>CM047587.1:8672677-8695562 GCA_026184515.1 Peronosclerospora sorghi | reverse complement strand
TGCCGTGACTTCGCTTTTTTCTCAGGTCAACCCCAATTTACATTCTGAAATGTTACAAATATTAGATTAATTGCCCCGTTGGTACAACGGGGGCACTATGTTAGTCTATATATATAATAAAATTTTATCCGTCTTTTCGTGTACGTAGCTCGATGTATACAAAAGACTATATGTTTGGTGTACGTAGCTCTCATTTTGATTGGCTGAAATTGACTGACTTTCGTAGAATAGCATCCAGCCTGACTTACGTAGAACACGGCAAATAGATATACATATAAAGTGCGTTCACGTCATGCGAAACGTTGTAGATGAAGAGGCGCTCAATTAGCGACGCACACGAGTTCAAGCGGAGCGGACGCGACGGGGATAAAGACAAGACCATCATCGTCGTCCGTGGCGGCGGCGGTGCGGTGGGAGGGAAAAGGATAGGACAGCGTAGACATCGTCGCGCATAGGAAGTAAGCATACTAACATTTCAGAATCTACGTCTAATCAGTTACAGTTACGACATGTGCTGGGGTTCATGGGTGGGCGCAACGCAATGTGCAGTGTTACAAATATTAAATTTAGGGAATTGTTAAATCGACGCCTAAATTTTGTTAAATCGACGCCTTTCCAGGCTTAACCTTGATGTGTGGCAAATAGAGCTGTTTTCGAACGATCTCCATCCCAACGCGACGGATCCGGTCGATCTCTGGCCATTTTTGCGGATCGTTTACCCACCGGATGATTGCTTCTGGATCCGGACGATCAAAGCCAACATAATATTCACCCTCTTTCATCCCCCGTGCCGCAAGCTGGGGTCCCACGTCGCGATTCACGGCTAATAGCGCCCCCGTCGACGGAATCTCGAATAATTTTGAGATCACATACTGAAAATTAATGTGGTCGTGATATCCGTCCGGTACGAACGGAGATAAGACGCGTAGATAGCGGACTGGTTGTCAGCTACGTAGTAGCCAGAGTGGTAGTAAATTTCCATGACATCTGGATGGTTCTGCTGATACTTGCTCAGCCAATGGAGCAGCGGGTACCAGTTTGAAACAAGCTTGCACGAAAGGATTATCTTGTTGATTGGATATTCATTAAACGACGCGTTCAAAAACTCTGCACCTGAAGAATGCGGCAACCAAACCGTAAGAGGTAAGTCGCATATGGGAGTGATGCGAGCGACGACGGGGTGACAAGAAGCAAGAAACAGAATTACATTTTTCAAACGATGGTGGTTGGGACACAATTTGAAGCCGAGCAGGTGGAAGATGAGCGTGGACAACACGTCGGTCAAACGAGTACGGTACAAGAAAAGCCGACGAAAAACAATCGGAATGTAGAAAAGCTGGGAAGCACATCAGTTGCATCTGTTGCGAGCGTTGTGGAAACTAAGCAGACAAATGCACTTGCCAGGAATGTAGCAGTAACAAGGCTGACACCAGTGACCAAGGACAACCAGCGATCAAATCCGCAACGTCGTCGGACGTCGTGTGTGGTGGTGGATGTATTGTGGCTGCTCAACGAGTTGGAGCTGGAAAATATGCAGGATGTGAATGCCCTGCCGGTGGTTGTCCGTGCTCGAAATGCGTTTGCCCACATTGCGGACCCAACCAACTGGCTTCGAATCCAACACCCTGCAGTGGTGGAAACAAATCTGGCAAGCGAGCAACTGGAGGGAAATATCCTGCGTGTGGCTGCCCTTGAGGGAAGTTCCCGTGCACGAGATGCCAGTGTCCCCATTGCCAGTCTTTGTCGTGAAGGGACTGTGGTGGAGTCAAGTTCGAAATCGAAAACATTAGCGTCGATAACCTGACTACCACCATCGCGCCCAGCCTTCCAACTTTCGGAGGGGGTACTCCACGGACTACCACTCGAGATCTGGTCCGATCGTCCGCTGCAAGCAGACGACCGGTCGTCATCAGAACCCACTTGGTCCGATTGTTTAGTGTCCATCTCACCTTTTGTACCCGATGGAATGGGCTAGTTATACACTCGGTGGATCGGGATCGCAGATTGGATCGAACCGGTCTTGAATATAGAAGACCGATCTGGGTAGGTATCTCTGGGGCGGAACTCTCCACCCCAGACACAAACCGACCAAAAACACTTCCAAGAGATAACGTCCAATAGGTCGATCGTCCAAACGATCAAGACCTGACAAATACGAAATAATAGAGGGGTAGACCGACCGTTCCGGTATAGACCCTGACCAGTACGAAATAAGACCAAAACCGGTCTAGTTTCCAACCAATATTAAAGCAAGCCAATATGTCCGCGTAAAGACCCAATATGCTCGTGAAACTCCACAAACGATGTCTCCACGCCAAGACCAATCCAGTGAATAGCACGTTCCAAACGTGCTTGAGTTGAGGTGTTGAGATCACCAAATCGTACTCCCTTCGAGTGACTTTTGGTGGGCCAAAGTGCGCGTTCGGCGCGTCCAGACCGGGTAAAATGGGCAAGAGGGGATAATTCGACCCTCTTCCCCCAAACACTCCGCGGAGGGCGGAGGCGACTAGTGTACGAAAAGGGAAGAACGGCGACCCCTAGCTGTGGTGTGAACCAAGACCAGAAGAGGTTTCAGCCACGTATCCGAAAGCCAAAAGATTTCCTTACTTAAAGGTATAACCTCTGTACTAAAAGGTAAAACCACAACTAACATACTACTACCCTATATTCCCTAAATGTACCCCCACAAAAATATGTAAAATACCCAAAGACGGGTGACTCACCAAAACTTGCGTTCTTGACACTTCTTGAGTCTGATAGGCTGAAAAGCTCCCCCTGTTTAAACCAATCCAAAATTAGACCAAATGCCTTGACAAAACTTGACCAGAAGTGTGCCAAATTTTGGGCAGGCTTCTCCACAGCCGCCCCTGAGTCAGACCGTGTCGCACAACGACAACGTTCTGACCTCGTCCATCAAATTCAGTTGAACCTCGGTCATTCAGACTTTTCCGACATGGAGCAACCATCTTCTTCATCCGTTCCAGGTACTTGCACTGCTGGACTTGACCTTCTTGTATTTCCTTAACGACCGTTCTTGTAGGCACCTCGCATACCAAGTCATCGCATGTCACTTCGCCCGTCCGGTCGGTCCGGTCTGGCAACCCCCATCGTTCTACTGCACCTCAGACATCGGTAGGGCATCAGACCGGGACCGACGCGCAGTTTCAAGACGCACTTGAAGATATCGCACGTCTCCAGGAGCAGATTGCTCAACAGGCGACACAACGTAAGCATGCATGTCCGGTCTTCACCTTGGACCTGTTCTAACCTTCGTTTGTCTTCAGCCCGTATACCTCCAGCCCGTATACCTCCAGCCCGTATACCTCCTGGCATCAGCAAGGCGATCAATGCCCTGCTTGCCGCCGATCGGCAGTCGAACACGCATGACCTCCAGCTGCGTCAGATTTTGACCGGACTAATAAAAGCGCGCGATAGGTTGACCCGATTGGAGGCTCATCAGCTTCATCTTCGGGAGCAGCTTGTGCTGGTCCAACAGCAGCAAGCAGAAGACCTGCTTGACCAGACCACGTTGAGCATTCAAAGCGACGACCTCGAGAGGCATCTCACTGAGCTCCGAATTTCGATTCAAGACCATACCGAGGAGGTCCAGTCTTGTGAACGCAAGTCGAACGATTGGACGCAGGCAGCGAACGGTCGTCGGGCGGTATTAAAAGAATGTCATCAGCGCTTGGTTGACCTGCTCCGTCCTCGTCGGCATCCGGTTGCTGCCTCCAGCGTAGACCGGTCTGCGTCGGCCGCCTTGGTGGACCTACACCGGGACCAAAACCAAGGCCGTTCATTGGCCAAAATTCTCCAGCCCGAAATTGCACACAAATTAAAGAAGCTCGCGGACGCGCCGGGTAGCTCGAGGGCGCGGGGCATAGCGTGCGATCCTGAACTCGAAGGGAAGCGTGCGGTGCCTCGTAAACGAGCCAAGATACAGGCGCCCCTCGTGAGCCCAAGCTTGGACGAGGATGACGACAGTAACATCTCCAAAAATCAAGCGCCTCGACCGCCGGTGCTGACCGTGCCAAGTATTCAGAGGTCTCGTACTGGGATGACTGCAGCGGAGACTCCGGTGATTCGGAGTTTGCTTTCCCCATCCCAACCAAGTCGCGAACAAGTCCACATGAAAGTTTTGTTGAAGTTGCATCGACTTCGGAGAAGACCAAGAAGACCGGTCCGCATGGTGGCGTTCCATCACCTCATGCGTCGACAAAGTCAACACCTACGGTCTTGCCTGGGACGTCCAAGGTCCACAAAGATGCTTTGTTGGCCAACGTGGCAATTGACAGTTCTTCCCTTCCGCCACGAACGCGTGAGGATACTTTGCCGTGATCGCCAGGGCAGATCGGTTGTTTACGCCGGTCCACCCTGACCAAGCATCTCCTGGCCCGGTCTTTCTCTCGTCCAGACCATTGGCTTTTCCCGCCGGCGAAGAAAGTTCCTGCCGCGTCGGAATGGCGGCCGGACTTGATCACGTCGGCACAGATCTCCTGCTTGTACGCTGACGAGCCGTGGAAGATTTTCAAGCATCCCAAGCTGGGGTTCATCTTCCACTCGACTCCGTGGGCCAATGCTTTCATGAGTCGGGTGAAATATTTTAACAAGACTCACGCTCAAGACATCTGGGAGGCATCCCACTATCTGGTGCTTCCCCCAAAACGAGTTCGGCAAGACCCTGGCTTGGCGACCATCCAGAACAAGCGCAAGCGGCGTCGGATCAGAGCGGGTGAGGCCTGGCAGTCCCTGTGTCAATATGTTTTGGACGGGATGCTGGCCCACGAGTGCGACGTCGATGTGTTCTTATATCCAGTTGTACTTCATATGCCGCGGCGTCGCGTCGAGAAGACCCGGCTTCTGGCTGACGGTGGCACATGGTACCCCGGTCTTGGATGCACTACACCGGTCTTGGACCTCAATGATGCTTTGGTCCAACTAGACCAACAAGAACCTTGGCGTAACCAGTACCAGGACCAAGTTGAAAAGCATCCGTCGTTGACCGTCGACCGTCTGTGGGGTGATGGCGAGTGAGGTCGTAAGTAGTCGACCAGATAACACTTAATATATATCATCGTTCTTTTTCACATGTTCGGTCATCAAATCACTTGAGCTAATTCCACCACTTTCTCCAGAGTTGCACTAGACACGTTATCACCAACCGTTCCACTTACATCGCGAGAAAACAATCCACGTTTGTCACTCCACTATTCCAATTCGTCACATATTCACAATACACAATACACAAGACACAAGACCTTCCACCTCTTCACATCGGTCGGGAAGACTGATGCTACTGCATGTCTTGGTCTTGGTCTTCATGGGTCTGCATCACTGCGAAACGGTTCCGACTGACTCGGTCCCGTTCGAATTCTCGTAGTAGTGCTCCACATTTCACGTCGGACTCATCGATCCAAGTTGTTTCATCATGGTCCTTCCATCGGACCAGATATTCTCGGTGGGTCCGGCCGAACCTGGTCTTCTTGACCGATCGGACATCTAAGACCTTTTCCACTTCAATTTCGTCCTTCTCCAGCGGTCGTTCCCAACTGTCCTCCGGCAGTAATGCTTCACCGAAATCAAACCGTTCTACCTCGTCTACTGGACAGGGCATTTTGGGACGATCAGGAAATTCTCGGACCAGTTTTAACTTGGACACATGTACGATCGGGAAGACCTTGTAGTCCGTGCCGGTTGTTACTAGACGGGCAGCGTGTTCACCAATCAGCTCGGCAACACGGAAAGGACCGTGCCACATGTGAGCCAGATTCTTCGCATAGCCCTCCTTCACTCGGTCTAGGTACAACCATACCCTCGCCCCTGGTTATATACCATGGGGTTGGACCTGGTCGTTGTTCCGGTCTGCCCGGTCTTGTGTAGCTTGACGTAACTTTTCGTTGACAATTTCTCTTGCATGCTGGTAATGTTTCTGGACCTGCATGCGCCAACGTCGAGCATCACGATCGTGGGTACGAGTGCAGCCAGTAGGTATCGCGGCTTCAAGAGTGGACCGGGGGTCCCTGTTAAAATGGCACAGAAAACGTTGCGTTCACTTTGCACGATCAAGACTCACCTGCTGATAAAGTTTCAGCGGGGAGGATCAGTGGAAGGTGTCAAACTGGTGCGCGCGCGCCGTAGCCGTAGAGAAGTTCAGTAGGCGTACTCACTATATAAAAGCAAAAGGAAAAGTAAGTATATTATTTAAGGTTACTTAAGTAGCTATCCGGTACCTAACGCGACTTAAATCAGTAACCGCCGTAAACATGAAAAATGTATACAAAATGCAAACAGCCAATGGGATTCCACCATTCCGGAAGAGTGCAAAGCCAAAAATGGCTACACACTCTTCCAACAGTCCCATCCCTACGCAAGATAAAAAGGCGTTTCTCCTCGGACCCGATCGGTCGACGAGTTGAGTGCAAACACCAGCCTTTCTGCGTATTCGTCCCAATCGCGCTGGTCTGGTTCGGCAACGTACATCTTGATTGCTCTTGTAATAGTTTGTACCATACGTTCTGCCGATCCATTCGCTTGCAGACGATATGCCATCGTCGCGCTCTGTTTCTGGCCCAGCATATTGTTAAACGACCGGAACACCTCGGCCATGAAACCGGGTTCTCGGTCGTGTCTGATGACCTCGCTGGCGCCGAACCTTCGGAACACGCATTCTTCGTAACTTTTGGCGATCTTCTCGGCAGACCGGGACGCACTTGCCTTCGCAATAACTAGACCGGTGAACAGGTCTACCCATATCAACAACTCAGTATTGTCATATGTCGATTTAGGCAGCGACGGTATATGGTCCATCGCTATGACCTGGAAAGGGTAGGTAGCTTCGATATTTCCGGGCGATCGCCCCTTGATTACCGGTCTACCCTTTCCGGTCTCGCAATCCGTACAACAACCCACATATTTCTGTACACTTCGGAAAAGACCTCTCCAGTGAAAGTGGGACCTGATCTTGTGATACGTTCTTCCTATGCCCTGATGTCCCCCTTCTAGACTCACATGGTAGTGATGGAGGACATCCGGCTGCAGTAACTCAGGTATCACCAATTTCGCCAATCGGTCCCGGTCTGCACTGTCTTGGTCGGCATCGCGGCAGTAATATAGTAAACGATCCTCATCCACTTCGTAACTGTCTGCGACCTTGGCACATTCTTTCGCTTGACCATTCGTCAACTTAGACAATTCAACGCGCAGGTAGGTCTTCAAATTCACAATCCATTCTTCTTCGTCCTGCGCCTTGAGGATCCGTTCTACCCTTAGTCGTTGAACAACAGATTCACTCAACCGTTCCTTCGGGAACGGTTGGTGGGACTTCCGAGCTTTCGGTCTAGTCGCGGCCATCACATGCACCTGGTCCGGAGCGTTCTTGGGTCCGATCACCTCGGGGAGCCTGTTTATATTCATCAATTCATCAAGAACGGCCTCCTCGGTGATCGTAGCCCCGGTCTGGTCTTGCATGGCCTTGGTCGCGAGGTAGTCGGCACTTTTGTTCCAGTCCCGTTTCACGTGAAACAGCTCGTGGTTGGGACGGTCTTTCAATGCCTTCATTACCCGATCATTTAGCGTCCTTAGTCGTGGGGCCTTGCCGTCGATCTCTCCGGTGACCTGTCTGATCACTAGGTTGGAGTCACCACATAATATGACTCACCCCTTCTCTTGCGACGACAGCAGGTCCATACATAGAAGTAGACCTCGGTACTCCGCCTCGTTAACAGAAATATCCGTCGTGATGTCGGCAGCGGCTGCAACTATATACCATTGTGGAAACTTCCACAATATGGCACTATAGGCGCCTACCTTCTTCTTCACGCTTGCTGATCCGTCAAAACTTAAGACCAAGAGCTCTTCATCATGGTCGACGGTCGGTGGCGGTCTCGAAACTGACTGCCGAGGTTGCTTCCTCGGGGCAATCGCTACCAATGCCTCGTCCTTCAGACCGAGGGGTGATACTGGCAGCTAATGTGCCCAATATCTCTTCCTCGCCCCTGGTGCACTTAACGACCTCGAGGGTCCACTGCGACAAGACCGCCGACCATCTGCCTAGACGTCCGTCCATTCCATTGGCTGATAATAGCCAGGCCAAAGTAGACCACCTTGACAGGACCTTTATAGGTCGGCCGACCAGCAGTTTGTAACACACATCCAGAATTCGTAGCAACGCCAGAACTTCTTTCTCGACAATTCCATAGTTCACTTCATTTGGCTTCAGCGTTCTGCTCGTGAACGTGACCGGATGGTACACACCATCATGATCTTGTACTAGAGTGGCTGAAATGGCCCACTGACTAGCATATACAATAATGGTCGGCACTTTTTCGGGAGCGAAATGCTTGAGAATCGGTGCCGTCACCATCTTAGCCTTCAACATACCAAAAGCAAACTTTGCACGCTTCATATGGTCTTCAGCCTCCACTTGCGGACAATCTGCAGCAAGACCAGAGTCGGCGCCCCCATGTAAAGTTGCCCGGTCTTCTTCGCGCAACATATGGTAGTGCACTTCCCGGAGCTCATACAACACAGCCGCGTAGATAGCAAAATCTTCGATGAAGCGGCTGTAGTAGTTTAAACTTCCTAGGAAGGACTGCATTGGCTTCAGAGACTTGGGAAACGGGAGGTTGCTTAACGAATCTAGGTCCTTAGGATTAGCCTCTAGACCACTGTTCGAAACCATATGACCTAAATAGGCGACCTTGGACATACCACAAAAACTTTTTATGGCGCTGATAGATAGGTTCCAGGGGTCGCATGTCTCCAACAATCGTTCAACCTTCTCGCACAGATCGTTCCATGACGAGGCAGGTATCAGAATGTCGTCGGTGTACGACCGCCTCCCTAGAACGGACGGTCTTCTTTCCCGATCGGATTCACCCTCTGTAAACACATCATAACTTTCGGCAGGGTCCCGATCGGTCTTGATTTTGAAGTGTCCGTACAGTGCGTTGTCTATCAACCTTTGATAGATCTGGGGTGCGTTCTTCAGACCGAACGGCATACGATTCCACTCAAAAAGACCAAACGGTGTCACAAATGCGGAAATCTCACGGGCTCGATCAGTCATCGAGACCACCCAAAATCCACTTGCCATGTCCATCGAACAATACCACAAGGTCTTGTCGAGGTCTTCCAACAGATCATTAATCAGCGGCATCGGGTACACCATGAGTTTAGTCAACCGATTTACCAGCCGATAGTCGATGCACAACCTAATGTCGACGCCGTTCTTCTTGATAACAATTACGATAGTCGAGGGCCATGGCGAGGTCGACGGTCTAATAATCTTGGTAGCCAACAGAACTTTGATAAGATCAGAAAGATTTCACGGTACTGTGGCGCCACGCGTCGACACCGCTGGACAATCGGCTTGGCATCTCCAACGTCAATATCGCAAATCGCACCACGGGCTGCAGGTGGTAAGGCGTTGACCTTTCCGATCAGCAGATGTCTTTTCTTCAATATGATATTCTTCAACTGCTCGATCTGGTCTGGACTGTTAAGGTCTTGATCACCCAATTGTAAATCATCCATTGTAACTTCGGGAGAGTCGGCAGACACTTCAGGGAGGACTGCCATTTGGCTTTCCAGCTCCTGAATGTACTGTTCCCCGCCTTCATGTATACAGACTTGTTCATCTTCTGGGGTGATATCACCTAGACCATCTGGACCGGCTGAACGCCCCTGGTCTTAATCGACGGGCTGTCCTTCACTGATATCGGTCTGATTAGGAATACCGTCATGGTACGACCTAGCAACTTCATGTTCCCCTTCTTCCGTTTCTTGCTCCACTGTCGCCTGGTCTTGTGCTGACACCACGTTGACTAGCCTCGGCTCGTCTACTTGATGGTCCACCGTTCCTGGTGACTGCGGCGCCTTTCTTCGGAACAACATCTTTTTTGGGGTGACATAACTTGGTCTTTCCACTAAAAGTGAGGTATCCTCTTCCACCGACCCATCATTGCTGATAAGATCGGTGGTCGATTGGTACGCCAGGTTTTGCCACTCGACATACCGCCTCGACCCAATCGAGACGAACCCCATCTTCCTTGGTACCTTCCCTTCTGCTAACCACATGCCGACAATAGTGTTATTGTCCAGTGTCAGCGGCTTGTCACCGATATTCGTAACACGGACAAAATCACGTCGACCAGCACTCTTTAAGAAGTTCGAGACCCACCGATCGCCCCTGGTCAACCACAACTTCCTCGAACGAAAACCTTTCTCAACCGGGGTATCGGCAGAACGACCAACTGGGATAGTGAGGTCTTGGTCCCACCGGACCGGATCGGTATACGAACCATACAGAGGTCTTCGACTAGACAACTGGACCTGGACCTCATCCGGGAGCGTAAGCACTCCATGTGACAGGTCTAGGCGAATACCAGCTGGGACCATGAAATACATTCCTAGTAAAGCGTCTTGACCAGCCAGCTTGCCAACCCAAGCGCTGAAAAAGTAGACCAGCGATCCCGACAAATTAATTTTCACACGCGTTCTTCTTTCGGTCATATTAGAGTTTTCGCCGATACCGACGCATTCTTGTCTCTGGGTATCATCTATACGACATCCGACCTTACGAGCAAAGGCGGAGTCGATTATCGATACTTCAGCTCCAGAGTCGAACAACATCGTAGCCTTCTGGTTATTAATCTTGCCACAGGCTTTCGCCTTCTTGAACCATTTATCAGGCGCGTGATACTTCCAGTGTCCGCGGGATTCTCCGGGCAGCAAGTCCAACTGCATAACCACCTTAGTCCGGGAGTACTCATCGGTCTTCAGACTGTAGACAGGATGGTCTCGGTCGACGCAATTTGGAATAGAACGTGTATTGTCGGTCTTATCCTCCTTGCCGACATATGCATAGATGTGAACCGTAGAACGCTCGGCTCGATCCAGAGTCCAACCTGGCGAGCGTTCTAGTTTAACATCTTTTCTTCGTCCGGCGGCAGCATCCCCGCGTGCCTGTCCGGCACGTACCAATTGCGCATCATGTTAAAAAATTCTTCAATCTTGCAGCGGCCGGCCTCGTGGATCTCTCCACATGACTTGCATACGAAGAGGCAGTGGTCCGTCGGGTGGCCGCGTCTCTCGCACTTCTTGCACACCATCTTCTTCCAGAAGTTTGGACCATCATGTTTGCTCGACCCACAGTGGGAGCACTTCTGACGAGGTCGGTATGGATAGGACTTGCTTCCGTTCCTTCCCTTCCGGTTCACCTGGTCGGACTTCGACTTGGTCTTCGGGGCAGGTCCCGCAACATAGACGTAACGATACTGGTCTTCATCCGATGACTCCTGGCTGGATGGACTTCCACTTTCCCCTTCTGACCCCGTGCTGTCATCAGCTACAATTGCCTTGACCGCTCGGTTCGGTCTGGTCCAAGGTCTCTTGACCGGATCGGTCTGGGCCTTGGAACGATAGCGACCTGATCCACCAGCGGTCTTCGCTCTCATACTACGCGACTGTTGTAACGTCCGCAGGGTCTGTTCGACTTCGCCCGCATCCTTAAGTCGGTCCGCTTCTGCATATGGTGGTACTTACGGGCGCTTGAAAATCCGGATTTACAATATTGACCTTCAAACTCCGCACATAACAGGTCCCAGTCAGACCGGACGCCCCGACCCAACTGTTGAATCCAGTTCGCAGCCGGTCCTTTTAACAAATCCCGGAAGATTAAACAACGTTTGCTTTTTGGGGTCTGGTCTCGCAGGAACGCAGACTTGACCCGACTGAACCAAGACCGGGCCTGGTCTTCATGAGCATCCTTGCCGGTGAAGTCCTTGAGGTCGGTCGTCGCGGCCATACGGATGCGCGGAATCGCAGCAGATCCAAAGTCGTAGGCAGTAGTGGAGGCTAGGTTAGATTGCGCACCTTGCCTTCGCCTGTACCATCTGACCCACCATGGTCGTCAAGACCGCCGATCGACTTCATATCACAGTCACTTGTCTTGCTTGGTCTACGCGGTCTTGCCGGTTGCGGCTTGCGCCTTCCCTTGCCGGTTGGTTTATCACTTCTAATAGGCTTATCCATAGATGTTACCGATTCCATATCTACATCTTTGCAAACATTGACATCTTGACAGGTAGACCGGTCTTGGACATGTGGGCGCATAGGTGGTCTAACCCGTTCTTCCATGAAACGTTGCATCATCGTCTCAAACATGGCTTGGAGGTTGGCTGGCGTCATGGGCAACGTGTTGATACCCTCATTTTGCGGAACTGAAGCCTGTGGGGCTTGCTGGATCCCCGACTGGCAAACAGCCCCTTGCTGCCGCATGTCCCTTTTTTGTTCAGACCGGGCATGGTCCACCCCCATGGTCATCCGCTCGACACCGGTCTCCAACTCTGATGAGCTGTTAGAAGCCGGTGGAGACTGGTAGATCGATTCATCATCGGAACCAATGTAAACAAGCTCTGTGGAGGCTTCGGCGACCTTTATTGCCGTGCTGGGAGTTGGGCGGCGAACCGCCCCCACAAGTGGCACCAAACGGTCGTGGAGGTCCGACATCGTCGCCTCCAGTATCCAAGCATCAAATTCGAACAATTTATTGACACCGGCGGGGTTCTGCATTTTAATGCCAACCTCCGCCAACATCGCCAACAAATTCTTGACGAGCAGTAATGGTCGATCACTCCGGATCGGATCGGTAGTGGGACCGAGAAGACGGTCGGGGATATGGAGGTCCAACACCCGAAAGACCTGGTTTTGGCGAAAAAATCGCTTCAATTCAAAAACGTAATACATCTTGTCCAGGTCTTGTTCGGTGATAGCCTCATCTCCGACCTTCGACTTTTCTTCGAAGTCGTCTTCGTCGGGTGGCATTCCAAGCCCTTTTCTGGGCACCTTGGGTACTTTGGGGACTTTAGGGAGGTAGACCGGATAGTTCCAGTCATCCTCCAAGTAATTTTCATCTTCTAGTTTTCCATCAATTTTTTCATTCATATACATAGGATCAGGACCAAGGTCATGATACTTTCCGGAACTATATCAAGACCTGCTATAGTCCCGATCGGCTCCGGTGGTGCCTTTTGGGGAGGAAAAACCTTATTAATCCCGATCTGGTCCTCCACCAGGCCAGATCGGACATCGCCATCTTTATCAACAACGAGAACGTAAGGCGATAGCCTATCCTTACGTCCTCTCCAGAACGACTTCATATTCAAATCATTTAAATCTTCGAATCCAATTTTTGATGGAATATCAGCACGGTGATATCCACGATCACCAAGTGATCCGGGCACGCGCACCATTGTGGTGGAGTCAAGTTCGAAATCGAAAACATTAGCATCGATAACCTGACTACCACCATCGCGCCCAGCCTTCCAACTTTCGGAGGGGGTACTCCGAGGACCACCACTCGAGATCTGGTCCGATCGTCCGCTGCAAGCAGACGACCGGCCGTATTCAGAACCCACTTGGCCCGATTGTTTAGTGTCCATCTCACCTTGTGTACCCGATGTAATGGGCTAGTTATACACTCGGTGGATCGGGATCGCAGATTGGATCGAACCGGTCTTGAATATAGAAGACCGATCTGGGTAGGTATCTCTGGGGCGGAACTCTCCACCCCAGACACAAACCGACCAAAAACACTTCCAAGAGATAACGTCCAATAGGTCGATCGTCCAAACGATCAAGACCTGACAAATACGAAATAATAGAGGGGTAGACCGACCGTTCCGGTATAGACCCTGACCAGTACGAAATAAGACCAAAACCGGTCTAGTTTCCAACCAATATTAAAGCAAGCCAATATGTCCGCGTAAAGACCCAATATGCTCGTGAAACTCCACAAACGATGTCTCCACGCCAAGACCAATCCAGTGAATAGCACGTTCCAAACGTGCTTGAGTTGAGGTGTTGAGATCGCCAAATCGTACTCCCTTCGAGGGACTTTTGGTGGGCCAAAGTGCGCGTTCGGCGCGTCCAGACCGGGTAAAATGGGCGAGAGGGGATAATTCGACCCTCTGCCCCCAAACACTCCGCGGCGGGCGGAGGCGACCAGTGTACGAAGTGGAAGAACGGCGACCCCTAGCTGTGGTGTGAACCAAGACCAGAAGAGGTTTCAGCCACTTATCCGAAAACTTATAGATTTCCTTACTTAAAGGTATAACCTCTGTCCTAAAAGGTAAAACCACAACCAAAAAGCTTCTATCCGGAAAATCCACAACCAAAAGACTCTTACTTGGAAAAACCACAACTAAAATACTACTACCCTATAATCCCTAAATGTACCCCCACAAAAATATGTAAAATACCCAAAGTCGGGTGACTCACCAAAACTTGCGTTCTTGACACTTCTTGATCCTGATAGGCTGAAAATCCCCCCTTGTTTAAACCAATCCGAAATTAGACCAAATGCCTTGACAAAACTTGACCAGAAGTGCGCCAAATTTTGGGCACGCTTCTCCACAGGACGAATCGTTTTCCCCCGATGAGAATGTGCATTTTTACGTTCTGATTTATTGCATGCTTTCAAATAAAAGAGGATTTTTTTATGGTGCCTCAGGTCTCCAACCTGAGTGTCGCGCTTTAACTGCAAATCAAAAAGTGTATTATATTCAGTTTACCTACGCAGGACGCACGAGCTCCACCCAACTACGGAGCCTCGTGATCCACCCCTTGGTGACACATTTATGTCACGTCCGTGCAACATGAAGTCTTGACATACAGTAGATACAACATAGCCCGCCCAAGACTGCATTAGCGCCGAGCGCGCGGCAGCGCGGCACCGGAAGTCCCGAAAATTTCCACAAATTCAAAAAGAACGGAAACCAAAACAAGAATACCTCAAAGGGTGTCGGGGCGCAGCTACGACGCCAACTCATCTGCAATTATTGGCCTGAGTTTCTCCAAATCGTGGGATTCGACATAGTCGCGAATCTTCTGAGGGACTTCCTCCAACAGAACGGAAAGTGGTTCCCAGGAGCCCTCAACATCTTCCAGGCGAATCCAGTATACAAACAGTTCATACAGACCATAACCTTGGTGTTTACGGTGGTCAGCGATGTCACTAACGCCCAAGACGATACCTTGCTCAGAGACGTGTTCTCGTAGTTCTTCCGTTACCTCGAGCATACAGTCTGCATAAAACTTCAATCGACTTCCATGAACGTCATATTGTTCATTCGTGAGCAGATGCTCTATGATAAAGGAATACTCTTGAGCTTTGACGACCCGAAACGAGCCTACCTACTGAACGATCAACTTGGTGCCGTGCATTCGTGGATCTGCACGAGACCATAAGACAAAATCACCGACAGCAAAATTTCAGGGCTGCCCTTCCTTGAGAGCCATTTGGTATAGACGTCGCTTGTCTTTTTGGTCGACTACTTCCTGATGCATCTCCACAAGACTTTGCCTGAACTTTCTAAGCTCTTCCTCCAGATTAACTAGATTAACCTGGGCGGTACGACTATGATGTGCCTCCGGTATGATGCAACTGGCAAATACGCCGGGTCGTTGCAGACCTGTGAATAGCTCAATCGGGGCCTTGCCCCCTAAGTACACCACTGGGGAATGATTGAGATTCGCCTGCACTATTGGCAAGGCATACTCCCAGTTCCGCGTATCCAGCCGTAGTTCAAACAGCACCGCCCTCAGCACTTGAATTAAATCCTGGTTCATTCTCTCAACCGTTTCGTTGATCCATGGCGTGTAAACAGGCACGAACTACTGGATCGCGCCTAATATAGTACTCAGCCTTTCCATCAAAGTGATTTTGAAGTGGATACCGTTATCGGACATCTATCATTCCGGTAGGCCATATCTTTCGTACCAGTCCACCACAGCATTTGCTGCAGTGTAGGAATTAGCTGAGACACATGGGGTCAGCTCACAGAAATGGGTTAGACCATCCTTAAGAACTAAGACATACTTGCAATCGCCATACGAGTCCCCGAGGTACAGATAGTCCATATGTATGACTTTATTGCGCCTAGTGACCGGCTGGTGGTCATTCCATGGTCGCTGAATAATCTTGCCGCCTTTGATACGCTTGCAAAGGAGGCACTCAGCAATAAACGCACGCACAAGCTGTCGGGTGCGGTCCAAATAGAATTCCGATTCGATATGATTGATCATGACGTGTTCTCCTCAGTGGGCGTGTACTCTACAACGTGCCACGATCAGAATTTGCGTAATGAGTTGTTTCGCCGCTGACGGGATCCAGACCCTGCCTTCGGCAACCAGTACGTCCTCCTCCAGAGTATGGACAGCTGGCGCCTGTCTGTGGCCGATTTTGTGCTTCCACGACGGCTTCCTTCGTCGGAATGTCGAAACCGCTGTCCTGTAATGAACGCAAGACGGAGAGACTGTCTTGACTGCGGGTGCGAGCCAGCTTGACATGGGTGATACTAGTCGTTGGTGGTTTGCTCCATCTTGACAAGATATCTGCCCATAAATTTTCTTCTCCTGATATATGCTCGAGTGAGTATTTTCACGCTGAAAGCTTCAAGGTCCAACGGAGCAATTTGCCTTTTACATGCTTCTTGACTTCTTTTGACGGCGAAAAGATTTGGATTAAGTTGGCATGGTCGCAAAAGATGCGAATTCCCTTTCCTCGTTCCAGTAGATAGTCCAGATTAGAGCAGGCACGAACAATCGGATAGGCTTCTTTCTCGCAAATTGACCACTGGAGCTGTGCCCCCTTAAAGATTCCGCCTTGACAGTTGAGTAGCCCATGCGATTGTTTTGTTGGGCTTTTCGTATCAGCCCAGGTAACCACTTGGGTGACTACTAACGCCCATCCACTGTCAGAAGCGTCGGAGAATACACTGACAGTTGCGTTTGCATCTGGGAATGCCAGTTTCGTTGAGTAACCGATCGCTTGGAGGAAGGTGCGAAAGGCCTTAGTCTCACTCTCGGTACACTGGAGTGGCACCTTGGCGGCCACCCACTTCTTACGGGTCTTGTCCTCCAACGCCTGCGTGAGCGTGGACTGCAATGGTTAACCGAGTCGTGAAAAATCCACGACGGAATCACTAATCCAGTTCGCAGCGCATATAAACCGCTGGAGCTCAGCTGCATTGGGTGGAAGAGGCAGCGCTTGAAGAGCGGCTAATCGACTCGGACCATGTCGAATGCCAGCGCCATCAATAATTCGACCACACTAGACCACCTCAGTTGCTAGCAGAGTACTCTTCGTCGCGTTTAACTTTAAGTTGTGCTGACGCGTCAGCACGTATAATTGGAACAAAATCCAAAAACTCCCCATTTTAGTCCGCAAACAGGATGACGTCGTCAACCCAAATCAAAGCATTGTTGACTAGTAGATCAGCATAGACGGATTTCATATGGTTTTGGAAGTGCAAAGCTGAGTCAGTGGCGCCTTGTGGAACGCGCAAAGGAGTGTAGATTCCGTCTGGGGTGACAAAACTGAATATTTCTTGACTGTCGGCGGCTAGCGGCAACTGCCAAAAACCTTTAAACAAGTCGAACTTCGAGAACCACATCGTGCCCTGTACATTAGCCACCGCAACGGATAGATTGGACATGGCTCCGACTATGGGAACTGTCAACTTATTGACTAGTCGATAATCGTTCATGATCCGGAATTTATCACTTGTTCCCGTCTTTTTAAATGGAACCGCCGGTGATGCCCATCGACTGCGGTTATTCTTCCTCACAAATCCGGATTTTTCCAATACCGCTACATAATCGCGGAGGAAATTAGCCAGGGCCTCGGGATATTTTCTTGGTTTGCTCCTGATAGGTTTTGAGCCTTCTATAAGCCGAATCTGCAGTGGCTCAACCTCGGAAGCGTCGTCAGGGCCAAGTGTGGTCCTCCAAATATCCTTGAAATTATTGTTCATCTTACCGAGCCCATTTAGTAGTTCGTGCTCCTCGGTTATCTCTCTTGCAGTAGCCATCATTTCTTCTAGCGCATTCTGGATTCCCGGGTCTGTATCCTGTAGTTCCACATCATCATCGGGTAGATCGTCTCCGTCCGCCCATTCGGTACTGGTGGCAAGACCACATAGTAACTGACCAACATCAATACCAAGTTTCTTCATGACATCTTTACCCAATATGAACTGGTCTTCAGGTTGGTCAATAACAAAACAGGAGACACCAAAAACAGAGACTGGACCTGCCGCAGTGCGTACTTGTATATCCAATACAACTTCGTCGACGCACTCGAACCGTCCACCTCCAGTGACTTGAATTATTTCAGGCCTTCGCAGCTTGGTAATTGGCAGCTACTTCACAGACTTCTGTAGATCGTTCAGCGCCTGCCGCGAAACGATACTACAATCGGCTCCTGAATCCGCACAAATGGACAATTCCAGAGAGCCTTGAAGAATCACAGTCATTTCACCGTCGCCTTCATTAGTGACCTTCTTTTGGTATTTGGTCGTGCAGTCTTATTCTTGAGGGCATCCTCCTTTTGCTCTTCGGTGGCCGTGGGAAAGTCTCGCACCCAATGTGGCTTCTTGCATATCAAACATCCACCACTGGGGAGTTTTTTAACTTCACGGTCCCTCATGTTACCATTGTTTTTCCGTGTTGGTCCTGGCGTATTATCCCTTAGAGGCTCTGGATGCTTGTTCCCACCAGCAATCCCTTTTGGTGATCTTTCACCAATCACATCACGCTGCTTGCCTGAACCCTTTCCTTTCCACCCATCGATATCATTGCATTTTCGGCCTAGCATGTAGTAATGCTGTTGCGCCGTGGCCTTTTCCAGAACCAATTGGAACAATTCTTCCTCATTCGTCCTTGCAGACTCCGATCGAATTCCACTAAATGCTGAACCTCCTCGCGCAGCATACGAGGCTCCAGATTATCGATTAGCAGCTTGGACCTCTTCTTAGCCTTATCCCTGCTGTCATGCTCATCGGCTCCACCTCGACCGATTACAGTTTGGAGGCCATCATCGTCCAATATCGCATTAAAATTCGAGAAGTACTTGAGGATACGGGCTTGCACGTCATCCTCTTTCATATCCACCTTGTATTTACTCTTGACTAACTCCCTCACATCGGGCTGGTGCTAGTTCATAGGTGTTCCACATCGTTTGTTCACTTCATCCAGAATGTTTGTATCTGTAACCTTCTCCACTGTAGACTTGAGGATATAATGACACAGGTTCTCGAGTAGCTTGGACTCTACTGAGCCTTTGCACTCGCAACGACAGACTTGTAGTCCTCACCTGTAGTCCTACATCTGTCCTTCATCTTCATCTCGTACTGTTTACGCTCTCGTACCCACTTGATAAGCGAGGATTGACTCCAGGAGGTCATCCGCGGCGCCGCAATGAACTAGTACATCGGTTGGGCTGTCTTCATCTCGACATCACCGTCCTGATCCAGGGTATAGTTCACCATGTTCCTCCCTTTCAGAAATTCTCATATATCGTGTAGCGTATCCAGGCTTGTTGACTTGACCAAAGTATACTTTATGGTGCCTCAGGTCTCCAACCTGAGTGTCGCTCTTTAACTGCAAATCAAAAAGTGTATTATATTCAGTTTACCTACTCAGGACGCACGAGCTCCACCCAACTACGGAGCCTCGTGATCCACCCCTTGGTGACACATTTATGTCACGTCCGTGCAACATGCAGTCTTGACATACAGTAGGTCATGTTTCCCTGTATCTGTCTATATGTCGAAGTGATGGCCGCGAAAACCCAGCGATACACATTTGTATCAACATATCCTCATTCCTTCAAGGCTGTCCGCCTCCCTACTCATTCATAATCCTGCGGTAGACCGTCTTGCACCTTTGGGAAATTTCCAAGTATGATACTAGAGCATACAGGTTGTGAAGCGCACTAGTATGCAGTGGCACCCACGACACTCACGCCGTATCCCCAGCAGGGTTGTTGGAGCAATTGCTAGATGCTTTATATGTCACATTCGTTGGGATGTCAGTTACCATATACGGCTTCAACCGTAAGCACCTGTCTGCAGCGTCGCAGTCCGAGCCAAATAATGGAAGGCCTTCCTGCGGATCAGGACAGTCGCCTGTGGAGATTTGTTGTACGCAGACTCGTTGGGTAACGCAGTGAGATCTATCCGGACCTTGGACGCTATCACGAGTGGATTTTGTCGTACACTCGGTGGACCGAGGGACTGTCGGAACAGAGAGAGAAAGAGGCAGCTGTTACCGTGAATGCAGGAGTATGCAACTGATGCAACAGTACCACAGTAGGATGGCAGAGGTATAATTTTTAGATGTGGTATGTGGCGTATTAAGTTGACGGGATAAAAAATTAGCTTGATCCGTGACGATTTATTCGCATGCGACGAGGCGTCTCGTACTTCTTGACGTGAGATGTACCTCTTAAAATCTGATTCCAATAACGGCATCGACGCACCCCTTTAGTCAACTTCACCCTAATTCACCCCTCGGCTCATTCACTACATTGGTAACTTTGTGGAAGTTATCGTCCTTGAAGTACGTATACGTGCCCACGACAACGTCTACTATGGTCAGAATCTCGTCGTGCAGTATGTTAGGATTCAAGTAGTCGTAGTAATGCAAGTCGTCATTCCACACCGCTTTGATCGTGCCCAACCTGCGAAACTTATGGAAGTATGATCCGTACTGTTGCAGCAGCGCCATCGGATAATAAAACGAGTTAAGAAAAAAAACAAGCCTCTTCGTGCTTGATTCTGATCAGCGTCAAAAATCACTTTCATCGGGTATTTGGAAGTATCAAGCATCATCAGAGATCAGCAGCAGCTCGGACAGCGACACAGATTCAGATTATATGAAGCCGTCATGCACTATCGTACACCACACTTCTTCATTTTAACATCAAAGGTTTTACTCAGTAGAATGTATTGGTCTAGACTCGCTGAATGGTGTAAGCCTTTGAGTATATAGAGTATATAGAGTAGATAGATTAGATAGATGGATGGGAAAAGGGTGTCGATTTAACAAAAAATAATAATAATTTCAAAAGGGCGTGGATTTAACATTTTTAGGGCGTCGATTTAACAATTCCCTAAATTTATTGCCCCGTTGGTACAACGGGGAACTATGCTAGTCTATATTATATAAAAAATGACACTTTTTCCCATACAAATCCTGTCTGTGGGTTCGGAAATTCGTGTCACTAAAATTAGTGATTGGGTGGAATCTTTACCATGTTGCCCTTACTGATTGGCTGGTTTTTTTTTGGGTTTTGCTAACGTAAATACCGTATGTACGTACATACCCAATAAGGTAAATGACTTTGAGCTTACAGCTAGATATATTTGCAACTTTTTCGTATTAGGTGCATCGATAGCTTTGGTATCGAGCAGCTGGAGATGATCGACGCTTCCCTGTAGCAGCACACGCAATGCTTCGGTCGTCACGAAAAGCGCCATCTTAAGTGACTGCGGATGAATAACACCACTAGCAAGCTTAGCAACCATATTGTCTCCTAATGCCCCATCGATCTCGGTATCCACTGTATGGTAGGCACCCAAGGTAGCATCGCTTGCGGGACCGTGGTATTGTGGAATACAGCACACGGCAGCAGCAGCGGAAATGTTTCCTTCGCGCTGGCTATTAATGAACTTGGACCCGTCCAGTAACAGACGCAAATTCTGTGCCGATGCGACAATGCCGCGATGGGGACGAGCTGCATCCACAAACTCTGCCTCAAAGGATTCTGTGTCGGCATATAGAGACGCAGCGTCTCGCACGTGATAGCGGCTACCGCGTCAGCTACAGGCAGCAGTGACCGGGCACCACCCACAGCCAGCTCTGTCTCGGCCAAAAGGATGAGTGGCGTGTTACCTATGGTTGCTACCTCCGCTGGGGCGAGGGACATGGGCAGATCTACAGTAGACACCTGAGCAGGAAACGTTTCCTTCTGGTTGAGCATTATCCCACGTTTATTGCATTTTTACTAGAAGCCGGTGGAGACTGGTAGATCAATTCATCATCGGAACCAGAGTTGAGACGCAGTAAACGGTTCAGAAGGAGTACGAGGACAGCGCGACGCACGATCAGTGAACAAGATGAGGGAGGCGACAACTCGAGCGTAAAGGACGCAGCAGAAGAGGGAGATACAATTGAAGTGGAAAGATTGACCGGAAGAATAGAGGCAGCAACCGAACAAATGTCAGCCACCGAGAGACAACCAGCGCTTATCGTCACACGCGCGGACGCCATGGGATGGAAAGCGTATTGATGGTGCTAAGGAAAAGTGAGATGAGTACATTATTATTGAATCTTAGATTATTTAGTCATTATCGTGCATACCGGGGCGGGGGTATGTACGTACATACGGTATGTACGTTAGCAAAACCCATAAAAGAATACCATGTCCGCATGGCCCCGTACCTAAGCGAAGTCGAACTGTACTATCGATTTCTTTTAATTGGTTACAAATAGAGCTTTTACAGTTAAGTAAAAAACTATTCGACTTTATCATTGGTTAGAAATAGCAGCTTTACATACCGAAATTGATAGTGGTCGCACACCGTTACTGCTTGCAATAACGGCGTGCGATCCAAGGATTGTGACCACTTTAGCATAATGTAGAGTATAATTTTTCGCTACTCTAAACCTGGAAATACAAGGGGGCAAGTTTTGTAGATGTACAGACGCTTTTTATGCCCTGCCCCGTCGGTACGACGGGTACCTACACTTGGCTGGATTTTTTCTCGCTTTTTCGTGATTGGCTGGATTTTTCTTTTTTCTCTTTTTTGGTATGGGAGGTGAGGGTGGGCGCCAAAACGGCGATTCCTATATATGCTCAGCAAGGGAGCGCAGCGATTTAAACAGAATGAATCTGTCGGTAAGCTTACAGGAGCCTAGACTGAGACAGTCCTCAAACCTAACAGTGCTTTTCATCGCACCATTCAGGAGCAACCGACTCCCACTCGAGGACGTGGCGGACGAGGTCGTGGTCTTCCGCGCCTATACGCCTTTGTCGAAG
>CM047587.1:8551495-8672667 GCA_026184515.1 Peronosclerospora sorghi | reverse complement strand
CGTACGTCCGCAGCACAACGCCGCAGGGATCGTCGCAACCCCGATGCTCTTTCCACCCACGCCGCGGAAGAACGAGCTCGGCGTGCTGCACAAGACGAAGGCTCCCCGCGCTACACGAAAAGCACCAGACGCCACCCACCACGCTGCCGCCCGCCAAGCACAAGCTGATGAGGATCGGGTGCAAGCAGCCCGCCCGCTGGCCTTAAGGGACATTCGGCACTCATTCGAGAATCCCGACGTTCAACGGGATCTGATTCCACGGATGGACAAGGAGTGCGGCTTTTGCGGTGCACGTTTCTGGGTTGAAGAAAGGATTGGCGGGTCGGCCAGGACACCCAAGTACTGTAAATATTGCGCAGAGGGCAAAGTCGCTCTGCCGCCAATCCACGCCATCGGAATATCTGGGCATGCTGCAGGACCCAGCTAATCGGGAGCTGCGAACCAACATCCGCTCCTACAACGCAGCATTTGACTTCACATCGACGCGAGTCCAAAGCGTCGGTTTTGAGCTGGGCCCCGGTGTGCACACTTACAGAGTGCAAGGAGATTTCTAACACATGATTGGTGGTATGGAACCGGCGGAGAACCAGAACCCGTGGTTCCTGAAGGCGTACGTCTACTACACCGCAAATGAAGGGGTAAATCGGCAGCGTCAAAACCCGTCGCTCGACCCGGGACATTTGGCTACAATTAAATTCGAGCCATGCTGGGTCGAGTCAACCCTTATGTTGACGTCTTTGTGCGAGTGGCGGAACGCTTGCCGGAGAACCCGGAAGAGGAACTGCGCGTGGTGCTCACAGCCACGAGAAACAATGGGGGTGAGAGGGACCCGCGCAGGTATAATGCGCCGACGGCCAGTGAAGTGTCCATGATCCTTCCAGGAGAGTGGGGCAGGTCGGGAATAGGTACATTGTGGTGCAACGTCAATACGGGTGCGGTCTCATTCGTATGAACGCTTTGGAACCGGCATACGAACCCTTACAATATCCCCTTCTCTTTCCAGCGGGTGAGGATGGATGGACGGAAGGGATTCCTATGCGGAACACTGAAGGGAGGGAACGCCGCGTCACAATGGCGGCGTATTACGCCTACCGTCTTCACTTCAGACACGAAGCGGTAGCACTACATCTTGCCGGGCGTCTATTTCAACAGTGGATTGTTGATATGGGCGCGAAATGTGAGCAGAACAATTTAAATTACTGGCGCACCACCAGATTAAATTTGGTCGGAGCTCTACCAGGGTCTCGTCGATCAAATGGAGCAAGATGCAGCTGTCAGGGCTGCCCAAGTCGTACGCCGGATCGTTCTCCCGTCAAGCTTTCCAGGATCGCCTCTCTTCATGATGCAGGCGTATCAGGACGCCATGGCAATCGTCAGGACCGCAGGCATCCCGGATGGCTTCTTAACGTTCACCTGCAATCCCAGGTGGCAGGAAACTACAGCGGAACTGGAGCCAGGACAGACGGCCAGCGACCGACCGGACTTGGTTGCCCGGGTATTCCAGATGAAAATGAAAGTCCTTTTGAAGGGCGTGGCTAAGCCGGGATGGTTGGGGGATGTCATTGGAAACATCTGGACGAGAGAGTACCAAAAACGTGGCTTACCCCATATCCACCTCCTTCTAATTTTCCCGCAGGCACGGAAGGTGAGCACTGTCGACGACATCGACCGTTTGGTCTCAGCTGAGCTTCCATCACCGGAAAACGTGGAGGTGTACGAGACCGTTACCAAGTGCCTGCTGCACGGGCCGTGCGGACCATATTATCCGACGGCCAAGTGCATGGTCAACGGCGTGTGCAAGAATCGGTACTCACGCCCTTTTTGTGAAGAGACGTCCAAGGGTGAGGACGGATACCCGATATATCGTCGCCGGAAC
Source organism: Peronosclerospora sorghi (assembly GCA_026184515.1). Classification (NCBI taxonomy): domain Eukaryota; phylum Oomycota; class Peronosporomycetes; order Peronosporales; family Peronosporaceae; genus Peronosclerospora; species Peronosclerospora sorghi. The sequence continues at coordinate 8,670,791 of CM047587.1, read as the reverse complement.
GACGGGCGCACCTTTCAGCGCACGCCTGGAGGTTTTTTATACGATAACAGATGGGTGGTTCCGCACAATCTGTACTTGACGAAGATTTTTAACGCTCACATTAACGTTGAGGTTTCTTCGGGTATACGCAGCGTCAAATACCTGTTTAAATACGTCTACAAAGGTCCATACCGTGCGGCGGCAGAAGTGGATGGACCGACAAATGAAATTATACAGTATTTGGACGCGCGCTATCTCAGTGCGGCGGAGGCAGTGGATTCTTTGTTATCCTTTTAAAAAGCACACGGAATGGCCTCCAGTAATGCGATTGGTTGTGCACCTGCAGGGGCAGCACAACGTGCTGTTTAACACGGACTAGGATCTTGCTGCAGTCGCCGAGAGCGCTGCAGGCCAGCAGACTATTCTCACAGCCTTTTTTGCCTACAACGCGGCCCACGCAGAATCACTCAACGTGTTGTACACTGATTTTCCCAAGTAGCATGTCTGGAGAGTACGGGAAAAGGCATGGGCAGCCCGTCAGCGCGGAGCTGAAGCAGTAGGTCGCATGTACTTTGTGCATCCAACGGCTGGCGAGCGTTTCTTTCTGCGTTTTCTTTTGACGGTCGTTCCGGGGGCGACGTCTTTTGAGCACCTCCTCACGGTGAACGGCGTGGTTCATGCCACTTTCCAGGCTGCCTGCGGTGCCCTGGGGCTGCTGCTAGAGGATACTAAGTGGAACACGTGCTTGCGTGAAGCAGCAGCCGACCAGGACGCATATCATCTGCAGAATTTTTTTGTCACAATTCTGATGTTCTGTGCCCCAATGCATCCTGAGGTGCTATGGAAAACGTATAGAGACGATATGACGCACGATACGCGCTTTCTTCGGCAGGCGGATGGTGGCAGCTTAGAATACGCGTACAATGACGCACTCCTTCTACTCGAGAGAAAGCTGAACCTGTCTAACAAGAATCTACGTGACTTTTCTGGCATGCCTTTAGCTGTTCTGCCTGAAGGTACCGGGATAGCCAATCCGCAACTGGCTGCGGAGCGGTATTACGACCAAAGCGCGCTTCAATCTCAGCTTGACAGGGACATGCCGCGTCTGAACGCCGACCAGGAAAGGGCGGTGACTGCTGTGCTCGATGCAGTGCAACAAAATGCACCAGGCGTCTTCTTTATGGATGGGACGGGTGGGACCGGCAATACATTTGTGTACAACGTCCTGCTGGCTGCTGTCCGCGTGAATGGTAATGTGGCAATTGCGGTTGCGTCTTCCGGCATTGCGGCTTTGTTGCTGGCGGGTGGCCGGACGTCTCACTCTGCGTTTAAGATTCCCATTGCAGTTTACAGGGATTCTGTATGCTCGATCGCAGCTCACAGTGACGCTGCTGAGGTGATCCGGGAGGCCAAGCTAATTGTCAGGGACGAGGCCCTTGCTCAACACCGGCACTGCGCAGAAGCCGTGGACCGGACGCTGCGCGACCTTATGAAAAGACCGGACGTTCCTTTCGGTGGAAAAGTTGTTCTGTTCGGGGGAGACCCCAGACAGTGCCCACCTGTCGTCGCGCGGGGATCACGTCCGTCGATTGTCGGAGCGTCGCTCATGCGTTCCGATCTGTGGCGTCATGTGCATGTGTTGCGGTTGAATGAGAACATGCTCCTGCGTGCAGATCCGGAAGCCCGCCCATACGCTGAGTACCTCCTTCGCGTGGGAGACGGGGTGGAGCCGCCTGTGGCCCCAGACAGCCAGGTTTTGGTGAATGGAGATGCTGCACTTTCTGCGGGCGTCGAGATTGCCGTTCATGTGGGCGTTATGCGCTGCGCTCTGGAAAGTCTTATTAACGCGGTTTTTCCAGATTTTTCACCTACGGTACGCAATCCAGGGCTTTATGGAGGGCCGGGCAATACTGGCGCCCAAGAACGTCATCTTGAACAACATCAACGACATGATCGCTGTTAGAGCCAGGGCAAGAGCACGTCTTTTTGTCGGCCGACACTGTGGTTGGAGGAGACGACCAGGCGATGGGTATTGGAGCCGAGTTCCTCAACACCATCACGGTGCCAGATATGCCCCCTTATCGTTTAGCGCTGAAGATCGGTGTTTCCGTTATTCTTTTGCGCAATTTAGATGCAGGTGGCGGTCTCTGCAACTGAACGCGCCTGATAGTCCGCCGATTGGCCCGCCGTCTAATCGTCGCGGAGATCATTGGAGGTGCGCAAGCGGGCAAAGTTGTGAACATTCCGCGGATCACGACGTCGTCAACGGGCGACCGTTGGCCGTTTACGCTTTTGCGGCGGCAGTTCCAACTGCAGCTTGCTTTTGCAATGACGATCAACAAGGCCCAGGGTCAGACGATGGAGACTATGGGTATTCAACTGCCTGAGCCCGTGTTTACACATGAACAGCTGTATGTGGAGTTATCTCGGGCATATCGCGTTGCGGGCGTTGCTTTGCACTGTACCAACGGAGAGTCTACAACCAACGTCGTGGACAAGGAAATACTACAGTAATTAAGGCCATAAGGTTTCTCTCTCGAGGCACCCTCCCTGCAGTCATTTAGCTCGCTAAATGGGCCTACACTTGTCTATATAATAACAGAATTCATGTCGGCGTGATCCCGTACCTAAGCGAACATATCTTGATCTATGTATGAATTTTAATAAGTATGCGATCCCGTTACCTAAGCGAATTATCTTGATCTAAGTATGAATCGATTATCGCTTAAGTACGCGATCCCATGTGACTCAGCTGAGCAAATAGTCGGTGAGATCCGAGCGCAACGTGAAGGTGCTTGGTTGCAAGGGCGTGGCATAGGTTTGCCAAAAAAGCCCGTGAGCAAGACGGCGGCCACTCTGAGAAAATTCGCGCCATGGGAGACAAACGGAGAGAAAGAGAACAGCTTACGCATTGGCGTTCGATATCAGTAAGTCGATGCTGTCTCTAGCATTTAAAAGGCGGACATTAATGTTGACTTTTATTGTGGCAATGCTGGAGCAATTTTTCAGCTTTACATAAGCGTTGACACATTCTATTGTCAAGGACGAAAGTTTGTTCCTCTTAGACGTAGGTGCTGGCTCCGGAATCAGCAAATTAGCAGCGACATCCTGGAGAATCGACATCAAACGTGAACGGATCCCTTGTCATCGTCGGGCAAACTCTGTGTCGTCAATCTCAAACACAACGGCGCGCGTATTTCATCCCGCTCGGCCACAATGAAATCGTTAAATCGAATGCGATGTCGAGAAGGCAGGAGCGGCTATACGGACAAGAAACACAACAACATTTCACTGAATATATCTTGAACTATGTATGAATTTGAATAAGTATGCGATCCCGCTACCTAAGCGTCGGTACGACGGGTACCATCCCCTAGTATATATACAAAAGAATACCATGTCGTTGTGCATGCGCGCTCCCGCACCTAAGCGAATACTTTGATCTAAGTATAAAATTCAATTAAGTACGCGATAACGTACCTAAGCGAAATTGAACTGTACTATAAGTCGGGCCTAAATGAATTCGTTTTTATAATTGGTTAAAAGAGCGCTTTTACAGTTAAGTGAAAGTGTTCGGCTTAATTGTGGTGGAGTCAAGTTCAAAATCGAACACCGTAGTGTCGAGAACCTGACCACCATCGTGCCCAGCCTTCCAACTGACGGGGGGGATACCCCGCGAACCTTCTCCTACGATCCGATCTGATCGTCCGCTGCTAACAGACGACCGATCATCAGCATAGGAAGCCATGTCGGATTCTTTCGTCATCTCACCTTGTGTACCCGATGGAATGGGCTGGTTTCACACTTGGTGGATCGTCGCTGGGAATTGATGTGTGGTCAAAAAACGTGAGACCGTGCTGGGTGGTGTACCCTGGGCGGAACTCTTCACCCTGGGTACGGGCAGACCAATTAAACTCCGAGTAAGTATACTCCAAAAGGCAGATCGCTTAACCGATCGTAGAGCCCAACCAATACGAGAATAAAAGTCCAATACTCCAATATAGAGATCCAAAAGAGAACGTGGCAAACTCCACGAACGATATATCCACGTAACAATCCAATACTTGATTACACGTTCCAAACGTGCGCAACTTGAGCTTGTGAAGCCGGACAATACGTACTCCCATCGAGGGATTTCCGGCGGACCAAGTGCGTCTGTAACGCGTCCCGTCCGGGTATACTGAGCTAGAGGGGATTACTCGACCCTCCGCTCCCAAACACTCCGCGGCATGCGGAGGCGACTATCGTACTTAAAGATGTAACGACTTCTTGTTGAGTTAAAGGCCAAAAAGCAAAAACCAAAACCCGGTAAAACCTAAACTAAACCAATCATATCTCCCTACGGTCCCCAATATGTACAAACATGAAAATATGTAAGTACACGAAATATCATGTGACTTTCCAAAATCCGTTGTCTTGACACCTCTCGCACACGATAGGCTTAAAAGCCTCCTTGATTTCCACCAATCCGATCGCCGATAAGCCGATCGGTGTGGTGATGACATAAAGCGACCAAAATTCTTGAGTCCGCTTCGCCACAACCGCCCCTGAGTCTGGTCGTAGCCGCGCAACGGTAGCGATCCGATCTCATCATATTCCATATCTTCACAGTAGCGGACTTCACCGATGGACAGATCTTCGAGTCCACCTTCGCCAGGTACTTGCCTTGTACACCTGATCATCTTGTGACCATTCTTGACGATTGTTGCTGCAGGTTTCCTGCGTTCCTCATCACCCCATATCAATTAGCCTACCAGATCGGCCCGATATGACAGCCCTTGCAACACTCAAGAGTCCGACACACCGGATGGGCATCAGATCGCGGTCGATCAGATCCGGAAAACAGTCCGCGAGCTCCAGTCTCAGTTGGAAGTCAATAATTCTTCACTCCTACAGCTGCGGAAGGAGGTGGACACTTTGATCCAAATGTCCTCGAAGCTGCAGAAGGTGATCGCCGAAAACGCGCATCTCCGGGCTCAGATCGGCCAACAAAAAACGCGATGTAAGCAGATCGGTCTGTTTTTCGTCTTGGATCTGCTCTAACCTTCCTTTGCGTGCAGATCGGCTGTCCACCGACATCGCCAAAACGTTTGACGCTTTTTTCGCGGCTGATCGGCAGTCGCATGACCACTGCGATAAGCTTCGACCGATCTTGGACGGGATAATCGGTGTACGGCATGATCTGTCTCGTTTGGAGGCCTTTAGGTCACACCTCCTGGAACATCTCGCGGTGGTCAACCGGCAGAGGTTGGAGGATCAGTCCGATCGGACTTTACTCCGCACCCAACATGGTGACCTGGAGAGGCAGATCGGCGAGTTGCAGGTCGTGGTCAGGGAGCAGATCGGGAAGGTCGCGTCCTTCCAGAGCCGATCGGACGCCTGGACCCAGGAGTCAGACCGTCGCTGGGAGGCCTTAAATCGGTGCTACCAACAGTTGACCGACTTGTTGCACCAACGTCCGGCTGCAGGCTCTAGCGTTGACCGATCTGCATCGGCTGCTGTGATTGATCTGCACCAAGATCGGAAACGACGCCATTCATTGGCCAAAAGTAAGCACCCCGAAATTCCAAAAACTTCCAAGAAACGTAAGGACGCGTCGAAGGGCTCAAGGGCGCGAGGAATAGCGCGCGACTACGAACTCGAGGAGAAGCGAGCGGTGCCTCAGAAGAAAGCCAAGACGCTGGTGCATCTCCCAAGCCCAAGATCGGACGCAGCCAACACGTCTACCATCGCCAAATCGCATGCGCCCTTACTCCCCCGCGCTGCTCGCACCAAGCGTATAGATATCTCCTCCGGATAGGACTCGGGGGACGGATCGGAAGATTCTGAGTTCTTGATCACTGCTTTATCCAAGTCCCGATCCGACCAACGCCGAGGTACCGCTCCTGCGAAGCCTGCATCGGGGGCTGATAAGGTGATCAGCTCCCAGGGTTATGATGCTGCACGGACGCGCGAGTCAACCGGATCGGTGCCTTCGTTCCAGCCCGGCACATCTGGGCTGCGCCGTCACACCCGATTAGAAGGGTTTTTGATCGGAGGTCGACCTCTTCCATCGCTGACTACAGATGCCACTTTGCCATGGTCACCGGGGCAGATCGATAGCTTGCAACGATCAGCCCTGACTAAGCAAGATCTAGCCTGGTCGATGTCCCGACCAGATTTCTGGATCTTCCCTCCGGCTTTGAAAACCCCTGACCCGTCCGCGTGGCCGGCGGATCTGGTCATAGGACCGCAAATCGCCCGTCTATATGCAGATCGACCATGGGAAGTGCTGCTCAGTGTCAAGTTGGACTGCATATTCGAGTCGACCCCTTGGATCGATTCGTTTCTAGGTCGACTTCGGGCTTTTAATACAGACCACGGCCAGTAGATATGGGAGTCTACCCATAATCTCCTCCTTCCCGCGGGTCGGAAGTTACGTAACCTAGACCTGATCCTGTATCAGAAGCGCCGGAAACAGCGCCGGAGTCGGGCGGGAGAGGCCTGGCTGGCCCTATGCCAGTTTATTCTGGAAGTGATGCTGGCCCGCGAGTGCGACATCGACATCTTTTTATATCCGGTGTTTCTTCATATGGCGAAGCGTCGCGTTGAAAGCCCCGGGGCGTTGACTGAGGACGGCATCTGGTATCCCGGTCTTCCCTGTGACGAGCCGATCGCAGACCTGAAGGACGCCTTGATCCAGATCGATCGGAAGGAGCCCTGGCGCAATCAGCATCAGAACCAGATCGAAGACCATCCGGCATTATCTATCGGTCTTCTGTGGGGTGAATGCGAATCTTGATGCGGCAGTTAGCTGACCAGATAATCCATAATACATGCCATCATTCTTTCCAAATTCCTGATCACCCAATCACTTGACCAAATTTCATCACTTTTTCCAAACTTGCACCAACACGTTATCACACACAGTTTCCATCCACATCGCGAAAATTATCACCACGTTCGTCACTCCACTACTCCAGTTCATCACAGTTCATCACACTAATTCACAATAATTCAGACCTTACACATATTCACACCGATCGATATACTGATCGGTGCTACTGTGTGTCTTGATCTTCATATTCATGAGTCTGCATCACTGCAAAGCGATTCCGACTGACTAGTTCTCGCTCGAACTCTCGTAGCAGTGCTACACAATTTAGATCGAGCTCGTCGATCCAAGTTGCTTCGTCATGATCCTTCCAGCGGACCAGATATTCTCGGTGTGTGCGACCGAAACGCGTCTTCTTAACCGATCGGACATCTAGCACCTTTTCCACCTCGAATTCGTCCTCTTCCAATGGCCTTTCCCAACTGTCTTCCGGAAGCAGAGCTTCATCAAAATCAAATCTCTCCGCTTCGTCCACCAGACATAGCATTTTAGGCCGATAGGGGAATTCTATGACCAGCTTCAGTTTGGACACATACACGATCGAAAAAACTTTATAATCCGTGCCGATCGTGATCAGACGGGCAGCATGCTCACCGATCAGCTCTCATACACGGAAAGGACCGTGACACATATGAGCCAACTTCTTTGCATAGCCTTCCTTGACCCGATCGAGGTATAACCATACCCTCGCCCATGATTAAATACCATGAAGGCCTACCTGATCGTTATTCCGATCTGCTCGATCTTGCGAGGCCTGACGCACCTTTTCATTGACGACTTCTTTCTCATGCTGATAATGCTTCTGGACCTGCATGCGCCAAAGACGGGCATCGCGATAGCGGGTCCGAGTGCAGCCGATCGGTATCGCCGCTTCAAGTGTCGATCGAGGGTCCCATCCATACGCCAGATAAAAAGGCGTTTCTCCTCGGACCCGATCGGTTGAAGAGTTGAGTGCAAATACCAGTCTCTATTCATACTCATCCTAGTCACGTGGGCCCGGATTGGCCACATACATCTTAATCTCCCTTTTTATTGTCTGCACCATGAGTTCAGCCGATCCGTTCGCTTGCGGACGATATGCCATCGTCGCGCTCTGCTTCTGGCCTATCATGATATTGAACTATAGGAACACCTCATCCATAAAACCGGGTTCCCGATCGTTTCTAATAACTTCTCTGGCGCCGAACCTTCTGAACACACATTTCTCGTAACTCTGGGCTATCTTCTCCGCAAATCGGGATGCACTAGCCTTTGCGATCACCAGACCAGTGAATAGGTCAATCCATATCAGCAGCTCAGTGTTGCCGCATGTAGATCTGGGCAGCGACGGTATGTGATCCATTGCTATCACCGGGAAAGGGTAAGTAGCCTCGATATTTCCGGGCGATCGGCCCTTGATTATCGGTCTGCCCTTTCCGGTCTCGCAATCGGTGCAACAGCCCACATATTTCTGCACGCTCCGAAAAAGTCCTCTCCAGTGAAGGTGGGCCCTGATTTTGTGATATGTCCTGCCTACGTCCTGATGTCCCCCTTCTTGACTCACATGGTAGTGATGAAGGAGATCCGGCTGTAGCAGCTCATGGATCACCAATTTCGCCAGTCGTTCTCGATCGGCACTGTCTTGGTCAACATCGCGGCAGTAATATAGCAGTCGATTGTCATCCACCTCGTAGCTGTACGCGATCTTGGCACAATCTTTCGCTTGATCATTCGTCAACTTGGCCAATACACCGCGCAGGTATGCTTTTAAGTTGACGATCCACTCTTCTTCGTCTTGCGCGTTGAGGATCCGTTCCGCCCTTAGCTGTTGCACAACGCGCTCAATCATCCTTTCTTTCGGGAACGACAGGCGAGACTTCTGAGTCCGCGATCTAGTCGCAGCCATCACATGCACCTGGGCGGGTCTGTCCTCGGGATTGATCACCTCCGGGAGCCTGTTTATATCCATTAGCTCAAGTAGAATGACCTCCTCGGTGATCGTCACCCCGATCTGGTCCCGCATGGCCTGGGTTGCAAGATGGTCGGCGCTTCTATTCCAATCCCGTTTAACGTGCAATAGCTCGTGGTTGGGGTAGTCTTTTAACGCCTTCATCACCCGGTCGTTTAACAACTTCAGCTGTGGTGCCTTGCAGTCGATCTCCCCAGTGACCTGCCTTATCACCAGGTTGGAGTCACCACATATGATTATCCGACCTTTCTTCTGTGATGACAGCAGGTCGAGACATAGAAGGAGCCCCCGATATTCCGCCTCGTTGACCGTTATGTCCGGCGTGAAATCGGCGGCGGCTGCAACTGTAGACCATTGTGGTAACTTACACAGTATGGCGCTATAGGAGCCGACCTTTTTCTTCACGCTAGCCGACACGTCGAAACTCAAGACCAGGAGTTCCTCATCCCGATAGACGGTCGGTGGCGGCCGTGAGATAGACTGTCGAGGTTGTTTCCTTGGGGAAATCGCCGTCAGAGCTTCATCCACTTCAGAACGAGGGGTGATGCTGGCAGCCAATGTGCCCAATATCACTTCCTCCCCTTTGACGCACTTTACGACCACGAGAGATCATTGTGACAGGATCGCTGGTCATCTGCCAATCCGACCGTCCATCCCATTGGCTGATAGCAACCAGGCCAATGTTGACATCCTTGATAGGACCTTTATGGGTCGGCCGACCAGCAGGTTATAGCACACATACAAAATCCGTCGTAAGGTCAGAACTTCTTTTTCGACGATACCTTAGTTGACCTCGTTCGGCTTCAATTTCTGGCTCGTAAAAGTGACCGGGTGGTACACTCCATCATGTTCTTGGGCTAGAGTGGCAGAAATGGCCCACTAACTAGCATACACAATGACGGTCGGCATTTTTTCCGGATCGAAGTGCCTGAGAATCGGTTCCGTCGCCATCTTAGCCTTCAACATACCAAAAGCAACCTGTGAACGCTTCATATAGTCATCTGCCTCCATCGGCGGCAATTCTGCAGCCCGATCGGAGTCGCATCCCTCTCGTAAATTTGCCCGATCTGCTTCGCGCAGCATATGATAGTCGACTTCCCGGGGCTCGTACAGCATGGCCGCGTAGACCGCGAAGTCTTCAATGAAGCGGCTGTAGTAATTCAGGCTCCCTAGGAAGGACTGCATTGCCTTCAGCGATCTGGGAAACGGGAGGTTGCTTAGTGACTACAAATCCTTAGGATTGGCCTCTGGCCCGCTGATTGATACCATATGACCCAAATAGGCGACCTTAGACATGCCCCAAAAACTCTTCACAGCACTGATCGACAGGTTCCAGCGATCACATGTCTCCAACAACCGTTCAACCTTCTCGCACAGATCGCTCCATGACTAGGCAGGGATCAGTATGTCGTCGATGTATGATCTCCTCCCCTGAACGGACGGTCTAATTTCCCGATCGGGTTCACCCTCTGTAAATACATCATAGTTTTCGGTGGGGTCCCGATCGGTACTGATCTTGAAGTGTCCATATAGTGCGTTTTCGATCAGCCTCTGGTAGATCTGAGGCGCGTTCTTCAAACCAAACGGCATACGGTCCCACTCAAACAGACCAAACGGCGAAACAAACGCAGAAATCTCGCGAGCCCGATCGGCCATCGAAACCACCCAAAATCCGCTTGCCATGTCCAGCGAGCAATACCATAGGGTCTTGTCCAGGTCTTCCAGCAGATCGTTGATCAGCGGCATCGGGTACACCATAAGCTTGGTCAACCGATTTACCAACCGATAGTCGATGCACAACCTGATGTCGACGCCGTTCTTCTTGATTACAATCACTATCGGCGAGGCCCAAGGAGAGGTCGACGGTTTAATAATCTTGGTAGCCAACAGTCCTTTAATCAGATCAGACAATTTTTCGCGGTACTGTGGGTCCACACGTCGGCACCGCTGGGCGATCGGCTTGGCATCACCCACGTCGATGTCGCAGATTGCTCCGCGAGCAGCAGGGGGTAGTTTGGAGAAGCGTGCCCAAAATTTGGCACACTTCTGGTCAAGTTTCGTCAAGGCATTTGGTCTAATTTCGGATTGGTTTAAAATAAGGGGGGCTTTTCAGCCTATCAACTCAAGAAGTGTCAAGAACGCAAGTTTTGGTGAGTCACCCGACTTTGGGTATTTTACATATTTTTGTGTGGGTACATTTAGGGACTATATGGTAGTAGTATTTTAGTTGTGGTTTTACCTTTTAGGACAGAGGTTATACCTTTAAGTAAGGAAATCTTTTAGCTTTCGGATAAGTGGCTGAAACCTCTTCTGGTCTTGGTTCACACCACAGCTAGGGGTCGCCGTTCTTCCACTTCGTACACTGGTCGCCTCCGCCCTCCGCGGAGTGTTTGGGGGCAGATGGTTGAATTATCCCCTCTCGCCCATTATACCCGGTATGGACGCGCCGCACGCGCACTTTGGCCCACCGGAAGTCCCTCGACGGGAGTACGATTTGGCGATCTCAACACCTCAACTCAAGTACGTTTGGAACGTGCTATTCACTTGATTGGTCTTGGCGTGGAGATATCGTTTGTGGAGTTTCACGAGCATATTGGGTCTTTACGCGGACATATTGGCTTGTTTTAATATTGGTTGGAAACTAGACCGGTTTTGGTCTTATTTCGTATTGGTCAGAGGCTAGACCCGAACGGTCGGTCTACCCTCTATTATTTCGTATTGGTCAGGTCTTGATCGTTTGGACGATCGACCTATTGGAAGTTATCTCTTGGAAGTGTTTTTGGTCTGTTTGTGTCTGGGGTGAAGAGTTCCGCCCCAGAGATACCTACCCAGATCGGCCTTCTATATTCAAGACCGCTTCGATCCAATCTGCGATCCCGATCCACCGAGTGTGTAACTAGCCCATTCCATCGGGTACACAAGGTGAGATGGACACTAAACAATCGGACCAAGTGGGTTCTGATGACGACCGGTCGGCTGCTTGCAGCGGACGATCGGACCAGATCTCGAGTGGTGGTCCGCGGAGTACCCCCTCCGAAAGTTGGAAGGCTGGGCGCGATGGTGGTAGTCAGGTTATCGATGCTAATGTTTTCGATTTCGAACTTGACTCCACCACAGTAGGGCATTGCCTTTCCCGATCAGCAGGTGCTTCTTTTTCAGATGATCTTCTTAAGCTGATCGATCTGGTCGGGACTGTTGACATCCCGATAACCCACTTGAAGATCGTCCCAGGTGACTTCGGTCGGATCGGCAGACACTTCAGGAAGGACTGCCATCTAGCTCTCCAACTCCTGAATGTACTGATCCCCGCCCTCATGTATGCAAACTTGGTCATCTTCTGGGGTGACATCACCCGACCCGTCCCGATCGGCTGTACACTGCTGTTCGGCGGGCTGCTCTTCAACAGCATCGGCTCGTTTATGCGCGCCGTCGTGGTCCGCCCCAGGAATCCCGTATTCCCCTTTCTCTGCTTCTCTTTCTGGCTCCTCTGTCGCCTGTTCCTGTGAAACCACCATGTTGACGATCCTTGGCTCATCTGTTTGATGGTCCACTGTGTCCGGCGACTGCGTCGCCTTTCTTCGGACCAGCATCTTCTTCGGGGTTGCATAGCTGGGTCGTTCCACCATAGGTGAAGTATCTTCTTCAACCGGTCCATCATTGCTGACCAGATCGGTGGTCTCTTGTTATGCCAAGTTCTGCCACTCGACATACCGTCTCGATCCGATCGAGACGAACCCCGCCTTTCTTGGCACCTTCCCTTCCGCTAGCCACATGCCGACAATAGCATTGTTGTCGGGTGTAAGCGGCTTGTCACCGATATTGGTGAGTCGAACGTAATCAAACCGGCCGGCGCTCTTCACAAAGGTCGGCACCCACCGGTCGCCTCTGGTCACCCATAACTTCCTTGATATGAAACATTTATCGACCGGGGCATCAGCGGATTGACCGACTGGAATGGTGACATCTTGATCCCACCTGACCAGATCGGTGCACGATCCGTATAGGGGCCGTCGACCATCTAGCTGGATCTGGACCTCATCCGGGAGTGTAAGAACCCCATGAGACAAATCCAGTCGAATACCCGCCAGCACCATAAACTCCATGCTTAACAGGGCATCCTGACCTGCCAGATTGCCGACCCAAGCGCTGAAAAAGAAGACCATCGATCCCGACAAAGTAATTTTCACACGCGTTCTTCCTTCGGTCATATAAGAGTTTTCCCCAATTTCGACGCATTATTGTATCTGGGTGTCGTCTATATGACATCCGACCTTACGAGCAAAGGCGGAGTCGATAATCTAGACTTCGACCCCAGAGTCGAACAGCATCGTCTGGTTATTAATCTTACCACAGGCTTTCGCCTGCTTAAACCATTTATCGGGCGCGTACTTCCAGTATCCGCGAGACTCCCCGGAAGCAAATCCAACTGCATGACAACCTTCTATCGGGAATATTCATCGGTCTTAAGACTGGAGACCGGATGATCCCGACCGACGCGATTGCGAATAGAACATGTATTGTCGGTTTTATTCTCCTTGCCGACATATGCATAGATGCCAAACGTAGATCGCTCGGCTCGATCCAGATTCCAACCTGGCGAGCGTTATAGTTTAACATCTTTTCCACGTCCGGTGGAAGCATCCCCGCGTGTTTGTTCGGCACATACCATTTGCGTATCAGATTGAAAAATTCTTCCATATTGCACTGGCTGGCCTCGTGGATCTCTCCACATGACTTGCACACGAAGAGGCAGTGATAGGTGGGGTGGCCGCGTCTTTCACACTTCTTGCAGGTCAACTTCTTCCAGCAATCCCCACCGTCATGCTTACTCGACCCGCAGTGAACACACTTCTTGCGAGGTCGGTCCGGGTCGGACTTGTTCCCGCTCCTGCCCTTCCGATCTGCCTGGTTAGGCGTCGATCGGGCTCTTGGGGCGGATTCCGTAATGCAAACGTGGCGGCACTTGTCTTCATCCGACTCCTGGATGGACAGGCCGCTGCTTTCCTCTTCCAACCCGGTGCTGTCTTCCGTCACAATCGCTTTGAAAGCACAGTCCGATCTAGTAAAGGGCCTCTTCACGGGGTCGGCCTTAGTCTTGGATCTATATCTACCCGATCCAACGGCAACCTTCGCCCTCATACTGCGCGAGTGTTGCAGCGTTCGCAACGTTTGTTGCACTTCCGTAACATCCTTTAGGCGCAGCAGAGTAAGCTGATCTGCCAGCTCTTGGTCATCCAGGGTACTAATGTAGTGACCCACATGCTCCATAGCGGCACCGGTCGGTGGGTTGCCTTCCTTGATTACTATTCCGGCGCGGAGTGCAGCCACGTTCAGGCGGTGCAAATACTCGATCGGCGTCTCGTCGCCCCGCTTCTGCATATGGTGATACTTGCGGGCGGTAGAAAATCCGGAGTTGCAGTACTGCCCTTCAAATTCTGCACATAGCAGATCCCAGTCAGACCGGACATCCCGACCCAACTGTTGGATCCAGTTCGCAGCCGGTCCTTTTAGCATATCCCTGAAGATCAGACACCGTTCGTTTTTTGGTGTCTGATCCCTTAGTAAAGCAGACTTGACCCGACCAAACCACGACCTGGCTTGCTCTTCGTCGGCGTCCTTGCCGGTAAAGTCTTTAAGGTCCGTAGTCGCAGCCATACGAATACGTGGGATCGCGGTAGATTCAAGATCATATGCGGTCGTAGGAGCTAGGTTAGCCTTACGTGCTTTTCCCGCCCCTGTACCGTCTGACCCATCGTGTTCACCCATGTCGCCGACCGACTCCATGTCTTAATCGCTGCTCTTGCTCGGTCGGCGCGGTCGGGTTGGTTTCGACTTGCGTTTTGCTTTTCCAACTGGCTTAACACCTCGGATAGGCTTATCCGCGGATGCCACTGACTCCATATCCACATCCCGGCAAATATTGACATTTTGCCGGGCAGACCGGTCCTGGACATGTGGGCGCGGAGGAGATCGGCATCGATCTCCAGAGAAACGTTCCATCATCGCTTCGAACATGGCTTGGACGTTGGCTTGGGTCATGGGCAACGTGTTGGTATCCTCCTTTGGAGGTATTGAAGCCTGTGGGGCACCTGAGGCCCCGACTGGCATGCAGCCCTTTGTTGCCGCACGTCCTTTTTATGCTCCCATGGGGGTCTGGTTTGACCCCATGGTCATCCGCTCGAGAACGAACTCCAACTCCGATGAGTTATCCGAGGCAAGTGGAGACTGATATAACGACTTATCGTCGGAGCACGCATCATCATCCATTTCAATAGTCTCAGCGACCTTCAATACCGCGGTGGGAGTTGGGAGGCGGAGCGCCCCCACCAACGGCACCAAATGGTCGTGGAAGGTCGACAACGACAACTCCAACCTCCAAGTGTCCAGATCGAAAATCTTCTGCACGTTGGCGGGCTTCCGCATCTTCATGCCAACCTCGACCAACATCGACAGCAGGTTCCTCACCAATGGAAACGTTCGGTCGCTTCGGATCGGCTCTGTGGTGGGTCCGAGAAGGCGATCGGGGATCTGGGGGTCTAGGGGTCTACTATTTTCATGACCTGGTCTTCGCGAATAAATCTCTTCAACTCATGAATGTAGTACATCATGGTCAGGTCTTCTTCTTCGATGACCCCATCCCCGACCTGCGACTTCTCTTCCAGGTCGTCTTCTTCGGACGGCATTCTGAGCCTCTTCTTGGGAACCTTGGGGGGGTTGACCGGGATAGTTCCGATCAGGCTCCATGTGGTTTTTGCTTTTTATTTTCTTCTCATCCAAACATTCATTCAAATACATAGGATCAGGAAAAAAGTCCTGATCCTTTACGGAACTATAGCAAGACCTGCTATAGTCCCGATCGGCTCCGGTGGGAGCCTTATGGGGAGGAAAAAACTTATTAATCCCGATCCGGTCCTCCACCCGGCCAGATCGGACATCGCCATCCTTATTAACAACGAAAACATAAGGCGATAGCCGTTCCTTGTGTTCTCTCCAGAACGATTCCACATTCAATTCCTTGTAATCAATCCTTTTCTGAATATCGCTGCGGTGATATCTACGATCACCAAGTGATCCGGGCACGCGCACCATTGTGGTAGAGTCAAGTTCGAAATCGAACACCGAAGTGTCGAGAACCTGACCACCATCGTGCCCGGCGTTCCAACTTACGGGAGGGGTACCCCGCGAACCCTCGTCTTCGATCCGATCGGATCGTCCGCTGCTGGCAGACGACCGATCGTCAGCACTGGACGCCTGGTCCGATTCTTTTCGCATCTCACCTTGTGTACCCGATGGATTGGGCTGGTACCACACTCGGTGGATCGGTGCTTGGGACTGACTTGTGGTATAAATGCGGTAGACCGTGCTGGGTGATGTACCCGGGGCGGAACTCTTCACCCTGGGTACGGGTATACCGGTTATACTCGAAATTTGTATACTCCCGAGGACAGATCGCTAACCCGATCGTAAAGCCCGGCCAATATGGGAGATAAACTCCGGTAATCCAATGAGGTCCAATAATCCAATCCAATAGGGAGATCCAATAAGAACGTGACGTAATCCACGAACGATATCTCCACGAAATAATCCAATAGGTAAAATAACACGTTCCAAACGTGTGCAACTTAACGTTGGGGGTCGACCAAAGTACGCTCCCGTCGAGGGACTTCCGGCGGGCCAAATGCGTCTATAACGCGTCCCGGCCGGGTATAATGAGCTGGAGGAGATTACTTGACCCTCCTCTCCCAAAACACTCTGCGGCGTGCAGAGGCGACTAACAAGTAAGGCGAAAACGACCCCGGTTGAGTTGGGGGTCCAACGGTCACTTAAGCGAAGCTAAAAGCCAAAAACCTTTACAAAGCGAAACCCAAAAGAAAGCAAATTCCCCAACCAAAGCAAATCCCCAACTAACTACCTACCCCCTATAGTCCCCAATATGTACCAAACATGAAAATATGTAGTACACGCAATCTCATGTGACCTACCCGAATTTATGTCCTGGACACCCCTTGCACATGACTGACCCAAAAACATCTTGACTTTCCACCAATCCGATCGCCGACAGGCCGATCGGTCCATTGTTGACCGGAACCGACCAAAATTCTTGGGTCCGCTTCACGACAAGAACCTCCGCGAGGTTCCTATCATTCTATCTCCGGGAGAAAATGCCGAAGATTCAGAAAAGAAATTCCGCGCTTGGGCGGAAGGGGAGAAACTCCTCCCCAGCTTTAATGAGCTGCACAACAGCTATTCCCGTCGTGACGTTTGGGTGGAGAGGGCGTTGCGCATGGCATTCGCCAGAGCCAAAGAGATGGAGCAATTACGTGCCCCTTATCGCACGCGCTACGGCAGCGCCCCTTCCCCCACCGCGTTGCCAGAGGACAGTGTGAGCGCCATATCTGCCTCCGGCAAACTCCCAAATACTGGGAGTGAAGGAGCTTCTCGATCCCCTTTGGTCGTTGACCCGCAGCGGGATTCTCCCGCTCGAAAGCGTCAACGACGTCACGGCAATCCTGCCGTAGGGGAGTCTCGGACTCCCACGAACTCTGTGAGTGTGGATAACCTTTCCACTTCACCAGATACCGGGTTTGACCCTGATTATGACGTCGCGCCATCAGAAGCTTCACATGATAATGTGGAGTACCCTCCGCATCGAACATTGATGGGGGAGGTCGCGCAATTGCGAACTGAGATTCGTGAGCGCTGTGATCGACACAGCCGTCACATCTATGATGTCCACGAGGGACTCCGCGATGAGTGGGATGCCACTGAACGCTTCGAGAGGCGGCTTGCCTATCTCGAGACGACCGTTGCGCAACTTCGTGGTCGCATTTTAGCCCTGTCGGGCTTCCTCTGTCCTGCCGTGTCTTACGGCTCTTATGGCTATTCGCCTTACCAACCCCCTCCAAGAGGGGACCCGCCTCCGGGTCCTGGTGTGGCTTAAGCATACCCACATAGAAGGTTGGATGCGTACGCATCGCCTTCGGGATGTCCAAGGTATACGACAAGCCCTTTCGGGCTAGTACCTTAAAAGGCCCCACAAACCTGGGGCGAAGTTTATTCCGCAACATGTTGGACACTGCATGTGTAGGAAGATTCTTAGCGTTTAATAAAACACTTTCTCCTACTTTGTACACTTTTTCGTTACGCCGCCCCTTGCGGTCAGCCTGATCCTTCTGCTTGTCTTGGCTTTCCGCCATGGCATCGCAGACGTGTCGTAAGACACTAAGGCGCGTCGATAAGAACTTATCGATGTGCTTTCGCACAGATACAGGGCTGACATCAGGGAATCCTCCCTCCTCAAGCCCTGGGCCACACACACGTGGCGTCAACGGAACCCTCGGATTCACTAATCCGTTCACGTAAAACGGGGTAAACCCCGTAGATGCATGTACTGAATTGATGATAGCAAATTCAACCATCGGAAGCATCTCACTCCAACTCTTTGCAGAATCCGGACATAAACTCCGGAGAATATCCTCCACAACGCGATTAACGCGTTCCGTCTGACCGTCCGTCTGCGGATGATCCGCAGTGGACATGGGAGCTTGGTGCCCAGCACCCTAAACAACGCTCCCCAAAACTGTCCCGTAAAACGGGGATCCCGATCCGACACAACAGAATCGGGTAGACCATGCTGTCGAAAGATACGGTCTAGGAACACTTTTGCTGTTGCTTGTCCATCAATGGACTCTGCCACCACCGCCAGGTGAGACATCTTGCTCAAACGGTCTACAAAGACCAATATGCCGGTTTTCCTGGCCTTATCCTTCGGAAAACCGAAGACAAAATCCATACTAATGGATTTCCAACTGTGGTGGTGCGGCTGATCAAAGTTTTTGACGCTTGATCAGGCGGTACCACGGCGCCCGCACTGCCGACTAACGAAGGGGGTCCTCCGGTTGTCCTTGACTGCTTGTGTTTCTGCTCACCTTGTGTACCCGACGGCTTAGGCGTGGGTTGCTCTCCAGGTGGCGGGGATGTAGATACGGCAATTCCTTGATGCAAGATTGGGGAACTTGTAATGAGTTGATCGAGGTGCTGATCAGACGTTCCGGTGTAATCGAGCTCAGATCAGGTGCAAACAGGCTTGATCAGCAGTGATCAGTCTTGGGCAGGCACCGAAAGTCGTTGATCAGCTGTGATCAGGCTTGATCAGGCTTAATCAGGCACTAAAAAAAAGTTGAACAGCTGAGATCCAACTCGATCAGGCTTGATCAGGCACCAAAAGTAGTTGATCAGCTGAGATCAGACTCGATCAGGCTTATCAGGCACCAAGAGTAGTTGATCAGCGGTGATCAGACTTGATAAGGTGCCCAACGTCGCTCAGGTACAAGTTGGTGCGATCTGCGAGTTGTTGATCGCGGGTCACGAGTTGAAGAGTGTCGATCAGGTGTTGATCGGCGAAGGGGGTACTTGATCAGGCAGTGGAAGTCTACACTACCCGATCACGGAGCCTCTGAGTCTTCAAACAGCTAAAGGAACACCCAAATATTTGTATTCCTAGCCTAGACCTACGAGGGGGGGGGTAAATTTTGCTTAATCCACCTAGAGTTCCCGTGGGGCGCTTACAGCAGCCGAACTCTAGGGGCCAAACGCGAACCAAACGTGGAGAGGTGAGAGCACTGCTCAATCACACTATCAAAACCAAAAACCTTTACTGAAGAACCGCTGACACAGCGGGCGGAGTTGCGGAGTGAGTTCTCAACACTCTACGTCTGCCGGTGGGCCAAAAATGCACAAAGTGATCCCGCCCGGGACGTAGAGGTGTATACTAATAAGGGAGGCGCACAGGTGCCGTCCCGGAAACGATCTGCTAGATCGAACGCAAAAGGAGAACTTTATTATTGCTTAAATCCTAAGACTACCAATTTACTAATATCCACCAATCAGAACTACCCGTTCCAGCGTCCTCCGTCGACCAGTCGACCTGATTTGTCCGTCTTCCGTCGCCGCTCGTCGATGTTCGCTGAGTACCTGTACGTAATCTTCCCATCTTCCTATGCCCTGTCTATGTCCTGACTATGTGCTCCACGGTTGTACACGCAACTGTATACGCCGTGGTACCCACAATCCTATACGATTAAGTACCGATTTTGACCGTAATCGCCCCCCCCCCTAAATCAGGCCCTATAATAAGGCCCTATAATAAGGCCCTATAATAAGGCCTTATAATAAGGCCCGTTATTGGGCCCAATTATAACACGCTTTACGACAGCCGCCCCTGATCCTCGTCCCAGCCGTACAACGGTTGGGGCGAGGGTCGATCATGCCGTTTGATATCGTGGATCATGTTACCGTTGGTCGGCTTGTCCACCGTGACGTCATCGGCCAGGTGATAATCACCCATCAATCTGCCTGTCCTTTCTCCCGCCGATCAGGTCCCGTTCTATCAGGCTGTTACCGTTAGTGGTACGCCCCTCGCGATCCAGCGATCACCCTTCACCTACCGTGTCATCTGCGATCAAGGTGTCTCGATTAGTCATTCCTGCATTTCCATCATGCAAGCGATAACGGACGGCACCCCGGCAAACACCACCGACACTCCTGCCCTGGATCGGGCCGCAGCTGATCAGGCGATCGCTGCTATCAATCGGGCTTACAGTTTGCAAGAGGCCCTACACGCGCGTGATGATCAGATCGTCACGTTATCTGACTCGCTCGCGATGAGTGAAGACACGGTCGCGATGCTTCGGCAGCACCTCGCTCGTACTAAACGCGCTGTGGTGGAGCGAGATGTCGCGATCAAGTGGGACGCCTTCGAACAGCTCAAGCCATTGCATGATTTCGTCGACACCACCGTCAATGATCTCCAGACCAAGTTGAAGACCATTGAAAGCGCTATGGCCGATCAAGAAAAACTCATGGTCGATCAACGCGCACAGATCCGGGATCTGGAAAGCCGTCATTCCCGTGATAGGTATCTGCAATCGGTGCATGAAGACACCATCGCTTATCAAACACGGGAGCTGGATCAACTTCAACAGCGCCTAGCCAAGTTACAAGAAGAACGCGATCGGGATGCCTCTGGGAGTCAGCGCTTGTTCGAACAGGTGCTCAGGTTCACTGCCGAGGTTGATAGGCGCAAACACCAGTATCATCGACTTCGAAAGAAAAACAAATCCAATTGCCTGAAGATGGACGAGTATACTGCCATCATGGCCCAGGCGCAGGAACTATCTGATCAGGTCAAGGGAGTGTCTGACCTCCAAACTGAGCTGGACGATCTGCACGCCGCATATTCTTAGCTGGAGAACGAACATTCCGCTATGCAATGCCGCTTCGATCAAGTTTCCGCAGAACGTGACACGTTGCGCCATCAAGTTCAGGAGGTTCAGGGCGAAGTCACACAGTTACGCTCGTTACACTAGGACCTTCAGTCTCAGTTGGCCGGTATGTCGTTGCGGATGCAGATCGCACCAGTTATCCGCACCCCTTCGGCGGGTTCTGATCAAGCTACACCGCCATCTGGCCTTACCACCTCTCCTGACGGCTCTATCAGCCGCGCCGCCCCTTCGCCTAAAAGGCGTACTCGGCGTTCTCGATCCTCCTCTCCGTTGAAGCGGCCACGCCTCCTTTCTCCTATTTCGGAGGCGAAGACGGAAGACGATGCTCCCCCAAGTCCTGATCAGGACGATGAAGGCGGATTTATTGGTCCGATCGCTTCCATTCCTTCCACTCCTACAATTAGCGAGTTCGGGAGCGAGGATCTACCTGATCAAGTCACTGCCGGGTATCTTTTTCCGCGTACAGGTGATTTCCGGACGTTGATCGCGGTATCTGATGACGCCAGTGACGCCGACATCCTGCCGTGGACTCCGGATCAGCTTGGTGGGTTTGATCTGAGTAGCGTCAAGTCCCAAGTGGTCTTCGACTACTTGACCCTCCCCGCAGGATGGTTGTTCCCGGATGCCGTGCACGCCCTTCCGGCTGATTCATGGTCCGGTCATTTGATCACCCAACCGGAAGTGGAGCTGCTGTATTCTTAATGCCCTTGGGGCTTTTTCATGACCATGTTGCAGCCCCTTTCTTTTCGCTCAGTCGGCTGGTTCACCGACTTCGAGACAAAGTACCGGTCGTTTGTTGGTTGGTTTCTCGAACATCACGCGCTGGCGATCTGGGAGTAGACGCATTATCTCCCTATCGCTAAAGGCCTTCGCGAGACGGATGACTTCTTCCGGAATTACTACAACAGTCGCCACCAGCGCAGAAGTCGTGCCGGAGAGACCTGGAAGAGGGTCGTGGATTTCGTCCTGCGGGGGATGATCGACGGAAGATGTGATCTCGACATTTTCCTGGAACTGTCGATCACCTATGGTGCTCACAACCGTCCTTTGAAGTATGCCCCGGACGATGATGGGGCGTGGTACCCAGGGTTCCTCTGGGACCCACCACCTCGGACCCTATTGGACGCTTTGAAGGGGGTTGATAATTTTGAACCTTGGCGGGTTCAATATCGTTCCTCCCCTGAAAACCACCCTGGCCGTAAAATCCCTCGGATTCGTCGCAAGTTCTTTGGGTCTAGTTAATCAGTTGATCGTTCCGCCCTTAATCAATAAGCAATCTTTATCATGCCATTTCCACTGTGCTTCTTTACTTCCCCATGCATGATATAAACCGGTATTATGTCGTCTTATATTCATTACTCCATCACCTTGTCTCGCAATATTCATCGTAAACACATCACCTCAAGCCATTTATCGATTCTTCATCCATTGTGAGTTTCGTCAATCATCCTTCTTCAATCGGTAATTCTTCGATCGTAATTCATGACCAGTCTGCCGATCACGCATTAGTTGGTCTCTTCGTCCACTTGCATCACGTCAAACCGATGTCTGTTGATCCTTTTTCCTCTCGAAGTCCTTGATCAGAGCATCACAGTTTAAGTCTGCCCCGTCTACCCACGACGGCTCAGCATAGCCTTTCCAGTAAACTTGATATTCACGTAACGTTCTTCCATATCTAGTCTTTCGACCTGATCGGACATCGGTGATACGATCAACTTCAAATTCATCGGGATCTAGCGTCCTTTCCCAGCTGTCCTCAGGTAACAAAGCTTCATCGAAGTCGAAACGCTCCTCTATCCCAGCTGTTAGTGCCGTAGTAGGGCGATCTGTAAATTCCTTGACCAATTTAAACTTGGCAAGAGATATTTAGTGTATTTGTAGTAAGCTCCAGAACAAAAACCCAAGCTGGCGGCCGCGGCGTAGGCCTAGGCTTATGCAATTACTACCAATAAGATAATAGGTATTACTGTCCATATCACTTCAATAGCGACATTGTGCACTACTGGGAACATACTATAGTCGGTGCCAGCCGTAACCAGTCTCGCCGCATGATTACCGATTACCTCATCGACTCTGAAGGGTCCATGCCACATGTGCGCTAGTTTCTTCGCGAACCCTTCTTTCACCCGATCAAGGTATAACCAGCCCTTGATCCAGCTTCGATCTTGTGTGGTGTCACTTGACCATTGTTCTTTTCAGCTCGCTCAGCTACCGCTTGATGCAATCGAGCGCTCACTTGATCACGGGCGTAACGATAGTCCTTTTTCAGCTTATATCTCCACCGGCAGGCATCCCGGTCTTTACGCCGAATTCCGCCCAGTTGCAATGTCGATTCCAACGATGATCGTGGGTCCCACCCATACGCCAAATAAAATGGTGTTTCACCACGAATACGATCGAGGGTTGAGCTCAGCGTGAATGCCAGCCGCTCTGCATACAAGCTCCAATCTTTCTGGCCGGCATCTGCTACATACATCTTGATTGCTCGCGTGATCGTCTGCACCGTCCTCTCCGCCTTACCATTCGCCTGTGGACGGTATGCCATAGTGGCACTCCGACGTTGTCCCACGATTTTATTGAACGCGCAAAATATTTCCGACATAAATCCTGATTCACGATCGTGCCGGATCACTTCGCTAGTCCCGAATCGTCGAAACACACACTCTTCATAATTTTCGGCAACTTTCTGCGCTGTGCAGGACGATCCAGCTTTGGCGATCACCATACCCGTGAACAGATCCGTCCAAATCAGCAGCCCAGTATGTCCATCCGTCGATCGGGGTAGTGACGGGATATGATCCATGGCTATCACTTGAAATGGGTACGTATCCTCGATATTCCCCGGCGACATGCCCTCGATCGTAGGTTTGCCTTTCCCCGTCTCGCAATCTACGCATTGGCCGACAAACCTTTGTACGCTTCGGAATAGACCACGCCAATGGAAGTATCGTCTGATCCTCTGATATGTACGCCCTATGCCTTGTTGTCCTCCTTCCAAGCTCACATGATAGTGGTGGAGGACATCTGCATGTAGGGTCTCTGGTAAGACCAGCTTAATCGAAAGGTGCCGATCGTCTTGATCATCTCTGTCATCGTTGTCTTTTCTTTTAGCCATGTTTCCACAGTATATCAGCAATCCTTGTTCATCGCAAACGACGTGGAACGGACGCTCGTTATCGGCTATAGCCAATACAGGCGCTTCAGTCAAGCTTTGCTTGACTGCATCAAAAGTATTCGTGAAACTATGCTGGGTTAATACGACCTCTTTCTTATTGGGTATCCCAATGCCATTCGACATCTTTCTTAAGCAATTGAGAAAGAGGTCGTATTAACCCAGCATAGTTGCACGAATACTTGTGCAAATATGTTGCCAACCCAAGGAACTTTCGAAGTTCCTTAACGTTGTTTGGCGTAGGTCATTCAACGATCACCTTGATCTTTTCTGGATCAGAGCGCACCCCGTGCTTTCCCACAAAGCATCCAAGAACGGGTATCTCAGGTGCACCAAAGGTTCACTTCTTTAGATTTGCATAAAGCTTATGCTTACGCATAAGCTCTAACACTCGACGTAGATGTTCCCTATGGACATCTACATCGCTTTTATCGTGTTCACCCTTACTATGGATGAACACGTCATCGAAAAAACTCGGTGAGAATTCTCGCACCGGGCGTAATAGATGCGTTACGCATCTGTTAAACGTAGCAGGGGCATTTCGAATCCCCTGCGGCATAACAAGCCACTCCCAAAGCATGCCGCTTGGGGTGCTTACCGCCGTGAGAGGGATATCCTTCTCACGCATTAGGATTTGATAAAATCCATCTCTGAGATCGAGAGCACTAAAGATGGTGCTCCCGCACATGCCATCAATGATGACATCTTTTCGCGGTATCGGCGTCTGCGCCGGTACCGTCGCTGCGTTCAGCTTGTTGTAAGCGTGAACGATTCTCCACCCACCTGTGGACTTTTTCACACAAAAGGTGGGGGTAGAGTGCGGTGAGATAGACTCCCGCACTTGGCCTGCTTTACGACGAGATTCGAATAACTCTTCAATCGCTTTTACTTGGTCACGGGCAACGGCCATTGCCGCGTGACACAATACTTCGTGCCTGGCACGAGGTCAATTTCATGACGAGTTTCCTTATCCTTAGGGAGCTCGCTAGGTACTTCTTCTGGGAATACGTCATCGTATTCCCGAAGTACCTCATAAAATGGGGAGTTCACTTTAAGCGACTCCCAGCTCTGCACTTCAAAGCGCTGAACTTTGGTTTGATCATTTGGAACCTCGTTCCCAATGTTTTCCACTTGTAATGTGAATATTCGTCCAAGAATATCCACTACAGCATCTGTTGCAAAGATGATACAGATCTGTTCGATCTGATCATCGTGCAAGTTCTTCATAAACTTCTTCCAGCTTAGCTCTGGAAGAGCCATCACCTCCAAATCTTCTTTCGGAGGGTGTTCCATCAACAGAGACTGGGTAGCTAATCCCGTCTCCGTTTGCGTCAAGAAGTTGATCGTCTCGACGGAACTGTCCATGCAATCAGACGCACTCGTCTGATTGACTGCTACACGGTGATTACGATTCACCGTGTGCGAATACTCTTCACCATGGTGGCCACTGCCTACCATGGAATTTTCTTGGCGATCAGATGTGCTCGTCTGATCGTCCGCCTGTTGTACGACACGGTGGTCTTTATCACCCGTGTGCATGGCTAACGCAACGTGGTGGGCACTGGCCACCACGGAGTTGTGCTCACGATTGCACTCGATCGTGAGTTCACTCTCATCAACACGGAATTCTTTCGTCGTGTTAGAACCTTCGGTCGCACAGTGGGTGTTTCCCACTGTGGATACTATTTAATTCTCACGGTGGGTGTTTCCCACCGTGGATATCACTTCATTCTCACGGTGGTCTTTATCACCCGTGGAATGTTTCTCTCCAACAAGCAACGACTCTTCTGTTGCGTGTGGTAGTCCCTCTGGACTCTCACCAGCGGAGGTACCTTCCCCTGATCGTGTCGGAACAGATCTGGTGGTGCCATCGCTATCCACCAGACTGTCCGACACTGCGGTTGTATCTTCTGATACAGCCGGATTACACACAGGGTGATCAGATCCTGTGGGTCCGCCGCATTCGATCGATAGTTTAACCCAGTCGATCGAAGGTTTAAAATTGGACATCCATGGGATTCCAAGTATCACATCGAACTTGTCATCTAAATCGAGGACGATGAATTCATCCTCGAATGACAGTTCATCCAACTCGAAGCGTGTTTTAATCACACGCTTTGGAATAGTCACGGTTGCACCTGTTGCTAAGCGGACTGACAACATACTTCGTGGGGTTTCTACCTCCACTAATCTCAACAGCGTTATACTCTGAGTTCTAACGAAATTTTTTGACGCTCATGTGTCAAACAAAGCTCGCATGGGGACATCGCTCCCGTGCGGATTAACTTCTAGGGTGATAAGAGGCCTATCATCACCCTGCACCTTTTGACAGGACATAGTCCCGTCTGGGGCTATTACCCTCACATGCCCTATATCGGCATATGGGATAACATTCCCAGTAGGGCGCCCTGTCCCTACTGGTTATTTACGTTTTTTGAACCAACAGGGTGATGTCCCTGTTGGTGTCGCCGTGCAGCGGACGGTTCCGTCCGCTGACTGCGTGGCACCGGACGCGGTGCCATACACTCATGGGCAAAATGCCCCATTTTTGCGCATCGATTGCAGCAAATATTCTTCTTAAATTTCGGTTGCTTCGTGTTAGAAGCAACCTCAACGGATATGTCCATCGGCTCTGGACCTCCACCGCCCATGATCTGGCACGGGTGGCTGTTTCTTGAGACGAAGTGTAAACTTCGTCTGCCCGACTGCTGCTTGTTGACATGCTGTTGCGGCATGTCAAAAGCGAAGGGTTGTTGAGCCCTTCGGCTGTACCCAGCATGCGATGACGCTGATCGCATGCTGAACTCTTCACGGATGCTCATATCAATGGCATCACTTAGAGTCTCTGGCGGGTGCCGGTAAAGACTCTGTTTGACGGGACCATCATTAAGTACCTTCATGAAGCAAGTGACCTGCATAGCAGGGGGCACCGGCTCATACACAATATTTGACAGCAAATATTGCGTCTTCTGAGCGTAAGCTTGAAGGTCAAGATTACCTTGCCGGAGTTCCATGAAATCCTGCCGATTACTTAGCTTCATTTCTGGAGCTTTAAAGTTGAGCTTTAGCTCAGCTTTTAATTCCTTATAAGTAAGGAACGCAGAGTCATCAGTGGCTCTGCGACTCATCGCCCATGCCCTGGCTCTGCCTCCCAGACATGTTGTGGCGAAGTACGCCTGTTGACGTTCGTCAACAATATTTTGCGCAGAGATGGCATCTTCCACGTCTGCGAACCATCTACGAAGGGGCTCGCCTCCTTCGCCGGTAAAGGGCGGTACTCGCGCCTTTACCACTTCAACGCTATGCGTTGCAGGTGCAGGTGCGGTCCGCGCTGCCTCTTGCGCGGGCCGTGCTGGCTTTTCTAGGTGGTTTCGCCTAAAGCGATTCACCACCTCTATCACTTCCTCCGGGGACTTACCCAGGAGGAAGGTAATGATGTTCGTCCTCATGGACCGAACCATTTCTACCGTCGCGTCTTTACTACGCGACGAGAAGTGGGGAAGTGTTTCGTCACCACTTCCAGCGTTCTCTCTCGCTCGGCAGGCGCCATATCTCGCGACATGATGCCGAGTGGGTCTTAATCTTCGCTCCTCTAGTTGACTAACGGAACGGAACTGTGGTCGTTAAGACGGACCGCAAAGTGCTACCAGGTGTAACAGGACTGATCCTGTTACGGGCTTACACTGTGTTGTGCGAGGAAGCGCGCAATATAAGAGGGGTAGGATTAGTTGATGACAACTAATCCTATACTAAAAGTAAATATAAACATTTACTTGTTGGTTAGAACGCAAAATTAAGAGTGTTTATTAAATGGGTGGTTAGCGGCTAACAGTATAGTAATTACCTAACTAATATAATAATATCAAGTATTAAACTAACTGTACTATTAGTTAACCTGCATGATTCGGTATTTATACCGAATCGACTTTTCCTTCGTAGATTATGATAACTTATAATCTATTATTTGAATTTCAGACAACGCGCCTGAAATTTCAACTGTGATATTCTAACTTGAATATCAATTATGTAATGGCACCCCATTACACCTCAGGTTCCGCAAGGATCTTGAGACCGCTTCGGGCATTCAATGCCTGTTTGCTTTGCACCAAAACTGACTCGTCCATCGTGGATGAAGAGTTCAACTCCTCTTCCGGACGTAATACGACAACCTCGTCGATTTCACCTGCTTTCAAAGCAGTTCCAAACTCGTTGAAGGACATCTCCTCCAACGACAACAGTTCGCCTACCCCAGGCAACCGTTCAAGGCTTACGCCTTCTGTGACAACACCTGTCACACGATTCAGCATCCGATAGGACTGCTGACTACTGTCCTCGGGACTCATCCCGGGACCCAGATGGGGGGAGTCAATTGCCCCATCTATTGGAAGCGCATCGCACCTATCCACAGAGGTCTCTACCTCTACCACCGGTGACTCGCCGTTCTCACCTAATAAGGCGTGGTCGGAATCATTTCCGACGTGTAAAAGAGACGAACTACGGGTCTCTACGCTTGGAATCGCCGCGCGCTTAACCTCAGGGGTATCTACCCCTACCACTGGAGTCGCAACTTGTTCGCCGAGCACGGCGTGGTCGGAATCAGTTCCGACCTGAAGAAGAGACGAACTTCGGGTCTCTTCTCTATGAGCCTCGCTCTTAACCTCAAAGGAATCCACCTCTATCACTGGCGACTCACCATTCTCGCCTATATCGGCGCGGGGATTAACTGCCGAGTCCCCCTCGTCAAGGAACACTTCCTTGACCTCATTGGGACTGATTATCGCATACATCCCGATCTCTTTCATCTCACGCCAGTATCGCTTTTGCGATCGAGCAAGGTGGGTTGATGACTCGCCAATGCTTCACCCGACCGCGGGTGCGTTGAGCCAATGGACTTAGACTTCCAGTCTATCCATGGCTCGTGGCGGTCCAGCCACTTCATTCCCAGAATGAGGTCATACCTCGAGTCCAAATCCAGAACTAGGCAACGTTCTAAGCTGTCGAAATCTGAAAACTTCAGCTTAAGGTCAATCGAGACCTTTGGTACAGAAACCTGTACGCCCGTCGCAAGACGGACCGTGACAAGGTCACGAGAACGTGCCTCTAGGGCCTCGGCATACAGCCGACTCTTCACAACAGAAGATCGTGTGACATAATTTGTCAGACGCTCCAGAGTCTATCAAGACTCTCCAAGGCTTATCAAAGCCTTTCACGTCCGCAAGGACAACCAGCAAACCTGGCTGGTACACCAACTCGGTGCTAGAAAGCACCGTTTCCCTCGGGGCTTTGTGCTGTCGTCCCCTACCCTGGGGCTTAACAGCACTGAGGGATCCCCCAGTAGGGCGCCCCGCACCTACTGGGAGCCGTCGTTTCCCGACGGCTTGGGAGAGGGCCTCTTACCTACCCTCGGCCCCTTAAAGCGAATATCTCGCTGGGAGTTCCGCGGACATCTGATCCACAGATTATCCGCGCTTGCACACAGGAAGCATCTCAGCAGCCCCTGCCGCTGCAACATCGCCTGAAGCTCCGCTTCAGAACTCAGCGATACAGAGCCATCGAGACTCTTAGCGGAAGGTTTCTCCTCCGCTTCCACCTGACTCAGGTCGATGGGTTCGGGACCCACCTTAGAGGAACGAAAGTTCCTCTCGGCGTTGAGCGCCATCTTAAACGCCTCCTCCAGGGATTGGGGTCGGCTTCGGAATAGCTCCGAACGTGCTGGCCCTTCTCTCAGGCCTCCCATGATCACGGGAATGGACACATCGTCCGAGTACGCTTTCGTGTACATCCTGCCAACAGGGTCTTAAGTTCTTGGATATATGTTTCCAAGTCCTTAGTGCCCTGACGGCACCTCAGAAACGCCAGCTGATTCTGGAAAACCATATCAGGCGTTGCATACATGTCCATAAGCTTTTGCTTAAGGACTTCCCAGGTTGGGAACACGTCCATGACCGAATCCGAGCATGTAAAAGCCCATGCACGGGCTTTACCCGTAAGATGGGTCAGTGCAAGTCCCACTTGCCAGTGATCAGCGATCACATTCGCTGTGGCGAAGGCCGTTTCGACCTCTCGTAGCCACACATAAAGGTTATCACCCTTTTCACCGGTGAATTCCTTTATCTTAAAGGACAATGGGGGACGCACCCCCGTGGAGCGACCTCCACCTAAACTCGCCTTATGGGCGATGAGGGCATTGATCCTTGCCTTCACGGCCTCAAGGCCCTGCTCCACTAGGAGCTGCATGGCTTCGTCACCCAGTAAGGGTAACAACCTGTTAAAGGCTTCCTGCTGGACGAGGGTTAACCTTTCCCAATCGTCCTGATTCATCCCTTGCAGAGGATGACGTAGCCTACCAACACAGGTGTTGGATTGACTACAAGTGCTACCATATGTAGCTGGTGCGTACAGGCACGGTGCGGCTAGCTCACAGAGGAAGACTTTCCTAAAGCGGCGATGTGCCGCTACTTAGCCGATACTCCCTTATAAAGGGCTTAGTAAGAGAGTACTCTCTTACTCGGGGCCAAGATTTCACTTGGTTTACAAGTTAGCACAAGCTAACGCCTCGATACAATGCTCCCTTAATAAGGGGGTAGCTAAGGGAAGAACTTCCCTTAAGCTACTACACTCACTGCGCGCGCGACCGGTCGAGGTCGTGCGTCCTGCAGTCTTTAGAGTGAAAGGTAAACTGAATGTATATTTAATATGTAATTAGCCTAAATTAATTTAAACTAATGTAAACTATATGTAACACTAAGTAGAACTTACTAAATTCCTACCTAGCTAAAATGTAGTGTACCCCACCTGTGTACAAACACGTGGCTGGCTGCCACGCCTCCACCAAGGGCTCCTGCCCTGATTGGTTAAAATAACCAATAGGTCCAAACCTTTCGGACCGGTCAATACTGACCCCAACCGTAGTGTACTCACGTACACCACATACTAAATGTAACCAGAATGTAACCCTGTTACACTAGCGATAGCCGATAATAATAGCTCGTTTCACGTCGTTTATGACGCGAGAGATTTTCAATTGGCTGTGTACGGATGAAACGATCGGCGATCTCGAGGTCATGATCGCGTCAGATGCGTCCAGATGAGCACAACTATCCAATGCATGACAAGGAAATTTCCTTGAAGTATGCACTAGCGAAATTTCGGTTCTATCTATTAGAAGATAGACCTAGACCCCTTGTGGCTTGTACCTACAATGCTTTCTTATACACGAACGTGAACTCGCAACATTTTTCCCAGAAAGAGGCAAGGTGGCTGTCTTTGCAGAATAAAAATTCACGGTTGAGTATACCGGGAAGATTAAAACGTGGTGGAAAACGCGCGATCATGTAGACCTAATTACGAGACGAAACAGTGCGTAACAGAAGTGGCCAGTGCAAACACAATCCGTTGCACTGCACCTGTCTGACCTCTTGTACCAAAGCCACAAGAAGCATACGACGGAGACAAGAACAATCGTCAATTGATTATTTATTTTAACAATCAATCAGAAAGGAAACGTGAAGAAATTTCAGAGTTCTTAGCCCCAAGTTCGCACCGCAACCGACTGTACATCGTCTTCTGCCATACAGCGCAGAAGATGATGAGGAAAATAGCATCGTTGTTGCTGTTTTTCTAACAATGATGATATCGAGCAAAAAAATAACGATGCACTGATATTGGGGCATCAATTTTGGGAGAAGACATGCCCTGCTACTACTGGAGGAACCAGTACATGCGGGTACACAAGTACGCATCATCGCGCTTTCGAGATTTATATCGCGTAAAGCCTGCGCAATCTCTGCGCAGCCACGAGTTAAATATTTGCCGGTTCGACAGAGAGTTGGAAGTCGATTTCTTCTGCCCTATAAAAAGTGAAAACAGGGATATTGGTCGATTAGCAAGATGGTACATCGTACTGCAGTATAAGCATATATTAACGCCGAAAATATGAGCGGATATTCGTCGATACGGTTTCGTTTGCATGTAATGCCAGAAAAATACAACGTTTGGATAGGGATCCGAAATTCACAGGGAGTTTCTGGCAAGAACGTTGTCACTGTTGAGCACGCAGTTGAAGATGTCAACCGCGGACCAATCGGAAACTGATATGACAGGAGCAGATGTAGAAACTAAAATATAATTAGTAAATAAGCATTTCAGTTTCAGCCAAAACGTTTGAAACTATTAGCAATAAGTATGTAACTGCTGCGCAAGCGGCAGATGTAAAAGATAATACAGCTACTGTTAAAAACGAAGTAGATGTGTACGTATTGTAACCTTACGCTGTAATAGCTAAGTCACAGCTGCAATTACTTCTGTTTTTGATAAGCAGAAATAGAACGCTGATAAGAATCGATTTTACCTGCACATCCAATCAGCAACTTCCTTACAAGGAAATTTTTGCCAAGTGCATTAGACCCATAAGGTCAAAATTGTCTAGTCTTCGGTCCACTGCGAATTCGAGTCCAGTCCCCGCGAGAATTTCATGGCAAGAAAAGGTGACTGATAATCCGATTCTTAGCAGAAAATTCATGCTCCGTCAGCTTCTGATCAATATTGTGCTGTGGGCAAGAGTTGCCTTCAATTAGAATATCACTTAGAAGAAAGAGAAGGGACTTGTCGATCGAGCCAAAATCGGCATCGAGGGAAGAAAATATTATACGAAGCCTAGATTCGCTCTTCTCAAGTTCGTTAAGTCGCTTCTCATGCTTCTCAACATCGTTTCCGCGCCTCCCCGCTATTCTTGTAGTCAGGGGCATATCCGATATATTTTTGAGCGCTTGATTTGTAAAGCACCCAAGCCGAACCGGCTGCGAGCAACGTACTGAGTACTTGCTACGGTGGCTGTGCTACCCCCAAGTGTTTGACTTTTGGGAGCCACTCGAGGATTTACACCCCAGACTTTTCGGAAGAGTTAGAGCGGCAGAATTCTGCACGAACGCAAAACTAGTGCTTTCAGTGTTCCGTGTTAAACACACCAATCCAATATGCCACGTGGTCTGGTACTTCGTAATTGCAGTACATACACATCTCCTTTTGGTGATGCGCGGTGTCTTACTTGAACAACGTGGAAACTTTTAAATGTGCGGGAACTCCGCAAGATATTTCTGTTTTAACACAGACATATAAGAGCCATTCCACTTTGCCCTAAAAGCGAATGCTTCAAGAAGTGTTTGCGCATCTTTCGCACCGTGCTCAATTAATCGTATGGATTCATGCTGTAATGTCACCAAAAGCATTTCACAATTGGCAGAGGAATCACTTTGTTCCCTTTTCTTCCAATGTTGACTTTCCATAGTGCTCCGATGCATTGGTTTAATGGAGAAACATACGTCGATGTTCAAGTTGCACATTCATGCTACATTTAAGAGACATGTAGTACCTGCGAAGTGGTGGACGCGGTGGATGCTATCCACCTACTAAACACAAGATACATGTACCGGGTATAAACTGATACATATACCTAAATACAACTCCCATCCGCAATTAGGGATTGTGCGTATCAAAGCCTTCCGTAATCATGCGATGCACAGGTTCCTATATCGATATTGACAGGTATTCTACACGATCTGTGGGTTGAAGGTGCGGGATCGTTATGATAGGCCCAGCTGCACCAGCAATTTGCGCCAGCTCTCGACACTTTCGCCGTATTGAACGCATCGTCATCCTGTCCTTTACCGCCGCACTCAATTCGATGGCATCAGACTGCACATGCAAGCCGTGACATCGTATTCTGCAGCGTCATCCCCTTCCTAGAAATACTCCTTCCCCAAGCGCGGGTTGCCTACGCCTTCGCACATGAAAAAGTCTCTGCTCTTTTCCCACCGACGACGCACTCTCCACATGTCCATATTCGCCTTGTGGCGTCCACAAGTTTTCTCTAACATGCAGAACGCCGCGCCTCACTAAGCCATTTCAAGAAGAGTGCATCCCCGCCCAGGTCCATTGCATGTAGATACGCGTATCGAACAAATATCTATGACTATTTTAATTCACTTGCCCGCAATTCAGCCCAAACGCTGCTTGCCAGAAATCCGGACACGTACGATCACGCTCAACCGCTTCCCCCTGTATCACACATGATACTGAATCTCTGTCGGAAGCGCAGCCGTGGCGACCTTTACTATCCTACGAATCACTCGTTCTGTTTCTCGCGTCTTCTGACCCTGCTCCTCCTTCGCCTGTTGTCTGTCCCTGCTCGGGCACGTGCGCTCGAGGGTGCAAATTTCGGAAAGAGATGAATATTGCATTGCGCAGAGCCCGGGCCACGAGCACCACACGTTTCAAGTCGCCCCGTTTCTGGTTGGTGCGGCGCATCCTGACCAACAGCCTTCGACTGAGGTTGTGTATGGAAATCTCATTTTCGTCTTCTCTGAGCTCCATGGGTCCGAATAACTGATGTTTACTAAGTGGACACAAGAGACGAGGCGCGCCGCGCGAATCAACACGATGATAGGTCACGTCCTCCAGACCGTGTCCACTTACTTTAGTCAAGTCAAACAAAACTGTCTACAGCAACATTTTACGGTCGAAATTTAAAGAGAAACGCTACCAAGACTTGTCTTTTTGCCACTGAAAGCACAAGCACAGACTTCAAGGACCATCACTCCGTTCCGCATTGTCAAACATACACCCATGTCCGTTACCTTTTCCGAGAGCACGGTCCCCGCCACGCAGGCGCCGTCCGTCTCGCCTGTTGCCTCGCATATCACGGGCGTTACAATGACGACGTCCACGCGCGGGACGTTAGTGTTGGCGGATGGCACGACGTACGCCGGGTACTCGTTCGGGGCCGACACGAGCATGTCGGGCGAAGTCGTGTTTAACACGGGCATGGTCGGGTACCCCGAGGCGCTGTCGGACCCGTCGTACCGTGGCCAGATTCTCGTGCTCACGTATCCACTCGTGGGGAACTACGGGGTGCCGGATTTTGACATCCAGGATGAGTTTCATCTCCCCAAGTACTTTGAGTCGAGCAAGGTCCAAATCTCGGGTCTCATTGTGTCCGAGTACTCGTTCCAGCACAGTCACTGGAACGCGGTCAAGTCGCTCGGCGACTGGCTCAAGGAGAACAACGTCCCTGCACTCTTTGGCATCGACACGCGCATGATTACCAAGCGCATCCGTTCCCTCGGTGCCGTGCTCGGCAAGATCGAGTTTGACGGTCAACCGATTGAGATTCAAGACCCGAACAAACTCAACCTCATGGCTGAAGTCTCGACCAAGGACGTGACAGTGTATAACCAAGGTGGATCGCCCAAGATTGTGGCGTTTGACTGTGGGATGAAGTACAATATCATCCGCTACTTTGCTTCCCGAGGCGTCGAGCTTACTGTTGTGCCGTACGACTACGATCTACGTAACAGTGACTTGTCATACGATGGTATCTTTATCAGTAATGGCCCGGGGGACCCGACCATGGCGTCGAAGACTATTGAAACCATCCGATGGGCGATCAACTTGGAAAACCCCAAACCGATTTTTGGTATCTGTATGGGTAACCAGCTCTTGGCTCTCGCTGCGGGCGCGAAGACGTACAAGATGAAGTATGGGAACCGTGGTATGAACCAGCCCTGCATCGACATGCGCACCACGCGCTGCTATATTACCCCGCAAAATCACGGTTATGCTGTTGACTCGAACACCTTGCCGGAAGGATGGAAGACGTTCTTCATGAACGCAAACGACAAAACGAATGAAGGTGTGATCCACGAATACAAACCCTTCTTCTCGGTGCAGTTCCACCCCGAAGCCTGCGGTGGACCAACGGACACGGCTTTCCTTTTCGATATGTTCTTGGAGAAAGTGAACAGCGCCCCACCCAAGCTCACGGTCATGGACACGTCTCTATATGACCGTCCCACGTTCTCGAAAGTGTTGTTGCTTGGATCGGGTGGTCTTTCGATTGGCCAGGCCGGTGAATTTGACTACTCGGGGTCACAAGCTATTAAAGCCTTGCGCGAGGAAGGCGTTCACGTCATCTTGGTGAACCCTAACATTGCTACGGTGCAGACATCCAAAGGTCTTGCTGACAAGGTGTATTTTGTCCCCGTACGTGCCGAGACGGTGCTTGAGATCATCAAGAAGGAGAAACCAGATGGCATCTTGGTTAGCATGGGTGGTCAGACTGCTCTTGCTGTAGGTATCGAGCTGTACTTGAATGGCGATCTAGAGCGCCACAATGTCCGCGTCATGGGTACGCAGATTGAGTCGATCATTGATACTGAGGATCGTGAAAAATTTTCGGCGAAACTAGACGAGATTGGTGAGACTATCGCCCTGAGCCAGCCGGCTACGACTGTTGAAGGTGCACTGAAAGCTGCGAATGAAATTGGCTACCCTGTGTTGGTGCGCTCTGCCTTCGCTTTGGGTGGTCTTGGCTCGGGATTCGCTTCCAATGACGAGGAACTACGCGTTTTGGCCACGAAGGCGCTCCACGGCTCGGCTTCTAAGGGATCAATTAAACAAATTTTGATTGATCAGGATTTGCGCGGATGGAAAGAGGTCGAGTACGAGGTTGTGCGTGATGCCGAAGACAATTGCATCACCGTCTGCAACATGGAGAACTTCGATCCTTTGGGTATCCATACGGGTGATTCGATTGTCGTTGCCCCATCGCAGACGCTGTCCAACAGTGAATACTTCAAACTCCGACAGACGGCGCAAAAGGTGGTTCGTCACCTCAACATTGTCGGCGAGTGTAACATTCAGTATGCGTTGGACCCCAAATCTGAGCGTTACTGCATCATCGAAGTGAACGCTCGTCTATCCCGCTCTAGTGCGCTTGCCTCGAAGGCAACGGGCTACCCACTGGCTTATGTTGCGACCAAGATTTCGCTTGGCATTGACCTCGTCTCCATCAAAAACAGCGTGACCAAGACAACGACGGCCTGCTTTGAGCCCAGCCTTGATTACTGTGTCGTGAAGATGCCGCGCTGGGACCTGAAGAAGTTCTCGCGAGTATCCAATGACCTTGGCAGCTACATGCTTTCGGTGGGTGAAGTGATGTCGATTGGCCGTAACTTCGAGGAGTGTATCCAGAAGGCGGTGCGAATGGTGAACCCGAACTTAGACGGCCTAGATGGCAACGCTGTCGACAATGAAACTAACCCGCAGGTACTTGATGCTCAGTTACGTCAACCCACGGACGAGCGTCTGTTCTATATCATCTCAGCCCTGGATGCTGGCTACACGATTGATCGAGTCCACGAGCTGACAAAAATTGACAAGTGGTTCTTGTCCAAGCTAGAGCGTATTTCACTTCTCCGCAAATCCGTGTCCAAGCTCACACTTGACACGCTTAGTGAGCGCTTCTTGCGTACGCTCAAGGTGAATGGTTTCTCTGACCGTCAAATTGCTGCAAAGTTGCCGAACGTTAGTGAGATGCAGGTCCGCGAGCGTCGCAAAGAACTGGGCGTCCTGCCCTGTGTCAAGCAAATTGATACATTAGCTGCTGAGTTCCCAGCTCAGACAAACTACTTATACATGACTTACGGTGGCTCCGAGGACGACATCCCAACAAGTGAGGAAGCCATTGTGGTACTTGGGTGTGGTGCATACTGTATCGGATCATCCGTGGAGTTTGATTGGTGTGGAGTGAGCGCTGTACGCACGGTCCGAGAGCTTGGCAAACCTGCTATTGTGGTCAACTACAATCCTGAGACTGTGAGTACTGACTATGACGAAAGTGATCGCTTATACTTCGAGGAGTTGAGCCTGGAGCGTGTGTTGGATATTTGGGACCGTGAGAACCCGGAGGGTGTGATTGTGTCTGTTGGTGGTCAGATCCCTAACAACCTGGCCATGCCACTCTCCAAGGCTGGCGTCAACATCCTGGGTACGGACCCGATTAGCATTGATAAGTGCGAGGACCGCAACAAATTCTCGGCCCTTCTAGATACGCTCAATGTAGACCAACCTCGCTGGACGGAAGTGAAGGAGATGGACGCCGCATTGGCATTTGCAAAAGAAGTGCATTACCCTGTGCTTGTTCGTCCGAGTTATGTGCTTTCGGGTGCTGGCATGATTGTGGCCTCAGACGAGGGCCAACTGAAGAATTACTTAAGCAGTGATGCCGTGAAGATATCGCGCTCGATCAGTGTCTCAAAATTCATTCTGAACGCCAAGGAGATCGAGTTTGACGGTGTTGCAAAGGACGGCTCTATTCTCAACTATGCCATGTCGGAACACGTTGAAAACGCTGGTGTACACTCTGGTGATGCTACTCTGGTGTTACCTGCCCAGAAACTGTATGTAGGCACCATAAAGCAAGTCAAGCGCATCGCGAGCGCAATTGCTCAGGCATTGAACATCACGGGTCCATTCAACATCCAGCTCATGGCTCGGGACAATGACGTCAAGGTGATCGAGTGCAATTTGCGAGCCTCGCGTACGTTCCCGTTCATCTCCAAGACTTTTGACCTGAACTTCATCAACCTCGCCACCAAGGCAATGATTGGCTTGCCCGTCAAGTCAGTGCCCATCGCCCTAATTGATATCGATTACGTCGGCGTGAAGGCACCACAGTTTTCCTTCACGCGTCTACACGGCGCTGATCCGAGCCTGGGCGTTGAGATGGCCTCAACAGGTGAGGTGGCCTGCTTTGGTACGGATATGCATGAGGCTTACCTGAAGGCACTACTAAGCGCGGGTTTCAAGATGCCAAAAGAGAAGAAAGTGTTGATTTCGATTGGTAACCAAGACATTAAGCGCGAGTTTGCAGAGGATGCACTTATCCTGCAGGAGCTTGGCTACACGATCTACGCTACGCCTGGTACGCACGAGACCTTGTCATCGTACGGTGTCAAGACAATTGCGCTTCGCAAGCCATCGGATCCCGAAAACGGCTTGCCAAGTGTGATCGACTACATTTCCTCGGGCAAGATTGAACTCGTGATCAATGTGCCGGAAGGATCGAACCGCGAAGAACTCACGAGCGGCTACAAGATTCGACGCACGGCCGTTGACTTTGGCGTCTCCCTCATCAACAACATCAAGTGCGCCGTCTTGTTTGTCCAAGCCTTGCACAAGGTCAACAAGCTCGAGATCTGCAACATCTCCGAGTACTATGCCATGCCGACGATCGGCTGGCGCCCCGGTCAGAAACTCAAGGCACGCAAGATGTCCATCTTCTAAGCTCGGCCCGTTCTTCATTACCTAGCGACCCATTTTAGCTTGTACAGAGACACACACCACAAGGCGCATGTACTTAACATCCATGACGCAGATATCCAAACGCATCGTTCCTTGTCTACAAAACAATCAAACAACAAGGTGCATCGAACACGAAATTCTCTCGATCATCGCTTAACTTGTTGCTGCTTATCACCCACCCACCGCCTCCATCCTTCCCGAACGCTCTCTACGAACAGCTCGCTGCCAAAAGCGCCACGTGGGCCTTAATCACCTTCGACGTCTGCTCCACTGCCAATCGCGACTTGGCAGCCGCGATCCAGTCCTGCGCAAGCTGCGCAGGCAGACCCGATAAGCCTTCCATTTCCACAATCGCCGTGTCGAGATCCCCAGCTTTCAATGCAAACTCGGCACGAGACAGCACGGCATCGGTCTCGGGGCCATCAATGGGACCGCCCGGGGGGAGCATGAGCACCGAGAGGAACGTGCCAAACGCTTGCCCAATCAAGCCACTCGTTTCCGGCACCAAAGCCACGCGATGACCAGCGGACTTGACCACTTTGAATCGTTCCTGAAGCTGACGCACGGACGGCGCCCCGTGCTCCACGACATCTTGTGGCAACGACTGGACAGCCGCTTCGATGAGCGGGTCGTTTCGCGCCGCTGCACGCAAGGCTCGAATCTCGCTCCGCAGCGGCGCCGCCGCTTCGACGCGATCCGAGAGCGCCAGCGCGGCCATCGAGGCCTGGTGGACACGATGGCTGAACGCCTCATACGTCGAGGAACTGTCTAACACGGTGCCGAGCGCACGCAGCTCCGCGCGATACTTTTCCAGTTCCTCCACGCGTTTCTTCCGTTCGTCGGTCAAGCTCTGCTGCATCGTCTCCTGCACCGACTTTAATCGCTGAGCATAGTGCGCTTCCATTGCTTTGCGCTCTTGTGCAAACGTCTGTTGCAACTTGGACAACAAAGCCGTTCGCTGTTCGCTCACGTTACGAGCCAGATCGTCCGCGTACTGCTTCGTGAGCGCATCCATCTCGTCCCGCATTTGACGAGACAAGAGCTCTTGCTGTAAACGGAGCTCTCGAGCCAGCACTTCCTCGTGCACCTCGGCCTGACGACGCACTACTTCGACGCTCTTCTTCTGCGCTTCCT
Organism: Peronosclerospora sorghi; assembly: GCA_026184515.1. Taxonomy (NCBI): domain Eukaryota; phylum Oomycota; class Peronosporomycetes; order Peronosporales; family Peronosporaceae; genus Peronosclerospora; species Peronosclerospora sorghi. The sequence continues at coordinate 8,630,259 of CM047587.1, read as the reverse complement.
CTTGCACATGACGAAGCGCTTCGACCAGCCGCACGGCTTCCCACTTGGACCGGTGCTTCATCTCGACTGCTAGCTGCGCAACGCGAATCGCCAGAGCGTGAGCGTCGAGATCCTGCCATAACAAAACCACTTGGTGAGCATTGTCCTATCGCTATCATGTCATCATCTACCCACGCACCTGTAACCCTGTCAAATAGTGCTCGTCGACTTCGGCCGCAGCAGCTTCCGACTCGGCCTTTAACGAGCTCAGCAGATCACTCTAGGAAACACTCGAAAGTTGTCAGTCCAAGCAACGACAGAATAAACACCAATGCCTGCAGCGTACTGTCGTAGTCTGCATGTGCTTATCCATCTGACGCGTGAGATGTTCCGGACACGCTTCCGCTGCGAGCGTCGCAATCTCCTCACGCGCTTTGGCTGTCTCTGCGTTCACCTTTTGCTGCACAACCGTGAGAGCCGCAACGGAAGCAGGACCACTAGTCTGACTATCGTTTTTTCCTTCTTCATGCGCAGACATGTCCGTCGGCGCCTCGGTTTTCTCGGCTTGCACTTGGTCCTTTAGCTTTGCTACTTTCTTCTCTGCCTTTTGAGCTTTCTTTTCCGCTTTCGCAAGCTTTTTTTCCGCCTTCTCCGCTTTATCTTGTACTTTCTTCTCACTCTCCTTCTTCTCCTTTGCCTCCTCCTTCTCCTCCTTCTTTTTCTTCTCCTTCTCCTCCTTTTTCATCTTTTTCTCCTCCTTTTTCTTCTTCTTCTCCTCCTTTTTCATCTTCTTCTCCTCCTCTTTCACGTCGTGCTCGTCGTTCCCGATCGCATCACCAAAATCCACGACCACCCGCTGCTTCTCCACCTCGTCTCGACCCAGCACGAGTTCCCGGAATTTCAGCCACCGCTCATTTTCCTTCAATGCGGATGGATTCCAGTCACGATGTTGCTTTAAATACACTGCCGCTGCTGCAGGTGTCGATAGGAGACCAAGGAGTAGCACTTTTGGCAGCGACGAGCCGGTACGCGAGTCCGTCGCCGCCGTCGTCGACTTGTGGACGTCCGAGGCTCCAAACGTCACGGGCTTCTTGGCTATTGGTGGCGTCCCAGCGCCATCCGCTATCGGAGGGTTCGGAGCTGGCGTATGTACACGACGACGAGCGCAAATCGCCTCGGCTCGCCCAGCCGCGCGAGCTTGCGAGAGGTGGCGGCGCATCATGGGGCACGTCGTTTTTTGAGTCAAAGATCGGAGTCGCGTGTTCCCTAAAAAGCTAGAGCCTGGACTATATTCTACAAAGAGGGAGATCGATATCACTCTAAAGAGTCGTCGTCCACTTCTCTCTCTCTCGTGATGCTCGTGCGTACAGCAACGGAGCGGAACGTCCGCTCCATTCTCTTCCACGTGAAACCCACCTCAACGACGCTCTTCCAAGGACCGGATGTCGGCAAGGTAGGCGCTCTAGTATGGTGGAGGACCATCGGTTCATTCTTTTGCTTCCTTGGATGCTAGGCGATTCGGGCGCTCAAGGCGTAAGTACTGGCTGGCTACATTCGCACCGTCCAGGTTTTGACAAGGGCATTGCGAACAGACATGGCTACCTACTTGGGTGGATTGGCGACGCAAGCACGAGCGATGCCACACTCTTGCGGGAATTTCATCTCGTGTACAACGACAAGGACGTGCGTGGTGTTGATGGAGACTGCTTTCTTACACAAAAGCAGGAAGTTTCTTTCTTTCTTACCAATCCATTTGTCTGGAGAGAAGAGTAGCACGGCATCCTCCATGTACGCAGCTGCATCGAAAGAGTGGAACGTTCCGCTCGATCGGACGCTACTGGTGACGGAATCCACACGTCCCGACGACGAAACCAACGACGCGATCCCCGTTACGTTGACATCCGAGTCCATGGACACTGCCTCGCACCCTTTGGTCCAGTTTGTAAAAGGTGAGTGAGAACGTGAGGTCGATGATGCTGGTTGTGTCCTATGACTGCACTTATGCTTTGTTGTGAAGACTTGCTCGACTTTGATGCGTGTCTTGACCCGACTGGACGCTGTTTCGGGCCCTTCCGCATTTCATTCTCCCAAGTCTTTTATGAGTCGACGCTCTCGTTTGCACTCGTGAACCTCAAGCCGATCGTACGAGGTGCGTCCGTAGCCGGTATGTCACGTGTTCCATTGATGCCACTAAACTACTCTGTTGTTTCAACCGAGTTAGGACACGTTTTGGTGGTTCCGAAGCGACGCGTGGCCCGCTTTACGATGCTCGACGTGGATGAAGTGAGCGACTTGTGGACTAGTGCTCTGGTTCCACTCGTTTTGCGTGAGACGGCATCGATTCACCCCGCTGGCACCGACACTTTTCCATTGATGCTTGTCCTCCTAGCTCGTGGGCAAACAACTTGAACGCCACTATGGCGCTTCTTCCCTCACGTTTACCATTCAGGTGGGCATTCTATCTCCTCCAGCATTAGTATGTCTATCTTGATACTCACATGCATTGCAGGACGGGAAAGATGCCGGACAGACCGTTCCCCACGTTCATATCCACGTCCTGCCGCGCCGTGCGCACGATTTCACGTGCAACGATGAGATCTACACCGAGGTAGGATCACATCCCTTTCAGCTCCACCACCATCCATCCCTCTCATCTCAACCGTGTCAACTTCTTCCCTCCTCCATAGATTGAAACCCACGAGCGCTCGCTTGCCATGGACCACGAGTCACGCCCTCGCCGCTCGGAAGTGGCAATGGCCGTTGAAGCCTCGCACCTTCGTCGGCTTTTTCGTACTTCCCAGTTGGGATCATCATGATGATTAACTGTTGTATAGCAATGATGGCGTCAGTCGCTCGTTTGTTTAATTTTGACCAATGAGCAGCCCGAAGCGCAGGGTTTTTACCGGTAGTGAATACCGGTATATCATACTTCGAAATCCTTGACCGTCCCCAGATTTCATCCGCGTTGATGACCCTCACGACGGACGAGGCGTGGAGCGTCACATGCAAGCGCTGCGACAGTCTCGTGGCGCGTCACTCGCAGCTCATTTTCTTACTCGAGAATGCCACGGCCGTCCACCTGACACTCGACAAGTCGCTCTTGCATGACGAGCAGCTCGAGGCGCCGCCGACTCACGCCGTTGACGCGGGCTGGCAGTGTACACGCAGAAGGGAGTCATCCCTATACTTCAATTTAAAAAAGTCCGCACGACGAATGCGTTCAAGCGACAACGCCTCCCGTTTGAATTGTGCTGTATGAAATGTGACGCGAAGGTAGCGTCCGAAGGCTTTCTCGATGAGATCCCGCACGACTCGATGTTGCTCTTAGATTCCAAAGCCTGTGCGTGTGTCTTGGATAACCACGTCCGCTACGGCGTAGCTGGCGGCAACAAGGCACGAAAGTGGGGCGTCATCTTGCGTCAATTACAAGAATTGTGTCTCCCGTTGAACCTGCGAACCGTCCAAGAGCTGCTGCAAGTGGGAAATACGCTCGGAACCGTCCCCACGACGCCCTGTGTACCGGTTGTCCACGCCACGGAACCATTCCTTCGCACGCACTTTACGCCCGCCACGAAAATGTCGCACTTACGACGCTACCAAGTGGAACTCGCGCTCTCGGCGTTACTGGAAAATACCATTGTCTACCTCCCCACGGGGTGTGGCAAGACGCTCGTGGCGATTAAAGTGATGGAAGTGATGAAAGGGCTCAATCCCGAGAAACTCGTCGTGTTTTTTGTCCCGACGGGCCCCTTGGTGTCGCAACAGGCGGCCTACATTCGACGGGAATCGAATTTTAAAGTCAAGGAATTCTCGGGCCAACACGGCTGCACGAGCGCGGCCACGTCGGCGCGCATTCAAGTGAATCGAGACATTGATGCCGTGGTCGCGACGCCCCAGTTTTTCTTGAATTTACTCTATAATGAACGTACGACCATGGCCGATTACAGTACCATGATATTTGATGAAGCGCATCATGCCACGGGGAATCATCCCTACTGTGAGCTCTTGAAAGTCTTGGCGACCATCGACACGCGAGCTCGTCCCCATATTCTCGCGCTCACGGCCTCACCATTTGGGGAAGCGGTGAAAGAAACGTCTGGACAAGTTGCGCTCCGAAAACTCGCGAAAGCTTTTACGGCCGTGGTCAACTCCCCTACCATTGCCGCGGAGGATTTAGAAGCGAGTTTTATCCCCAAACAAGCGCAGTGGATTACAGTGCAAGAAGACGAAGCGGAACGGAAACTGCGACAAGGAATCAAGCACTATATTGTGTCGTTCTATGCCCTGCTTGCTCTCTTCATGGACGGCCAAGTGATGCCGTTCGAGACAAACTATGACACGAATGATATGGAATTGACCCAATTCCTGGCCAAATTACGCCTCTTGCGCGCTCGAGCGGAGAAAAAAGCAAGGAAAACCCTGGACGAGACGGAACCGACGTGGATTGAAAAGAGTCGACGACAGCCCACGGATCTTGAATTGATTCTCAAGCATTTGCAGAAAGTCGCATCGAGCTTTTATAGCTTAAGTATCCATGGGGCCGACACGGTCGCGAAACGATTACGTCGCATCTTTGCCGATTTACAAGCTTCTGCCGCGAAGAAAGACAAGCGCCTGTATGCCCTCACGGAGACTGCGTACTATACAAAAATGCACCCGGCCTTGATGCACTTTCCGCTCGAGACGTTTAAGGGTACGGACATTTCGAATCGCGTGCATTTGGTGGCCGATTGCATTCGACGCGCGCAGTTCACGCACGATTCGCGTGCGATTGTATTTGTGCGCCGCCGAAAAACGGCCATTTTGCTGGCCAAAGCCATGGAAGCGCTCGATGTGCTGCGCGAGCTGAATCCCACGCGCTTTGTCGGGCACAATTCCTACGAAGGCATGTCGTGGGAAGAAGAGCAGCGACCGACGCTCGATCGGTTTCGTCAGGGCCGGATCCGGCTCTTGGTGGCCACGAATGTGCTGGAAGAAGGACTGGACGTGCCGGAATGTTCGCTCGTGATTCAATTTGATGGAGTGGTCGGGGTCACGAGCTTGATTCAAAGTCGCGGCCGAGCGCGGCATCGAGATAGTAGCTTTATCATCTTTTGCTCGGCCGTGGGGAAAGAAGGGAACCATCGATTGGTGGAGAATGAGAAGCGACTTGTCGCGATGGCCAGAGCCGAAGCTGCGAGGTTGGCGTCGAAAGTGAAGGTCGCAAGGCTGATGGAACAGTATCCCGAAGTCGCAGACGACGAGGTATCCAAGCGAGTCGACGCGACATGTATCGTCCCACCGCGGGCAGCGTTCGATCACATGGCCGACAAAGTCTACAGCATTGTCATTGGCGGCGTGTTTGTGGATGCCGACCGATCGCTGCAGAAGCGCGTGTTGGAACGCATCAGTGAGTTTGCGTCGGTGCGAATGGCCGATGAACGCATTGGTCTGTGTACGCTGGCGGCGTCGCCCGATCACGATATCTACCAATCGTATCATGCTTTAAGCTCGGGGATTGATTTTACGATTGACAAGCAAGTGTTTTGGATGCGGTTTGAAAGCAACGACTTGGAGAGTGCCGCGACGGACCGCGTGGCACCAAACGTAGCGAATGTCGGGCTTCATCGAGGACTGGTGACGCCCGAAGGAGCGTTTCTCGAACTGGAGCGACTGGGCACCGCAGGGAGCTTGGAACTCGCGGCCGATGCCTTGATTGTGAGCTTTAAGGTGAATCAGATCGAGTTTGATCTGCGAGCGTTGTGTGAGCCGATCGCATGGTTCGATGTGACGGCCGCCGCTACGAACGCTGCGTTCGTCTACCTCGCGTTTCGTCTCCCGCCGTCGTTTTACATTGAATCGGAGCGCGAATGCAGGCGATGCCAGTCCCACGCGCTCGTGTATTGCATCTGCTTGCCTCCTTCCGACGAGCTCAAGACGCATCTCTGGAATCTCCGCGTCTTTTTCTCGAAACTGGGCGTGCAAGTGCGAGAAACCAAGTTGCGCATCTCGAAAGACAAGCTCGCGTCGTCGCCTCGCCCGAGCTTGCCATTCCCCGTCGCGTATGCCCTGCATGCCTTCTGTCGGATTGTAGCTTTTTCACGAATGGCGTGCTGTCGCGCGCGTTTTATGAGTTACTCGCTGGGTTGGACGACAAGGTGCAGGAGAAAGCGCTTCTGGCGTTCCGTCCCGTCCCGGGTCGTCACTCGCTCGCTGCGCAATTCTCGACGTTCCTCGAACGCGAGCGCAGTGTCTTGGAGAGTCTGTGCTCGAGCCCGTTGTTGATGCCCGGTCCCGTGGTCTATAAAGTCATTGTCACGCCATCCCGGACAGTCTATTGTCCTCCCGAGCCTGCGCCAAGTAATCGCGTGTTTCGTCAATGGGGCGCCGAGCACTTTATGTACGTCTATTTTCGGGATGACAATATGGAGCGCTTAAACTACACGTCTCGGTCCATCTTGGCACGCATTCGTAGTGTCTTGATGCAAGGCATTGACGTTCCGCACGCGACTGGAACGTCCAAGTTTCGGTTTCTCGGCTGTTCCTTGAGTCAAGTGCGCAACAGCAGTGCTATCTTTACTGTGTTAGATCACCACGCGATTCGTTTCTGGGTCGGTGATCTCTCGACCTTGACGTCGCCCGCCAAATACTTGAAACGACTGGGCCAAGCGTTTTCGGCAACGAAAGAAGCGTTCCATGTGACGCAACACGTGCTCGAGCATCCCGTGCCCGATATCACGCACGACAAGCACGTGTTTACCGATGGATGTGGTGAAATCACTCGACGCGGGGCCGAGCAGATCGTGCAGGACCTGCACTTGTCGTCGACGCCGTCTGCATTCCAGATCCGTCTTGGTGGCGCCAAAGGTGTCCTCGTCGTGGCGCCCAACGACAAGGCGTCGACACGTGTCGAAGACGGCGTTGTCTTGCGCGAGAGCATGTCGAAGTTTAAGTCGCAGCACACGATGCTTGAGATTGTCGCGTGTGCCGGTGTGTCCGAAGCCTACTTGACACGTCAGAGCGTCTTGATCTTGAGTGATCTCGGGATCGAGAATGATGTGTTTATGGAGATGCAAGAAGAGTACCTCACGTCGCTGAGCAAAGTGCTTGCCTCGGATGACGACGCTTACTTTGAATTGAAAGCCGTGGTCCCCGCGAGCATCATGTGGCACGTGGATATCCTCGTGCGGCGCCTGGGCGTCCACGTCTTGGTCGATGACTTTCTCTCGTCTCTCGCACGCACCATTTACCACTATCGGTTGACCAACACTGTCTTACGTGCTCGGATTCCGATTGCCAAAGGTCGCACGTTGATGGGCGTGGCGGATTTCTCCCAGACGTTGGACTATGGCCAAGTGTTTGTACGATACACCGAGACGGACGAAGAGAGTGGCCTGGAAACGTACGTGACCCTGGACGACGTGGACGTGGCGGTCCATCGCAGTCCCTGTCATCATCCAGGCGACGTTCGGGTGCTGCACTGCCGTGCCGACGTACCACCGAGGCTGCGCGAGCTCAAGGATGTTATTGTGTTTCCATGTCGAGGCCCTCGCCCGCATCCTGATGAATGTACGGGCGGCGATTTAGATGGCGATACGTTTGTGGTGATCTGGGACGAGCGATTGATTCCGTCGCGCGTGCGGGTTGCTGCGCCCATGACGTTTGATGACGACGATGGCGCAACGAGTCCCCGCGACGACGAGTACCACCAATCCACGGATGACGAGGGCTTGATTGACTTTTACTTGCATTCGATCCAGGATGATATCTTGGGCGTTGCATCGAATGCCCACTTGGCGCTCTGTGACGTCGCGACGGACGGCTCGTTTGATGCCAATGCCATGATCCTCGCCCGTATATGCTCGAAACAAGTGGATAGTGTCCGTGCCGAGCAAGATCTGGCCACCGTGCGCGACCTCGCACCCAAGAGCTACCCGGATTTCATGCAGAACAAGGAACGACCGTCGTACCCGTCCAAGAAGATTCTCGGCCAGCTCTATCGACGCTGTCGAGCGATTTTCGACACGACACGCATGAAAAGCGCGATTCGCTTGCCGCTACGAGACGATCAGTTTCTGACCACGGGGTATACCGACTATCTCGCGCGGGCGCGCCGCTTGTATGAGCAGTACAAGCTCCGTCTCGACGCCTTGCTCCGCATGTCGGGCGCCCAGTCGGAAGCAGAGCTCGCCACAGGCCTGATTGTCGAGCCACAGAGTGAGTACAAGGCGGAGTATTTCCGCTTTGGCGAGCGGTGCCAGGACGCGTTTTACGCCTTGCAGGCATCGTTTCGTGCGCAATTTGACGCGGAGAGCGCGATGTGGGCGACGGGCGACGCGGAGAAGTACGCGGCCGCGTGTTACTTTGTCGCGCAAGACGATTCGGACGCATTGACCCGGCGCGTGAGTTTTCCATGGATTGTCTTGGATTTGCTCGTAACAATCAAAGCAAACAATCACGGCAAGACAGTGTACAAGGTCTGGACGCCTGTGCGTCTGCGCAGCTTTGCGTCGACGATTCCCAAGCTCCAGCTGTGCATGTTAGCCGAGATTGAGACGAATACGGAAGAATTGCTCGCGGATTTATTCGATCGCTTGGTCGCCGTGAGTTCGCTCCGGGGCGAGCTACCAGGGACGTGGAAAAAGGGTGAGCTGGAGCTCGTGCTCTTTGGCTCGTCGGGTCTCTTGACGTTTGAGAAACAGTCAGATCTCGACGTGATGGTCTGGTGTTCCTCGCCGCGTGGGTCGCTTGAGCAGATTGCACAAGCGCTCTCGCCTTTGTACGATCGTGTCGAGCTGCGCCACGACTTGCGTGTCCCGCTCTTGTCGTTCTCGTACCAGCAGTGGTCGGTCGAGATGTGCAAGTTGTCGAATGGACCGGTCAAGACGCGCTTGTTTCGCACGTACATGGTCACGTACGCGTTTTTCTGGCCCTGTGTCTACTTTCTCGTGCGCTGGGGCAAGTGCGTGGGGCTCATTCGACGACGCTCGGGCGGCGGCGTCACGCTCTTTTCCCCCACGGGCTTCATGTGGCTCTTTATTCGCTTTTGTACGGAGCAGCGCTTTGTCACGCCCGTGAGTCTGGGCCCGATTACGATCCCGAGTATCCTCCAAGACAATGACATTGACTCGGAGATTGCGTTCTGGACGGGCCTCTTGACACGCTTGATCTCGGGCAAGGAAGACGTGACGGCGCTCTCGGCAGCCGACGTGCTCATGGCGTTCTTTGACTATTACGCGTCATTAACGACGCCCAGTGGTGCCTATGGCTTTGAGGACCCCCTGGACGACGAGAACAATACGCAGCTCGAGCCCGATGCCGTGACGTTGTTTCGCTCCGAGTGTCACATAGCGCTGCATCAACTCGTGATTGCCCAGGGTGATATCAAGTATCTCTTGATGCAGCGCGCGCAGCAGACGAGTCGCGTGACGCTCAGTCACGCGTTCAGTACGCGCATTCACGAGGCCAAGGACTTTTTCTCGCGCAAGATTCTGTTTGAGACCAAGACCGAGGGCTGTGCGCGCCTCGTGTTTACGCTGCATCCGAATCTCTTGCGCTCGGATTTGTATGTGGCCGAGATGAGTGGCCCGGGCGACGCCCTGCAGCGGATTGAAAAGCACATTCGGACGATTGAGCTCGAGCTCGGCGCGCGCATGGCGTATCGCTCGAACCGCAATTACCATCATGAAGGTGCGAGTCTGGTGCTGTTTGAAGGCGCGGCGTCGCAGGATGAAAAGATTGGCTTTCAAGACTACTTTGGCGACCGCCACGCCGAGCACAATAGTCTGCGGCTGCACCAAGCGCACTTGATTTGCTTTATGAATGGCCGCGAGTGGCTCGCGCACGCGGGGACGGTCTTTTGCGCCAAGTTTATTCAACAGATGATTAAATTGTCGCGCTATGAACACTTGAATCCGGGCGTGAGCAAGGCGAAAGCGTTTGTGCGCTTTGGCCATCACTATTTAATCCACTTGCCCCGCTCGTTTGACGACGAGACCATCATGCTCGCGAGCATTAAGAAGCTCGAAGACGAGTTTGAGCGCGGTCGCACGGCGCGCGAATTGTACGAGTCGGTCTTGCTGGCCAAGCAAAAAGAACGCGCGCAAGCTGACGCGGACGCTTTTGTGCGCCTTATGCGTGAATGGCAACCGGAAGAAGAAGAAGAAGGGGACGAGAAGGGAAGGCAAGACAGTGGATGGGAAGTGGTTTCGAGTCGAGCCGAAGACGAGGAAGCAGGCGGCAGCGACGGCCGCGGCGGTCGACGACGGCCGGAGCGACAGCCCATGCACTTACACCGTGCCGAGACTGTCGCGCGGAGCGATAAAGGCGTGACGCATTCGTTTTACTCGATGCTGGAACCGCAACAGTTGGTGTATGCGCGCGAGTACGCCGTCGAGCGTCTGGGCGTGACGTTGGTGGACACCTCGAGTTCATATCAAGTCTCGCTCGTGCACGACGCGTTCGAGTATACGATTCGCTTGAACGACGCGCTGCAGCTCGTAAAAGTCTCGACACGGCCGTTGCGCTGGTTTAGTGCGACGCTCAAGATGCGGCAAGAAATGGACGATGACGAACAGCGCATGGATGCGACGCCCGACATTCGCTACTATGTCAACACGACGGAAACGGTGCCCAAGACGGACCGTTTGTACGTGTTGCTGGCCACGTGCTGCAAGGAGGCGCCCGAGGGGCGCGGCATTCTCGAGTTTTGTGACGAGACGCGCGAAACGGTGCGCATGAGTCCCGCGCTCATGGCCGCGGGCAAGTCGCCCGCCTGTCTGGGCACGGTGCGCCACGTGCGGGGCGCGTCGTATTATAACGCGACGACCAAAGTCGAGCTCCGGGTGTTGGAGGTGCGGGAATTTACGATTCCCGCGCGCGAGGCCGCCGACGGGTTTCTCAGTGTCCGTGATCGCGTAGAAGCCGAGTTTGCGCTCCCGCCCTTGACGCCCGAGCGTCGCTTGTTACCAGCGTTTGCACGCGAGATCCTGGCCACCGGCATGGCCTTTGTCGACTATTTACGCACGCAAGCGGATCTTGACGCCCCCTAAGCATGTGACTGGCATCGCTTGGAGCGGCACGAAGGCATCCCGTCGCTCGTCTTGTTCGTCTACTGCACCACGTTGACCATTGATTCATTTCAACTCGTGCATTCAGTGGGAAAAGAAGAGGAAGAATGGGTGATGAACTGGTTGGAGAAGAGGAGGAAGGAAGGAACGTGGACGTCGCCGTGTCGTTGAGTTGGCTCGTGACTTGATGGCCCGTCCGTTCAAACTGGAAGTTTCCTGACGGATGTGATCACTGGTAGAAGGAAAACGTGCCGTTTGGGCACTGGAAAGTGGGGGATCTCGCCACGTGTCAAATGAAGTCACGTGACCGTACGGATCCACATCGATTATCACGTAAAAAACACATCGCCAGACGCCATCGCTACAAGAACGAATGACTGGTGGTACGTTTGGCGCATGGGCAAATTTAATTACAAGAGTAAAGTGAAGTTTCTGCATATGATGTTGTCATGTTTGAGACCCTTGTGGTTTCATCGTTAGGATGAGACGCTTTGTTTCCTTGCCGTACAGGAAGCGAGAGCAACCGAGTGCGCTTGAAATGTCGATTTCAATTCGCTGGGACTGCTTCATCTCGTACTTTGACCAAAGTGACGCGCCATCGCTACGACAGTAAACTCCCATGTTCACTTTGAAAATGTACTTGGCAAAGAAACGAAAGGCTCCTGGTCCTCCTTCATGATGAGTTGTCAGGCGAATTGGCAGCAGTGGATAGTGTTGCACAAATAAGCCGTGTTAGACGTAACAGATAGTTTACTACCTGACCCGACCATTTTCGTCAGGTAGTACAAGCTACGTGGGACGTGGAGGGACCACTGCTCGGTCCGCTGCTTGGAGCGACTTGGGGGGAGGGCTAGCGACGCAGGATCGATATTCACCACGAACGTGTAGTGTAGTCGACTTCTGCCGGGGATCGAATTCATACCGGGACCCAGCCAAACGACTGCTGTGGTGGAGTCGAGTTCAAAATCGAACACGAAAGTGTCCTGAACCTGACCACCTTTATGCCCAGCCGACCAACTTATGGGGGGGGGGTACCCCGCGAACCTTCGCCTGCATCCATATCGGGTGACCGATGTGCATTGCAGGACAACTGGTCCGATTTACCTTGACGCTTCTCACCTTGTGTACCCATTGGTATGGGTGGTAACACACTCGGTGGACCGTCGCGCAGTATGGGTCTTGATAGATACCGATATGGATGGTACCACTTCTGGGGTAAAAACCAACGAAAGATAATCCAAATGAGCCGATCTGCAAATGGAGCGGAAATCGTCACTCCAAATGCTAAGATAACTTGGGGCAGACCGCGAAGCGGTGTGGAGCCCCAACCAATAGAAATCTGGGGCAGATCGCTAGATGCGATGTGGGGACGCAGCAAATACAAATGATGATAACACGTTTCAAACGCGTGGGGCTTGAGGGGTGAGTGAACGTAGAGGAGCGCTTCCCGTCGTGGGACTTCCGGTGGAGCTAAGTGTCCTGGCCGGGAAAAATGAGCTAGAGGGGACCGTGTTAGCCCTCTGCTCCCAATAACCGCTGCGGTAGGAGCGGCGACTTATGTAAACCAAAGAAAAACGAACACTATATTTAATACCCAATTAAAATCCAATATGTAAAATGTTGGAAGAGTGTGTAGCCACTTTGGACTTTGCACTCTTTCAGGATAGGGGAATCCCATTGGCTGTTTGGGATGGCATACATTTATGCATATATCGACGGTTACAGGTTTAAGTTGCATTTATTACTAGCTACTTAAGTAACCATACATAATATACATTACTTTCCTTTTTGCATATAAATCAGCACGCTTATACTGAACTCTCTACGGCCGTCGGACGGCGATTGCTAGCTTTCCTCTCCCGCTGATCCTCCCTTGCTGAAATTTTGTCAAAAGGTGAGTATAGATCGCGTGAAGTGTTTGAAACCCTTTTTTTGTTTTTTTAACAGGTTATGAGCCCAAGGTTTGCCAAGTAATATCGTGGATTTTTCTTGGTACATTGAGTGGGCTTTCGTGGATTTTTTTTCGTGGTTACGTTACGTGGAGCTAGTGAAAAGTCCACTATTGAAAGGGCTAGTGGTGTGACGGAACTGACTGAAGTGATTTTATTTGATTAATGATGAGTGACTCTGATGGAGACGATGTGCCCTCCGTGAGTGAATTTCGAGCGTTGGTACGCAGTCTGAAGGAGGTTACGAGTGCCCTTAATGCTAGAGATGCTGGGGAGTGCAGGCAAGAATCTCCGAGTGGATCGTCTGGGTCCAGGAAGGGGTCCACGGTGCGAGTGCCGAACTCCGAGTTTCGGGAGAGCCTGCAAAATTACCGTCCTTTCGGTCAGCAGATGTCGCTAAACGACCTGACCGAGGACGAAGGGGTGGAAGCTGGCGCACGGCAACACCCACAAGTGAATCAAGCACCTCGCGGAGTGCCGGTTGGCATGCAAGGTGCGGGCGGGGCTGGAGTGCCCGCCGGTCAGGGGTATGTGCCGATACAACATACCGGCTACAAGATACCTAAACTGAATATTTAAAAAATTTCGGGGCGCGAGATGTATCTCGGTCTGGGTGCAGGTTATCGCCAGTAGGCCTATATCTTCATGGAGGCAATTGAAATTGGCGAGATCACTTCCGGTTTTCAATGGAGTGAGCGCCTGAAAGTTATAAATTGGGCGAACATCTTGAGGGCACCACCGCGGAGTATTTCCGCACGAATATTACTTCGTGGTGGCGGGTGCGTCCGCAACGTATTTACGTCATGGAGCAGATTTGGTTGAGATCTAAGGTGAACATATCCCACCACCAAGCTGCTGCCTGGTTTGCAATGGAGAAAGATGCAAGGCATAGCTGGACTGAACATTATCTCTACCTAGTAGCTCTGGCTCGCGAAAGCGGATCGAGTGAAAAGTTGTTAATCGAAAACATTGTCAAATACGCTGCGCTGCGACTCAAGGTGATGCTGATGGCGAGGTACGATCCTAGTAGAGAGGACTACCTAGTCCACGCACAAGAATTGATCGCCTGGGCACAAGAGCTGGAGGACGACGCCGTCATGAGCAAACCAGTTTTTAAGTTGCAGGCGCATGCCGCAACATCTGTCAGGGCCCGGTGTGCATGTTACACATGCGGTGGCGAGGGGCACATACGGAAGTATTGCCCCAAGAAACGTCGCAGAAGTGGTGGCAGTGGCAGACAAGTGTCGAATCGCGCTGGAAGTGACAAGTCGTCGAAACGTTTTGTGCTCTCTACTGTGGAAACCACTGTAGATGCATATGTTAATGCATGTGGTAATGAAAATGGAAATGAATACATTTGGATAATTGATAGCGGTGCAAGTAGACATTTAGTGTCAAACGCAAACCTGCTGGAAGATGCTAAAGACTGTGGTCCTAAAGACACATTTTCATTGCCGAATGGTGGTACCTTGAGGGCTACCAAGGTCGGTCGGCTTACGTTGCGCACGTTCGACAGAAGTGACACGGTCGTTGTCTTGAACGAAGTATACTTCGTACCGCAACTAGCCAAAAATCTTATTTCGCTTGGTCGACTGCGCGAAAAAGGCTGCGCCATCGTCGACGACAGTCACAAGCTTCGGGCCATGTTGAAAAATGAACAACTGCTCGATGTGACGACCCATGGATCTGTGTTTGTCGCCAGACTGAAGGCCGAAAATTTTAATGGTTACTCAAAAGGATTTGAAGACATGGTTGCAAACAGTGTGCTGGAAGAAGTCGTTTCAGACGTGCACACTATCAGTCTGCACCATTTACATGTGCGCCTGGGTCACCTGGCCTATGACACCATCGAAAGGTTGGCCAGGGACCCCAGATCTGGCATTGCACTATCGGACACAAGTCAGCCAAATTGTCTCACGTGTGCAGAGGGCAAGGCGACCATAAAGGCGCAGCCGAAAGCATATTCTGGAAGAAATGCCCGATTGACCGAATTGGAGGAGTGATTTTGTGGTGAAGCATATTTTAAATTTTTGTGGTACCATAGTTGGTACAGTAGTCAGTATCATAGTTGGTACAATAGGCGATAGATTAGTTGGTACCATAGTTGGTACAATAGCCGGTACAAAAGGTGGTACGATAGTGGGCATCACAATCGGTACCACCGTTGGTACCCCAGACGGTACAATTGTCGACACAACGGTGGCGGACAGGGACGAGGCGTGGATAGGTTAGGGGTAGGACATCGCAGACGATGCGACAACTGGCACGGTTACCTAACGGTAACCCGAAGGTGAGCGATTGAATGGTCGACAAAAGGCGTAGGAATGGGTAGTTCTGATTGGTTGATATTAGGTTTTGGTAGATATTAGGATATAAGCAATAATACAGTTCTCCTTTTGCGTACGATCGCGCCGATCGTTTACAGGGACGGAAACTTAGGGCCTCCCTTCCTACACTAAATACCTCTACGTCCCGGGCGGGAGCACTTAGTGCATTTTTGGCGCACCGGTAGGCGTAGAGCGTGAGAACTCACCCGCAAATCCGCCCGATGTGCCAGCGGTTCTTCTTTCAAAGGTGTTTTGGTCTTGGGAACGTGATCGAGCATTTCGCTCTCACCTCTCCCCATAAATCCACGCATTTTGGCCCCTAGTTGTTCGGCCGCTTTAAGCGCCCCACGGGAACACTAGGCGGATTTTTGGTGATAATCGTAGATCAGCCCGTTGAACGCGCTGATCGACCGTCCCTCGAAGGCTTAAGTCTAGAATACAAGGTATTTTTGGGTATTCTATTGACGGATTAAGCTTAAGGAGGCTCTGTGATCGGGCAGTGAAGATTTCCGCTGCCTGGTCGAGTACCCCTTCGCCGATCAACACCTGATCGACACACCGCGACTCGCGACCTGCACTCAGCCGCTCACAACTAGCTCCAACTAGCTGATCAGCGACTTTTGGCGCCTGATCGCGCTGGATCGAGTCTGATCACCCTGATCGACGACTCTTAGTGCCTGTCCAAGCCTGATCGTTGCTGATCACCCCTGATCGCACGTGGTTCAAGCTTGATTGCGCCTGATTATTGCCTGATCATATTAGTAGACTCATCACAAGTCAACCCAGTCTTGCCACAAGGAATTGCAGTGTGCCGTTCCCGCCACCTGAAGAGCGACCCACGCCTAAGCCGTCGGGTACACAAGGTGAGCAGAAAAAAAGCATCCAAGGACAACCGGAGGACCCCCTTCGTCAGTCGGCAGTCCGGGAGCCGTGGTACCGCCTGATCAAGCCTCAAAACTTTGATCAGCCGCTCCACCACAATTTTCAGCGACCTCAAAGGTCCTATCACTCCCCGTGACCGGCGTGTCAACCGTTACTTGGTCGTTTTTGTTGACCATTTTTCGAGTTATGTGCGAGTGTTTGCAGCGCGTACAAAGGACAAGGCAGCACGGATGTTAGGGCATTTTATTGCCTGGTTCGAAAATGAATTTTCATGCAGAGTGCATGTGTTACGCAATGAAGGGGGCGGAGAGTATCAGAACGTCGACCTGTTCTGTAAGCAGACCGGCATCCGTCGCCAAGTTACCGAGCCTGGAAACCCTGCCTCGAACGGCAAAGCTGAGCGCATGAACCGGACCATTTTCAACATGGTCCGGTGCATGATATTCGGGTTTTGTGTACCCTGACGTATTGGTCGGAGGCGGCTGAGTGGGCTGCGTAAATACTCAATCGTACTCCGACAAGGTCAAATACTGGACGAATTTCGCCGCTCGAAGTGCTGACCGGCAAGCGACTGGCAGTCAATGACATCGTTGTTTTTGGGTCCCGGTGGGCATGGTTTGGAGGGACCCGAAGAAGAAAACATTAGCTAAGCACGCCGAACGCGCCCTCATCTTGGGCAAGAAAGATGAGACGAGGGCTATAAGGTGCTGTTGTTAAAGGACAGGATGGTCGTGGTGACGAGGCATGTCACCGCGATCAAAACGCTCATCCCCAAAACAAGCGACAAGGTCACCAAGGTGTTGGAAGGTGAATGCAATCATGTATCAGGTGCGTACACGCACGGTGCGGCTAGCGCACAGAGGAAGACTTTCCTAAAACGGCTATACGCCGCTACTTAGCCGATACGCCCTTATAAAAGGGCTTAGTAAGAGATCGCTCTCTTACTCGGGGCCAAGATTCCCTTGGTTTACGAGTTAGTATAGACTAACGCTTTGATACAAGGCTTCCCTTAGAAAGGGGGAAGTTAAGGGAAGGTATTACCTTTCACTACAACACTCACTGCGCGCGCGACCGGTCGAGGTCGTGCGCCTAGAAGTCTTTAGTGTATTTTGTAAACTGATTTTTATTTAAAAAAGCGCTATTTGCCCCCCCATTTTCGATATTTCCCCAAAAAACTTATTCCATGGATCAAATAGCGCTTTCCAAGGATATCTACCAATCATAAAACATTTTTTTTTGCGAACAAGACCATGACGGACGCTATGAGTGCATCCCCAGGACGTTTTGACGTGCTTTTGACCCAACTAGCAAAACAACATGGAAGCGTAGAGTCTCTTTTGGACTCGTTCTTTAACCTTTTGTACCGTAAAACCGACTTCTACGTCATTTCAAGCGACCCAAAATGAAGCACAAGATGGGCTTCTTACCTGGTGAGGCACGGGAGAAGGTGCTCACAGCTTTTCAAAAACATCCAATGGAAAAATCTTTATGGAAACAAGACCAACAGCGATAGAAAGGGAAAGGTGAAGGCTATGACAATCGATCAGTCCTCCTCAGTCACAAGACCAATGAAAGTTACCATTGCTATAGCTGAGGTGGTAAAGCTCACAGCGGAGGGAAAACAGCGTTCAGATTTTATGCTCATATTGAACTATAACGAGTTATATCCCATAACATGCTAGTTGTGTTTGTAATGTAGTCCCAGTTGGTAACGGTGGAGTAGCAGCAAATTAATCGTGGACGCAGACTCTAGAGGACATTTCGGTAGGTCGTTTTATAACATTTGAACTTTTTTGTTGAATTTTGTTCGAAATCCGACAATGTTTTGCACTTTGCTCTGCAGATTCAAATGGTATTAAAGAATCACACCCAAGCAAAAGACTTGGAATGTCGGATTGAATCCACTCTGCTTAGTGTAACCTTGAAGAGTGGCCAGACAAAGCGACTTCTAGCTGGAGAATTCACTGAAAAGATTCGTGCGGATGAAAGTATGTGGTAACTGAAGAGCAATTACGTGCTCCATATTTCGCTTGAAAAGCCCAAACCACCATGGTTGGGCATGCCACTAAAAGGAGACCCAGAGATTGATACATGCCAAGTACATTCTCGAAGAGACATTCACGAGTACGACGAAGGCACACAGGGTGCAATCAGGAAGGCTGTGTACGACCAACGTCAACAGCGGCTAAGTGGTGGTAATATGCCTCTTACATCTGAAGAACAAATGGTGCAAGAAGCAATGGACTTTCCCGGCTCACTTTATTCTTCTTCACAGCAATAAACCCATCAGTGTGTGTGGTGGAGTCAAGTTCGAAATCGAAAACATTAGCATCGATAACCTGACTACCACCATCGCGCCCAGCCTTCCAACTTTCGGAGGGGGTACTCCGCGGACCACCACTCGAGATCTGGTCCGATCGTGCGCTGCAAGCAGACGACCGGTCGTCATCAGAACCCACTTGGTCCGATTGTTTAGTGTCCATCTCACCTTGGGTACCCGATGGAATGGGCTATTTACACACTCGGTGGATCGGGATCGCAGATTGGATCGAACCGGTCTTGAATATAGAAGACCGATCTGGGTAGGTATCTCTGGGGCGGAACTCTTCACCCCAGACACAAACAGACCAAAAACACTTCCAAGAGATAACTTCCAATAGGTCGATCGTCCAAACGATCAAGACCTGACCAATACGAAATAATAGAGGGTAGACCGACCGTTCCGGTCTAGCCCCTGACCAATACGAAATAAGACCAAAACCGGTCTAGTTTCCAAACAATATTAAAACAAGCCAATATGTCCGCGTAAAGACCCAATATGCTCGTGAAACTCCACAAACGATATCTCCACGCCAAGACCAATCCAGTGAATAGCACGTTCCAAATGTAATTGAGTTGAGGTGTTGAGATCGCCAAATCGTACTCCCGTCGAGGGAATTCCGGTGGGCCAAAGTGCGCGTGCGGCGCGTCCAGACCGGGTATAATGGGCGAGAGGGGATAATTCGACCCTCTACCCCCAAACACTCCGCGGCGGGCGGAGGCGACTAGTGTACGAAAAGGTAAGAACGGCGACCCCTAGCTGTGGTGTGAACCAAGACCAGAAGAGGTTTCAGCCACTTATCCGAAAGCCAAAAGATTTCCTTACTTAAAGGTATAACCTCTGTCCTAAAAGGTAAAACCACAACTAAAATAATACTACCCTATAGTCCCTAAATGT
The DNA here is from genome assembly GCA_026184515.1 of Peronosclerospora sorghi. NCBI lineage: Eukaryota > Oomycota > Peronosporomycetes > Peronosporales > Peronosporaceae > Peronosclerospora > Peronosclerospora sorghi. The sequence continues at coordinate 8,610,857 of CM047587.1, read as the reverse complement.
ACCCCCACAAAAATATGTAAAATACCCAAAGTCGGGTGACTCACCAAAACTTGCGTTCTTGACACTTCTTGAGTCTGATAGGCTGAAACGCCCCCCTTGTTTAAACCAATCCGAAATTAGACCAAATGCCTTGACAAAACTTGACCAGAAGTGTGCCAAATTTTGGGCACGCTTCTCCACAGCCGCCCCTGAGTCAGACCGTGTCGCACAACGACAATGGTCTGACCTCGTCCATCAAATTCGGTTGAACCTTGGTCATTCAGACTTTTCCGACATGGAGCAACCATCTTCTTCATCCGTTCCAGGTACTTGCACTGCTGGACTTGACCTTCTTGTATTTCCTTAACGACCGTTCTTGTAGGCACCTCGCATACCACGTCATCGCATGTCACTTCGCCCGTCCGGTCGGTCTGTTCTGGCAGCCCCCATCGTTCAACTGCACCTCAGACATCGGCAGGGCATCAGACCGGGACCGACGCGCAGTTGCAAGACGCACTTGAAGAGATCACACGTCTCCAGGAGCAGATTGCTCAACAGTCGACACAACGTAAGCTTGTATGTCCGGTCTTCACCTTGGACCTGTTCTAACCTTCGTTTGTCTTCAGCCCGTATACCTCCATCCCGTATACCTCCTGGAATCAGCAAGGCGATCAATGCCCTGCTTGCCGCCTATCGGCAGTCGAACACGCATGACCTCCAGCTGCGTCAGATTTTGACCGGAATAATAAACGCGCGCAATAGGTTGACCCGCTTGGAGGCTCATCAGCTTCATCTTCGGGAGCAGTTTGTGCTGGTCCAACAGCATCAAGCAGAATACCTGCTTGACCAGACCACGTTGAGCATTCAAAGCGACGACCTCGAGAGGCGTCTCACTGAGCTCCGAATTTTGATTTAAGACCAGACCGAGGAGGTTCGGTCTTGTGAACGCAAGTCGAACGATTGGACGCAGGCAGCGAACGGTCGTCGGGCGGTATTAAAAGAATGTCATTAGCGCTTGGTTGACCTGTTGCGTCCTCTTCGGCATCCGGTTGCTGCCTCCAGCGTAGACCGGTCGGCGTCGGCCGCCTTGGTGGACCTATACCGGGACCAAGACCAAGGCCGTTCATTGGCCGAAATTCCCCAGCCCAAAATTCGTCAAAAGTCTAAGAAGCGCGCGGACGCGCCGAGTCCCTCGAGGGCACGGGGCACAGCGCGCGACCCTGAACTCGAAGGGAAGCGTGCGGTGCCTCGTAAGCGTGCCAAGATACAGGAGCCCCTCGTGGGTCCAAGCTTGGACGAGGATGACGATAGTAACATCTCCAAAAATAAAGCGCCCACGACCGCCGGTGCTGACCGTGCCAAGTATTCAGAGGTCTCGTACTGGGATGACTCTGGCGAAGACTCCGGTGATTCGGAGTTTGCTGTCCCCATCCCAACCAAGTCGCGAACAAGTCCACATGAAAGTTTTGTTCAAGTTGCATCGACTTCGGAGAAGACCAAGAAGATCGGTCCGCATGGTGGCGTTCCACCTTCTCATGCGTCGACAAATTCAACACCTACGGTCTTGCCTGGGACGTCCAAGCTCCACAAAGATGCTTTGTTGGCCAAAGTGTCAATCGACAGTTCTTCCCTTCCGCCACGAACGCGTGAGGATACTTTGCCGTGGTCGCCAGGGCAGATCGGTTGTTTACGCCGGTCTACCCTGACCAAGAAGCTCCTGGCCCGGTCTTGGTGCACTACACCGGTCTTGGACCTCAAGGATGATTTGGTCCAACTAGACCAACAAGAACCTTGGCATAACCAGTACCAGGACCAAGTTGAAAAGCATCCGTCGTTGACCGTCGGCCGTCTGTGGGGTGATGGCGAGTGAGGTCGTAAGTAGTCGACCAGATAACACTTAATATACATCATCGTTCTTTTTCATATGTTCGGTCATCAAATGACTTGGGCTAATTCCACCACTTTCTCCAGAGTTTCACTAGATACGTTATCACCAACCGTTCCACTTACATCGCGAAAAACAATCCACGTTCGTCACTCCACTATTCCAATTAGTCACATATTCACAATACACAATACACAAGACACAAGACACAAGACACAAGACACAAGACACAAGACACAAGACACAAGACACAAGACACAAGACACAAGACACAAGACACAAGACACAAGACACAAGACACAAGACCTTCTACCTCTTCACGTCGGTCGGGAAGACCGATGCTACTGCATGTCTTGGTCTTGGTCTTCATGGATCTGCATCACTGCGAAAAGGTTCCGACTGACTCGGTCCCGTTCAAATTCTCGTAGTAGTGCTCCACAGTTCAGGTCGGACTCATCGCTCCAAGTTGTTTCATCATGGTCCTTCCATCGGACCAGATATTCTCGGTGGGTCCGGCCGAACCTGGTCTTCTTGACCGTCCGGACATCTAAGACCTTTTCCACTTCAAATTCGTCCTTCTCCAGCGGTCGTTCCCAGCTATCCTCCGGCAGTAATGCTTCACCGAAATCAAACCTTTCTGCCTCGTCTACTAGACAGGTCATTTTGGGACGATCGGGAAATTCTCGGACCAGTTTTAACTTGGACACATGTACGATCGGGAAGACCTTGTAGTCCGTGCCGGTTGTTACTAGACGGGCAGCGTGTTCACCAATCAGCTCGGCAACACGGAAAGGACCGTGCCACATGTGAGCCAGATTCTTCGCATAGCCCTCCTTCACTCGGTCTAGGTACAACAATACCCTCGCCTATGGTTCTATACCGTGGGGTTGGACCTGTTCGTTGTTCCGGTCTGCCCGGTCTTGTGTAGCTTGACGTAACTTTTCGTTGACAATTTCTCTTGCATGCTGGTAATGTTTCTGGACCTGCATGCGCCAACGTCGAGTATCACGATCGCGGGTTCGAGTGCAGCCAATAGGTATCGCTGCTTCAAGAGTGGACCGGGGGTCCCATCCATACGCAAGATAAAGAGGCGTTTCTCCTCGGCCCCGATCGGTCGACGAGTTGAGTGCAAACACCAGACTTTCTGCGTATTTGTCCCAATCGCGCTGGTCTGGATCGGCAACGTACATCTTGATTGCTCTTGTAATATTTTGTACCATACGTTCTGCCGATCCATTCGCTTGCGGACGATATGCTATCGTCGCGCTCTGTTTCTGGCCAAGCATATTGTTAAACGACCGGAACACCTCGGCCATGAAACCGGGTTCTCGGTCGTGTCTGATGACCTCGCTGGCGCCGAACCTTCGGAACACGCATTCTTCGTAACTTTTGGCGATCTGCTCGGCAGACCGGGACGCACTTGCCTTCGCAATAACTAGACCGGTGAACAGGTCTACCCAGATCAACAACTCAGTATTGTCATATGTCGATTTAGGCAGAGACGGTATATGGTCCATCGCTATGACCTGGAAAGGGTAGGTAGCTTCGATATTTCCGGGCGATCGCCCCTTGATTACCGGTCTACCCTTTCCGGTCTCGAAATCCGTACAACAACCCACATATTTCTGTACACTTCGGAAAAGACCTCTCCAGTGAAAGTGGGACCTGATCTTGTGATACGTTCTGCCTATGCCCTGATATCCCCCTTCTAGACTCACATGGTAGTGATGGAGGTCATCCGGCTGCAGCAACTCAGGTATCACCAATTTCGCCAATCGGTCCCGGTCTGCACTGTCTTGGTCGGCATCGCGGCAGTAATATAGTAAACCATCCTCATCCACTTCGTAACTGTCTGCGATCTTGGCACATTCTTTCGCTTGACCATTCGTCAACTTAGACAATTCACCGCGCAGGTAGGTCTTCAAATTCACAATCCATTCTTCTTCGTCCTGCGCCTTGAGGATCCGTTCTTCCCTTAGTCGTTGCACAACAGATTCACTCAACCGTTCCTTTGGGAACGGTTGGTGGGACTTCCGAGCTTTCGGTCTAGTCGCGACCATCACATGCACCTGGTCCGGAGCGTTCTTGGGTCCGATCACCTCGGGGAGCCTGTTTATATTCACCAATTCATCCAGAACGGCCTTCTCGGTGATCGTAGCCCCGGTCTGGTCTCGCATGGCCTTGTTCGCGAGGTAGTCGGCGCTTCTGTTACAGTCCCGTTTCACGTGCAACAGCTCGTGGTTGGGATGGTCTTTCAATGCCTTCATTACCCGATCATTTAACGACCTCAGCCGTGGAGCCTTGCAGTCGATCTCTCCGGTGATCTGCCTGATCACTAGGTTGGAGTCACCACATATGATGACTCGCCCCTTCTCTTGCGACGACAGCAGGTCCAGACATAGAAGTAGACATCGGTACTCCGCCTCGTTAACCGTAATATCCGGCGTGAGATCGGCAGCGGCTGCAACTATAGACCATTGTGGCAACTTCCACAATATGGCACTATAGGCGCCGACCTTCTTCACGCTTGCTGATCCGTCATAACTTAAGACCAAGAGCTCTTCATCATGGTCGACGGTCGGTGGCGGTCTCGAAACTGACTGCCGAGGTTGCTTCCTCGGGGCAATCGCTATCAATGCCTCGTCCACTTCAGACCTAGGGGTGATACTGGCAGCTAATGTGCCCAATATCTCTTCCTCGCCCCTAGTGCACTTAACGACCTCGAGGGTCCACTGCGACAAGACCGCCGACCATCTTCCTAGACGTCCTTCCATCCCATTGGCTGATAATAGCCAGACCAAAGTAGACCGCCTTGACAGGACCTTTATAGGTCGGCCGACCAGCAGGTTGTAACACACATCCATAATTCGTAGCAACGCCAGAACTTCTTTCTCGACAATTCCATAGCTCACTTCATTTGGCTTCAGCGTTCTGCTCGTGAACGTGACCGGATGGTACACAACATCATGATCTTGTACTAGAGTGGCCGAAATGGCCCACTGACTAGCATATACAATAATGGTCGGGACCTTTTTGGGATCGAAATGCTTCAAAATCGGTGCCGTCACCATCTTAGCCTTCAACATACCAAAAGCAAACTTTGCACGCTTCATATGGTCTTCGTCCTCCACTTGCGGACAATCTGCAGCAAGACCAGAGTCGGCGCCCCCATGTAAAGTTGTCCGGTATTCTTCGCGCAACATATGGTAGTCCAATTCCCGGAGCTCATACAACACAGCCGCGTAGATAGCAAAATCTTCGATGAAGCGGCTGTAGTAGTTTAAACTTCCTAGGAAGGACTGCATTGCCTTCAGAGACTTGGGAAACGGGAGATTGCTTAACGAATCTAGGTCCTTAGGATTAGCCTCCAGAACATTGTTCGAAACCATATGACCTAAATAGGCGACCTTGGACATACCCCAAAAATTTTTTATGGCGCTGATAGATAGGTTCCAGCGGTCGCATGTCTCCAACAATCGTTCAACCTTCTCGCACAGATCGTTCCATGACGAGACAGGTATCAGAATGTCGTCGATGTACGACCGCCTCCCTAGAACGGACGGTCTTCTTTCCCGATCGGGTTCACCCTCTGTAAACACATCATAACTTTCGGCAGGGTCCCGATCGGTCTTGATTTTGAAGTGTCCGTACAGTGCGTTGTCTATCAGCCTTTGATAGATATGGGGTGTGTTCTTCAGACCGAACGGCATACGGTTCCACTCGAAAAGACCAAACGGTGTCACAAATGCGGAAATCTCACGGGCTCGATCAGTCATCGAGACCACCCAAAATCCACTTGCCATGTCCAGCGAACAATACCACAAGGTATTGTCCAGGTCTTCCAACAAATCATTTATTAGCGGCATCGGGTACACCATAAGTTTAGTTAACCGATTTACCAGCCGATAGTTGATGCACAACCTAATGTCGACGCCGTTCTTCTTTATAACAATTACGATCGGCGAGGCCCATGGCGAGGTCGACGGTCTAATAATCTTGGTAGCCAACAGTCCTTTGATAAGATCAGAAAGCTTTTCCCGGTACTGTGGCGCCACGCGTCGACATAGCTGAGCAATCGGCTTGGCATCTCCAACGTCAATATCGCAAATCGCACCACGGGCTGCAGGTGGTAAGGCGTTGCCCTTTCCGATCAGCAGATGTCTTTTCTTCCATATGATATTCTTCAACTGCTCGATCTGGTCTGGACTGTTAAGGTCTTGATCACCCACTTGTAAATCATCCATTGTAACTTCGGGAGAGTCGGCAGACACTTCAGGGAGGACTGCCATTTGGCTTTCCAGCTCCTGAATGTACTGTTCCCCGCCTTCATGTATACAGACTTGTTCATCTTCTGGGGTGATATCACCTAGACCATTTGGACCGGCTGAACGCCCCTGGTCTTTATCGACGGGCTGTCCTTCACTGATATCGGTCTGATTAGGAATACCGTCATGGTCCGACCTAGCAACTTCATGTTCCCCTTCTTCCGTTTCTTGCTCCGCTGTCGCCTGGTCTTGTGCTGACACCACGTTGACTAGCCTCGGCTCGTCTACTTGATGGTCCACCGTTCTGGCGACTGCGGTACCTTTCTTCGGACCAACATATTTTTTGGGGTGACATAACTTGGTCTTTCCACTAAAGGTGAGGTATCCTCTTCCACCGACCCATCATCACTGATAAGATCGGTGGTCGATTGGTACGCCAGGTTTTGCCACTGGACATACCGCCTCGACCCAATCGAGACGAACCCCATCTTCCTTGGTACCTTCCCTTCTGTTAACCACATGCCGACAATAGTGTTATTGTCCAGTGTCAGCGGCTTGTCACCGATATTGGTAAAACGGACAAAATCACGTCGACCATCACTCTTTACGAAGGTCGAGACCCACCGATCGCCCCTGGTCAACCACAACTTCCTTGAACGAAAACCTTTCTCAACCGGGGTATCGGCAGACCGACCAACTGGGATAGTGAGGTCTTGGTCCGACCGGACCAGATCGGTATACGAACCATACAGAGGTCTTCGACCAGCCAACTGGACCTGGACCTCATCCGGGAGCGTAAGCACACCATGTGACAGGTCTAGGCGAATACCAGCTGGGACCATGAAATCAATTCCTAGTAAAGCGTCTTGACCAGCCAACTTGCCAACCCAAGCGCTGAAAAAGTAGACCAGCGATCCCGACAAAGTAATTTTCACACGCGTTCTTCCCTCGGTCATATAAGAGTTTTCGCCGATCCCTACGCATTCTTGTCTCTGGGTATCATCTATACGACATCCGACCTTACGAGCAAAGGCGGAGTCGATTATCGATACTTCAGCTCCAGAGTCGAACAACATCGTCGCTTTCTGGTTATTAATCTTGCCACAGGCTTTCGCCTGCTTGAACCATTTATCAGGCGCGTGATACGTCCAGTATCCGCGGGATTATCCAGGCAGCAAGTCCAACTGCATAACCACCTTAGTCCGGGAGTACTCATCGGTCTTCAGACTGTAGACCGGATGGTCTCGGTCGACGCAATTTGGAATAGAATGTGTATTGTCGGTCTTATCCTCCTTGCCGACATATGCATAGATGTGAACCGTAGAACGCTCGTCTCGATCCAGATTCCAACCTGGCGAGCGTTCTAGTTTAACATCTTTTCTGCGTCCGGCGGCAGCATCCCCGCGTGCTTGTCCGGCACGTACCACTTGCGCATCATGTTAAAAAATTCTTCAATCTTGCAGTGGCCGGCCTCGTGGATCTCTCCACATGACTTGCATACGAAGAGGCAGTGGTCCGTCGGGTGGCCGCGTCTCTCGCACTTCTTGCACACCATCTTCTTCCAGCAGTTTGGACCATCATGTTTGCTCTACCCACAGTGGGAGCACTTCTGACGAGGTCGGTCTGGATCGGACTTGCTTCCGTTCCTTCCCTTCCGGTCCACCTGGTCGGACTTCGACTTGGTCTTCGGGGCAGGTCCCGCAACATAGACGTAACGATACTGGTCTTCATCCGATGACTCCTGGCTGGATGGAATTCCACTTTCCCCTTCTGACCCCGTGCTGTCATCAGCTACAATTGCCTTGACCGCTCGGGTCGGTCTGGTCCAAGGTCTCTTGACCGGATCAGTCTGGGTCTTGGAACGATAGCGACCTGATCCACCAGCGGTATTCGCTCTCATACTACGCGACTGTTGTAACGTCCGCAGGGTATGTTCGACTTCGCCCGCATCCTTAAGACGCAGTAGAGTAAGCTGGCAGTAGAGTAAGCTGGTCCGCCAGTTCTTGATCGTCAAGGGTACTAATATAGTGACCCACATGTTCTAAGGCGGCACCGTTCGGCGGGTTATTCTCTTTGATTGTTATGCCGGCGCGAAGTGCAGCCACGTTCAACCGATGCAAATACTCGATCGGCGTTTCGTCGGCCCGCTTCTGCATATGGTGGTACTTACGGGCGCTAAAAATCCGGAGTTACAATATTGACCTTCAAACTCCGCACATAACAGGTCCCAGTCAGACCGGACGCCCCGACCCAACTGTTGAATCCAGTTCGCAGCCGGTCCTTTTAAAAATCCCGGGAGATTAAGCAACGTTCGCTTTTTGGGGTCTGGTCTCGCAGGAACGCAGACTTGACCCGACTGAACCAAGACCGGGCCTGGTCTTCATCAGCATCCTTGCCGGTGAAGTCCTTGAGGTCGGTGGTCGCGGCCATACGTATGCGCGGAATCGCAGCAGATCCAAAGTCGTAGGCAGTAGTGGAGGCTAGCTTAACCTTGCGCACCTTGCCTGCGCCTGTACCATCTGACCCACCATGGTCGTCAAGACCGCCGACCGACTCCATATCACAGTCACTTGTCTTGCTTGGTCTACGCGGTCTTGCCGGTTGCGGCTTGCGCCTTCCCTTGCCGGTTGGTTTATCACTTCTAATAGGCTTATCCATAGATGTTACAGATTCCATATCCACATCTTTGCAAACATTGACACCTTGACAGGTAGACCGGTCTTGGACATGTGGGCGCATAGGTGGTCTAACACGTTCATCCATGAAACGTTGCATCATCGTCTCAAACATGGCTTGGACGTTGGCTGGCGTCATGGTCAACGTGTTGATACCCTCCTTTTGCGGAACTGAGGCCTGTGGGGCTTGCTGGAGCCCCGACTGGCAAACAGCCCCTTGCTGCCGCATGTCCCTTTTTTGTTCACACCGGGCATGGTCCACCCCCATGGTCATCCGCTCGACACCGGTCTCCAACTCTGATGAGCTGTTAGAAGCCGGTGGAGACTGGTAGATCGATTCATCATCGGAACCAATGTAAACAAGCTCTGTGGAGGCTTCGGCGACCTTTATTGCCGTGCTGGGAGTTGGGCGGCGAACCGCCCCCACAAGTGGCACCAAACGGTCGTGGAGGTCCGACATCGTCGCCTCCAGTATCCAAGCATCAAATTCGAACAATTTATTGACACCGGCGGGGTTCTGCATTTTAATGCCAACCTCCGCCAACATCGCCAACAAATTCTTGACGAGCAGTAATGGTCGATCACTCCGGATCGGATCGGTAGTGGGACCGAGAAGACGGTCGGGGATATGGAGGTCCAACACCCGAAAGACCTGGTTTTAAGAACAAATCGCTTCAATTCAAAAACGTAATACATCTTGTCCAGGTCTTGTTCGGTGATAGCCTCATCTCCGACCTTCGACTTTTCTTCGAAGTCGTCTTCGTCGGGTGGCATTACCAGCCCTTTTCTGGGCATCTTGGGTACTTTGGGGACTTTAGGGAGGTAGACCGGATCGTTCCAGTCAGCCTCCAAGTAATTTTCATCTTGTAGTTTTCCATCAATTTTTTCATTCATACACATAGGATCAGGACCAAGGTCCTGATCCTTTCCAGAACTATAGCAAGACCTGCTATAGTCCCGATCGGCTCCGGTGGGAGCCTTTTGGGGAGGTAAAAACTTATTAATCCCGATCTGGTCCTCCGCCAGGCCAGATCGGACATCGCCATCTTTATCAACAACGAGAACGTAAGGCGATAGCCTTTCCTTACGTCCTCTCCAGAACGACTCCATATTCAAATCATTCAAATCTTCGAATCCAATTTTTGATGGAATATCAGCACGGTGATATTCACGATCACCAAGTGATCCGGGTACGCGCACCATTGTGGTGGAGTCAAGTTCGGAATCGAATACATTTGTATCGACAACCTGACCACCACCATCGCGCCCAGCCTTCCAACTTTCGGAGGGGGTACTCCGCGGACCACCACTCGAGATCTGGTCCGATCGTGCGCTGCAAGCAGACGACATGTCGTCATCAGAACCCACTTGGTCCGATTGTTTAGTGTCCATCTCACCTTGGGTACCCGATGGAATGGGCTATTTACACACTCGGTGGATCGGGATCGCAGATTGGATCGAACCGGTCTTGAATATAGAAGACCGATCTGGGTAGGTATCTCTGGGGCGGAACTCTTCACCCCAGACACAAACAGACCAAAAACACTTCCAAGAGATAACTTCCAATAGGTCGATAGTCCAAACGATCAAGACCTGACCAATACGAAATAGTAGAGGGTAGACCGACCGTTCCGGTCTAGCCCCTGACCAATACGAAATAAGACCAAAACCGGTCTAGTTTCCAACCAATGTTAAAACAAGCCAATATGTCCGCGTAAAGACCCAATATGCTCGTGAGACTCCACAAACGATATCTCCACGCCAAGACCAATCCAGTGAATAGAACGTTCCAAACGTACTTGAGTTGAGGTGTTGAGATCGCCAAATCGTACTCCCGTCGAGGGAATTCCGGTGGGCCAAAGTGCGCGTGCGGCGCGTCCAGACCGGGTATAATGGGCGAGAGGGGATAATTCGACCCTCTACCCCCAAACACTCCGCGGCGGGCGGAGGCGACTAGTGTACGAAAAGGGAAGAACGGCGACCCCTAGCTGTGGTGTGAACCAAGACCAGAAGAGGTTTCAGCCACTTATCCGAAAGCTAAAAGATTTCCTTACTTAAAGGTATAACCTCTGTCCTAAAAGGTAAAACCACAACTAAAATACTACTACCCTATAGTCCCTAAATGTACCCCCACAAAAATATGTAAAATACCCAAAGTCGGGTGACTCACCAAAACTTGCGTTCTTGACAATTCTTGAGTCTGATAGGCTGAAAAGCCCCCCTTGTTTAAACCAATCCGAAATTAGACCAAATGCCTCGACAAAACTTGACCAGAAGTGTGCCAAATTTTGCGCACGCTTCTCCACATGTGTATGTATCATACAAAAATTAATTTTACATAATTGGTTAAAGCGCTATTTTTGCACCTCCCCATGTTGGCTATTTTGACTTTGCATCCATGACAGGAGTGAGTGGATCGGAGTAAAATTTGATTGGCTGACCCATGGAAATAATTTTTGGGGGTCAAATATCCAAAATGGGGGGGGGGCAAACAGCGCTTTCCTTTATTTATTATGTAATTAGCCTAAATTAATTAAACTAATGTAAACTATATGTAATACTAGGTATAACTTACTCAATTCGTACCTAGCCGAAATGTAATGTACACCACCTGTGTACCAACACGTGGCAGGCTGCCACGCCTCCACCAAGGGCTCCTGCCCTGATTGGTTAAAACAACCAATAGGTCCAAACCTTTCGGACCGGTCAATACTGGACCTCAACCGTTGTGTACTTACGTAAACAATGTAACCAAATGTGACCCTGTTAAAAATCAAGAGCTGCAAGATTTAGCTGAATCGCGCTCGAGAATGGGCGACTCAAATGCGTCGAATTCATGGCATGAGAGTAGCGGAATACCGGAGCCTGCAGCCGCGTCGAAACGCGCCGAAAACGTTGAACAGGGCCAACGGAAGACGCGCAGGAAGTTAAAAAATACTGCCAAGGGGCAGGAATACGAAGAGTCGAGGTCTAAAAGGACAGTTGCAAGCGACGATTTTTCGAAAGTGATTACTGAAAATGATGGAAATGCTGGAAGCGCCCTATGCATCTACGCGGTCTGCGAGCCAAAGGTTGAAGCAGCAAGTGAATTAACGATGCAGCCGGATCCGAAAAATTATCGGGAGCGCATGGTGGTTCTCAAACAATGATTTGGAAGCAAGCGGAAATGGAGGAGCTCAAGTCTCTACAGTACCTGGGCACATGGGACATCGTGCGCCGCCCCGAGGACAAGGTACCTCTTCCGACCAAGTGGGTGTACAAGACGAAAGTCAGTGAAAACGGGTAGGTTGGGAAGTACAAGGCGAGGTAGGTCGCCAGAGGTGACAAACAAGTTTTCGGCGATGACTATTTTTTCACCTTTTCGACGGTTATGGAGTTGAACAACGTAAAGTTGCTCCTAGTGTTGGCACAAGTATGGGGGGTGGCGGCACACCACGGCGATGTGCCAAGTGCCCACCCCAAGGCGAAGTATGAAACGAATGTGGATATATATTTGCAAGTTCCCAAGGCATGGAAATTTTAGATAGAAAATTACGTGATTTTGGAGTGAAATCACCGAAGGAACTCGCGCTCAAATTGAAGCGAAACCTATATGGTTTGAAACAGGCTGGACTCCTGTGGAAGCAGTGTCTATGCGAGACTCTGATGAAGTTCGACTTTGTGCAGTGTGCTACAGACACCTGCATTTTTGTCAAGCATGTAAAAAATGAAACGGTTGTGGTCGGCGCGTATGTTGACGACCTACAGGTCACTGGAACCAGTGAGAGAGTTGTGGAAGATTTTTTTGCAGACATGCAAGTATTGAATTGAAAGACTTGGGATGCGTTACCAAGTTTCTAGGCATTCGGATTGAAGATGATCCAAAGAGCGGTTACGTCCTGGACCAGGAGGGTACGATCAAGGAAATATTAAGCGTGCACAAGTTGGAGAATATGAATCCGGCTCGAACTCCGGTGCTAACCTCAATGAATACAAGGAATTCCAGGAGCCCCTATTGATGAAACCCAAAGGAAATTTGCCAAGCATCAAGCACTTCCAGTCGCTCGTGGGCAGTCTGCTATGGATAGCCCGTTGCACGCGTCCTGACATTTCGTTCGCCGTGCACCACGCCACACGTAAGACCCATGCACCCACGCTGGGCGACTAAAAAGTTGCGAAGAGGGTCCTCAAGTACCTTAAGGGAACGAGTGATCTCAAGCTGGCTCCGAAGCATGATGAAGACTTGCCGATGCCACTGCGCATAGTGGTGTACAGCGATGCAGATTTCGCTGCCGACAAGGCGGACCGAAAAAGCGTTTCGGCAATGGTGGTGTTTATCAATGGAGTGCTTGTGAATTTGGCCTGCAAGAAGCAGACAGAAGTGGCGTTGTCGACCGCCGAAGCGGAGTTTGTTGCTGCTGCTATGGCTGGAAAGGAGGCGCTAGGATTGCGGGAACTGATTGCCGAAATCGGCATGCATGCAAAGACACCACTGATGTTCAAGATGGATAATCAAGCGGCCATAAAACAATTGGAAGATGAAACAAGCGCGGCAAGTTCCAAGCACGTGGACATCCAGTTAAAATTTTTGAAGGACTATACGCGGAAGGGAATTGTATCTGCCAGCCACGTGCCAAGTGAAGAGATGTTGGCTGATCTACTAACCAAGGACTTAGGTGCGCAGAGGATTCAAGTGTTGCGTGCGGATCTGGGGCTTCATGACGAAGGTACAGCCTTCGGTCTTCGAGGAGTAGTGTTGGAAGAGTGTGTAACCACTTTGGACTTTGCACTCTTCCAGGATAGTGGAATCCCATTGGCTGTTTTGGGATGGTATACATTTATGCATATATCGACGGTTACAGGTTTAAGTTGCATTTATTACTGGATAGCTACTTAAGTAACCATACATAATATACATTACTTTCCTTTTTGCATATAAATCAGCACGCTTATACTGAACTCTCTACGGCCGTCGGACGGCGATTGCTAGCTTGCCTTTCCCGCTGATCCTCCCTTGCTGAATTTTGTCAAAAGGTGAGTATAGATCGCGTGAAGTATTTGAAACCCTTTATTTGTTTTTCTACATCAACTACATGCGAAACCATGTGCCTCACCTTAAATCTGCGTACTAAACAATCCAGACACATCATTGGCCCAAAATACTTCCCCCTTTCAGCCAACCCGATTGCTCCAACTTGATCACTGGTACACTGGTACATGCTTGTCAAAAATTTTTAACAGCACTTCAACACAGCCGCCCCTGAGTCTGGTCGCAGCCGCACAACGGTAGCGGCCCGATCTCACAGTCTTCAATTTCATTCCTTCATCTGATTCCATTCCACCAGGTAATTCCACTTGATCTTCAACAGCCACATTTCGTCTTTAACACTTGTCTTCATAGGCGATCGGTGTTTGCACTCTCCACATATTCCCGTCCCTGGCCGATCTGCCCATTCCGACGACTCGGATTGTCAGTGGACAAGATGAGCACCGAGTGGAGGTCGATCGGCCTCAGAAAATAATCAATGCAATCCTACAGGAGTTGAAAGTCGAACGCGAGAAGCGGATCGTGGTCGACGCCGCGTTTCAGAGGATGAGACAGGACGTAGAGCGGTTATCCCAGCCGATCGACGCCATAAAAACTAATCGCGCACTCTTGACAGCCGAGATTAAGCATCCCACGGACTCGGCTCAGCAACAAACCAAACCAGGTATGTCAATCCACCGTTAACCCCACCTTGAAACGGTCCTCACTTCCTTCTTTATGTAGATTCATTACCAATCAATATCGTTCAAACCGTAAACACGCTGATTAATGCCGACCGGCAGATGCACAACCGCTTCGATCAGCTCCGATCGGTGTTGGAAGGGCTGATCGGCGCTCGTCATGATATGCGTCGCTTCAAGATCTGCCGATCGCATCTCCAAGAGCTGCTCGCGCTGATCACTCGGCAGAGTTTCGAGATTCAGTCCGACCGGTGGTTTTGTATTCTCAACGGCGCGAATTGGATCGGAATATCGCCGAGTTACGGCTCACGATAGACGATTACACCGAAAGAATTGACGCCTTCCAAGATCGGCTCAGCGTTTAGACCCAAGAGTCGAATCGTCTCTGGGGAACCATCCACCGGTGCCGCGATGAGCTGGCTACGCTGCTGTCAAGTTCGCCAGTCGCTAGTTCCATCATTGTGGAGCAGCCTCGAGCGCCCTCTCGGGCCTGCAGTCGCGTTTCTCCAGAAATATTTCCAAGCCAAACTCGGGTGGAATTTATCGCCATTCATTGGCTGAAATTCCGCCCCCCAAAATTCGTAAGCATAGCAAGAAAGGCAAGGAAGCGGCGAGAGGCGAGAGGGCGCGGGGCATAACAGCCGATCCAGATTACGAAGAGAAACCAGCGGCGCCGCGAAAGAGAGCCGTGACACCGGCAAAGTCTCTACGCGCAACAGCGGATCCAACTGCACCAGTCCAAGACACGAAAATTCAAGCGCCCTTGACCCCACATACTCTTCGGCCCAAGTCAACATTAGCCTCGCCTGGGGAAGACTCTGAGGGTGGATCGATGGCTTCAGATGAGATACTTCTCGCTCTCTCTCAATCCCGATCCACCAAGCGTCGTCGTTACACTGCTGCAGTTGAAGCGCCAGCGCTAGAGGCCGACCAAAAGGTGGACCAGAAGGGCGACAACGTTAAAGACATATCTAAACTGGCTTTCAAGTCACCTGAACCATCTCTTCTGCCCAGCACTTCTGCTCTGCATCGTCGTACGTCATTGGGAGAGTTGAAGGTCGATGTGCCTCTTCCTCCTTCAGATCAGGTAGACGCCGACGACGAACCTTGGTCACCGGCGAAGATCTATCTCTTGCACCAGTCTGTTTCGATCAAGCAGCAGCTGGTCCGCGTTTTTTCACGTCCCGACATCTGGATTTTTCCATTGGCGGTGAGTCAGCCCCGTTAAACCTAGTGGCGACCTGATCTTGTCACCGGGCCGAAGATCACCCGACGGTATGACACCAAGCCATGGCAAGTTTTGCTCTGCCCCGACTTGCACACCATGTTTACGCCTACTCCGTGGATAACCTTATTCTTGAGTCGCCTCGGGCAGTTCTACAGCACCCACGGCCGAGCGATCAGGGAGTCAACACACTATCTGGTGCTTACCGTCGGTCGAGTGAAACTGGAAAAGGACCTGGCAGTTTTCCAAAAGCAGCGGAAGCAGCGTCGGAGTCGGGCGGGCGAAGCCTGGCTGTCCATCTGCCAGTTCATATTGGAGGGCATGCAGGCAAGAAAATGCGACATTGACATTTTATTATACCCGGGTGTCCTCCAAATGGCCAAGCGTCGCGTGTAGAAAGCCGGGGAGTTGACAGAAGACGGATCTTGGTACCCCGGCTACCGCCGCGACACAGTGATCGACAACTTCATGGACGTCTTGACCTAGCTTGACAAGGAGCAGCCTTGGCGCAACCAGTTTCGCCACAAGATCGCGGATCACCCAACCATTATTATCAGTCGGCTATGGGGTGATCGCGATCTCTGACGTTGTAGGCGCCGATCGGGTAATCATTCACGTATTCATCATTAATAAAATTTCTTTTCCGATTACCCAATTGTTCCATCTTCCGTAGCCTTTATCCACATTAATCAAGGTCCACCCTTACCACATTCAACTGTATCCACACGCGACAATCGTTATCACTACCATAAAAAATATCACATCCTTAAGTCACTTTGTCCATCGATATATCACCAGTTCATCACATTTCGTCACACACTCGTAGTCGTAATCACAATTAAACATCACAAATATTCACGTCCATCGGTATACATACCGATCGACGCTATTGTAAGTCTTGATTTTCGACTACGTGAGTCTGCATCGTTCCATAACAATTCCGGTTAATTCGATTTCGCTCGGACTTCCTTGGAAGAGCGCTATAATTCAGATCGAATTCACCGATCCAAGTTTCTTCTTCGCGATCCTTCAAGCGGATCGAATACTCCCGGATCGTCTGACCAAAACACGTCTTCTTGTCCGATCTGGCACCCAATACTTCCTCCACTTAATACTCATCGTATTTCGGTGGTCGTTCTTGAGTGTATTCAGGCAATAGGACTTCGTCGGGGTCGAATCAGGATGACTTGTCCACCAGCTTCAGCTTGGAAATATGGACAGTCGGATTGACATCACCACTGTCGATAACAGCAGCACCATTCCCGATCAGCAAATATTTCTTATCCCATATTAATTCCTTGAGCTGATCGGTCTGTTCAGGGGTGTCGGCGACTTGGTCACCTGCTTGCGGATTGCGCAGAGTCACTTCAAGCGGATCGGTTGACACTTCGGGTGGAGCAGCCATATGGCTTTCGGATCCTTCAACGCACTTCTCTCCGCCCCCGTGCATACACACCTGGTCATCTGGTGAAGTGACTTCACTCGGTCCGCCCCTGTAAAACGGTAAATACTATTCCCTATCGACGGTCTGTCCTTCCGCAGTATCAACTTGAGTGGAAGCGCCATTACACTCGTCTACAACAATACAACGATCGTACTTATCTACCGTCGGTTTCACTGTCACCCGATCTTGTGATACAACTGCATTGACGACTCTCGGCACATCTGTCTGTGAGCCCACTGTATCGGGTGACTGTACTGACAACCTCTGGCACATCTTTGGTGTTGCGTAATCCGGCCTTTCTGCCCAAGGTGAGTGGTCTTATTCGGCTGGTTCATCATCGCCGACCATATCGGTGGTAGCTTTATATGCAAAGATTTGCCACTCAACGTATCGTCTTGATCCAATCAAAATAAAGCCCATCTTCCTTGGTACTTTTCCTTCGTCCAGCCACATACCAACGATCGTACGGTTGTCTAACATCAGCGGTTTGTCACCGATGCTATTGACTCGTATGTAATCGCTTCGGCTTTCACTTTCCACACAAGTCGGTACCCACGGATCGCCCTTGGTCACCCACAACTTCCTCGTCCGGTAGCTCTTACCCACCGGGATATCTGCCGATTGACCCTCAAGAATAGTGAATCCTGGTTCCATCTTACCAGATCAGTGTGTGATCTGTATGAGAGGCACCGACCAGCCAGTTGGATCTGGACTTCGTCCAGAAGCGTAAGCACTCCATGGGACAGATCGAGACGTACGCCTGCCGGCACCATAAAATCCATGCCGAGGAGCGCATCTTGTCCGGTCAGATTGCCGACCCAGGTGCTAAAGAAATAAACCAATGAACCAAATAGAGTAATTTTCACACGCGTTCTCCCTTCAGTCATGTAGGAATTTTCACCAATTCCAACAAATTCTTGCCTCTGTGCATAATCAATCTGACATACGACCTTACGATCAAAGGCGGAGTCGATAATCGAGGCTTCAAATCCAGAGTCAAACAACATCGTCGCCTTTTCATTGTTTATCTTCCTGCATGCTTTCTTCTGTTTGAACCATTTATTCGGGAGCGTGATACTTCCAACATCCACGTGATTCACCAGGCAGCTGGTCCAACTGCATAACAACCTTCGATCGTAAATATCCATCAGTCGCAAGACTGTAAATTGAATGACTCCTGTCGTCTGACCTTTTTGCTGTTTATTTATCGTCCTTTCCGACATATGCATAGATGCTAAACGTAGATCGCTCGGCTCGACCCAGATTCCAACCTGGTGAGCGACCTAGTTTAACATCTTCCCCACGTTCTGTAGCAACATTCCCGCATGATTGTCTGGCAAATGCCACTTGTGCTTCTGGTTGATTTTTTTTCCATCTTGAACTGTCCATCTTCGTGAATTTCTCCACTCGCCTTGTATGCAAACAAACAGTGATCGGTGTGGTGCCGCGTCTTTCACACTTCTTGTAGGTAATTATTTTCCAGCAGCCCCGATCATCGTATTTGGTCGACCCGCAGTGCGTGCACTTCTTCCGTGGCGAATCTGGGTCTGACCTGTTGCCGCTTCTTCTCTTCCATTCTGCACGGCTTGACATTGTTCGATCTCTTGGTGCAGACGAAAATGTGACGGTACTGCTCCTCGTCTGACTCCAGGCTGGACCAACCACTGCTCTCCTCTTCTAACCTGGTGCTTACATCAGCCAAAATTGCCTTAATCGATCGGGTCGGCATGGTTGCAAGCCTCTTCACGGGATCATCTTGCGTCTCGATCGGAATCGGTTCGATCCCACAGCAACCTTCGTTCTCATACTTCGGGAGTGGCGCAACATACACAGTGTATGTTCCACATTTCCTACATCCTTCATACACAGTAAGGTAAGCTGATCGGACAACTCCTGATCGTCCTGCATGCTGATGAAATGACCCAAATGTTCCTGGTCACCGCCGGTCGGCGGAAAGGTCTCCTTGATCGGTATCCCTGCACGCATTGCGGACACGTTAGGTCGATGGAGGTACTCGATCGGCGTTTCATCACCCTTTTTCCTCATGTGGTGGTACTTCCTAGCAGTAAAAAACACGGAGTGGCAATACTGCCCTTCAAATTCGACACATAATAGGTCCTAATCAGAGCGTATTAACTGCTGAATCCAATTAGCATCCGTCCCCTTCATCAAATCTCGGAAGATCAGACACATTTCTTTATTCGGCGTCTGATCATGGAGGAAGGCGGACTTTGTTCGGCTGAACCACGATCGGGCTTGCTCTCCATCGGCATATTTTCCCGTAAAATCTTTCAATTCGGTGGTTGCAACCATACGAATCCTTGGGATCGCCGTCGAATTAAAATAAAAAGCCATAGTCGAGGCTAAGTTCGCCTTACGCATCTTTCCTATGCCCGTACACCGTAGTCACCGTCAATTTCGCCAGTCGACTCCATGTCGAAATCGCTGCTACTTGTCGATCGGCGAGGGCGGGATGGATACGACTTGCGCTTCGCCTTATGAACCACTCCATCACCTTCAAACACCTTATCTGCCGATGTTACCGACTCCATATCAACATCCGCGTAAACGGTGTCGTTTTGCCGGACCGGTCGACTTGGTGCATGAGGGCGCTGAGGTGATCGGCCATGATTTTCGATAAAACGCTTCATCATGACTTCAAACATGGCTTGAATGATCCCTTCAGCTGCGGGCGAGTTGACTGGGTCCTTTTTTGGGGGGTGTCCATACCTGTGGGCGCCCCTGGGGCCCCGACTGGCATGCCGCCCCACGCTGCTTCACGTCCTTTTTTTTACCATGCGACTGTTACTATGACCCAGGGTCATCCTGTAACAGGGTTACATTCTGGTTACATTTAGTTATGTTGTGTACGTAAGTACACTACGGTTGGGGTCAATATTGACCGGTACGAAAGGTTTCGACCTATTGGTTATTTTAACCAATCAGGGCAGGAGCCCTTGGTGGAGGCGTGGCAGCCAGCCACGTGTTAGTACACATGTGGTGTACATTACATTTTGGCTAGGTACGAATTTAGTAAGTTATACTTCGTATTACATATAGTTTAAATTAATTTAGGCTAATTACATATTAAATATACATTCAGTTTACATTTTACTCTGAAGACTGCTAGGCGCGCGACCTCGGCCGGTCGCGCGCGGAGTGAGTGTTTTAGTGTAAGGGAAGTCCATCCCTTAGCTACCCCCTTATTAAAGGAGCCTTGTATCAAGGCGTTAGCTTGTGCTAACTTGTAAACCATGTGAAATCTTGGCCCCGAGTAAGAGAGTACTCTCTTACTAAGCCCTTTATAAGGGCTTATCGGCTAAATAGCGGCACATCGCCGCTTTAGGAAAGTCTTCCTCTGTGCGCTAGCCGCACCGTGCGTGTACGCACCGGCTACATATGGTAGCACTTGTAGTCATTCCAACACCTGTGTTGGTAGGCTACGGCATCTTCTGCAAAGGATGAATCAGGACGATTGGGAAATGTTAACCCTCGTCCAGCAGGAAGCCTTTAACAGGCTGTTATCCATATTGGGTGACGAAGGAATGCAGCTCCTGGCGGAGCAGAGCCTTGAGGCCGTAAAGGCGAGGGTCAATGCCCTCATCGCCCATGAGGCGAGTTGTAGTGGAAGTCATTACACGTCCACGGGGGTGCGCCCCCCGTTGTCCTTTAAGATAAAGGAATTCACCGGTGAAAAGGGTGATAACCTTTATGTGTGACTTCGAGAGGTCGAAAGGGCCCTCTCCACAGCGAATGTGATCGCAGATCACTTGCAAGTGGGACTTGCACGGACCCATCTAACTGGTAAAACCCGTGCCTGGGCGTTTATGTGCTCGGAATCGGTCATGCACGTGTTCCCGACCTGGGAAGTCCTTAATCAAAAGCTTATGAACATGTATGCCACGCCTGATCTGGTTTTCCAGAATCAACTGGCGTTCCTGAGGTGCCGTCAGGGCACTAAGAACTTGGAAACATATATCCAAGAACTTAAGACCCTGTTGGCAGGGATGTACGCGAAAGCGTATTCGGACGATGTGTCCATTCCAGAGTTTATGGGAGGCCTGAGAGAAGGGCCAGCACGTTCGGAGCTCTTCCGCTGACGACCCCAATCCCTGGGGAGGCGTTTAAGATGGCGTTTAACGCCGAAAGGAACTTTCGTTCCTGTAAGGTGGGTCCCGAACCCATGGACCTGAGTCAGGTCGAAGCGGAAGAGAAAACTCCCGCTAGGAGTCACTCTGGCTCCTTTCCGCAGAACTTCGAAGCGGAGCTCCTTGCAATGCTGCAGCGGCATGGGCCGCTAAGATGCTTCCTGTGTAGAAGCACGGATCATCTGAGTAACAGATGTCCGAAAAATCCCCAGCGAGACATTCGCTATAAGGGGCCGAGGGCGGGTAAAAATCCCTCGCCTAAGCCGTCGGGAAACAACGGCTCCCAGTAGGTGCGAGGCGCCCTACTGGGGGATCCCTCAGTGCTGTTAAACCCCAGGGTAGGGGCAGACAGCGCAAAGCCCCGAGGGAAACGGTGCTTTCTAGCACCGAGTTGTGTACCAGCCAGAGTTGCTTGTCGTCCTTGCGGACGTGAAAGGCTTTGATAAGCCATGGAGAATCTTGATAGACTATGGAGCGGCTGACAATTATGTCACACGATCTTCTGTTGAAAAGAGTCGGCTGTATGCCGACGCCCTAGAGGCACGTTCTCGTGACGTTGTCACGGTCCGTCTTGCGACGGGCGTACAGATTTCTGTACCCAATGTCTCGATTGACCTTAAGCTGAAGTTTGCAGACTTCGAAAGCTTAGAACGTTGCATAGGCCTGGATTTGGACTCGAGGTATGACCTCATTCCGGGCATGAAGTGGCTTAAACGCCACGAGCCATGGATAGACTGGAAGTCTAAGTCCATTGACTCAACGCACCCGCGATCGGGTGAAGCATTGGAGAGTCATCAACCCAACTTTGCTCGATAGCAAAAGAGATACTTGTGTGAGATGCCAGAGATTGGGATGTCTGAGATGATTAGTCCCAATGAGGTCAAGGAAGTGTTCCTTGACGAGGGGGATCCGGCGGTTAATCCCCGCGCCGATATAGGCGAGAATGGTGAGTCGCCAGTGGATAGAGGTTGATTCCTCTGAGGTTAAGAGCGAGGCGCTTAGAGAATAGACCCGAAGTTCGTCTCTTCTGCAGGTCGGAATTGATTTCGACCACGCCGTGTTCGGTGAAAAAGTTGCGACTTCAGTGGTAGGGGTAGAGACCCCTGTGGTTAAGCGCGAGGCGCTTCCAAGCGAAGAGACCCGTAGTTCGTCTCTTTTGCACGTCGGAAATGATTTCTACCACGCCTTGTTAGGTGAGACCGGCGAGTCACCGGTGGTAAAGGTAGATACCTCTGTAGATAGGCGCGATGCGCTTCCAATAGATGGGGCAATTGACTCCACCCATCTGGGTCCCGGAAAGAGTCCCGAGGCCAGTAGTAAGCAGTCCTATCGGATGCTGAATAGTGTCAAAGGTGTTGTCACAGAAGGCGTAAGCCTTGAACGGTTGCCTGGGGTAGGCGAACTGTTGTCGTTGGAGGAGATGTCCTTCAAGGAGTTTGAGACTGCTGTAAAAGCAGAGAAAATCGACGAGGTCGTCGTGTTGCGTCCGGAAGAGGAGTTGAACTCCTCATCCACGATGGACGAGTCAGTTTTGGTGAAAACCAAACAGGCATTGAATTCCCAAAGCGGTATCAAGATCCTCGCGGATCCTGAGGACCTTTACCATTCCTTACTTAAGGAATTTGGAGATGTCATTAGTGACAACCCGCCGATGGGGTTACCACCGGTTCGGGGAGTCCGACATGAAATCGATTTGGTTCCTTGAACCAAATACTGCGTCACTAGGCAGTGGACTCTCCCCAAGGATCAACGAGACGTCATCGACGCATTCTTCAAGGGGAAAGAAGAGGCAGGGATGGTACGGGAGAGCAAGTCTCCCCATTCATCTCCCACTTTTTGTGTTCATAAACCGAACGGAAAGTGGCGCATTGTGCATGCGTACAATAAGCTGAATGCATCTACTGTACCCATGCAGACTCCGATTCCTCGGAAGGATGTCCTCCAGAACAATATGGCGGGTTGTACTATGTACAGTGCCTTAGATCTGGTGGACGGGTATTATCAGGTGCTCATGCGAGCGTCCGATATTCCGCTGACAGCGGTTAGCACGCCTAGTGGCATGCTGTGGGAGAGGCTTGTTATTCCGCAAGGGCTTTCAAATGCACCAGCGACTTTCAATCGCTTGGTGACTCAACTCTTCCGCCCTCATAGAAAGTACGCTCAGATATACTTCGACGATATATTCGTTCATAGTCGTGCGGAAAGCGACTCGTCTGATGTTCAGACGCACCTGATACACCTTCGAGCGGTGCTCGAACGTATGCGAGAGCATCAGTTATATGCAAACGCATCCAAATGTATATTTGGTGCTGAGGAAATTCCTTTCCTCGGATGCTTCATCGGTAAGGATGGAGTGCGGGCGGATCCCGCGAAGGTGAAAGCCATTGTGGAGTGGCCTTCGCCTGTAAATCTTAGAGATTTACGGAAGTGGCTTGGATTGGCCAACTATATCCACAAGTACAGCGAGAACTACGCTGAAATGGCGAAGCCATTAACTGACCTTCTTAAGAAGGACGTGGATTGGTATTGGGAAACCAAACACCAAACCCCCTTCGAAGCGTTTAAGGGAAGCTTGTTAAAAGCTCCTGTTCTTGCTCTCCCAGATTCTGGGAAACCAATTAGTGTCTTCTGCGACGCCTCCGATTTCGCAATCGGATGTGCTTTGTTACAAGCAGACGATGCAGGAAGGGAACGCGTTATCGCGTTTGAGTCGAGGCAGCTTAAAGCTGCAGAACGGAATTATCCCTTTCATGATAAGGAGCTACTTGCAATGAAGTATGCCCTTGTCAAATTTAGGGTCTACCTACTCGGCTCAAAGCCGTTCGTGGTTTATACTGACCACGCGTCCTTACGTACAGCGACAAAGTCGCCTCATCTCTCGCAACGGATGGCCCGTTGGCTCTCCTTCTTTGCGGAGTACAACTTTGAGGTTAAGTATAAACCTGTCAAGCCGAACGTGCTTGCAGACGCGTTGTCGCGTCGTCCCGATTACGAGATCGCTCACGCGACATTCGTCACCTCGTCTGTGGTGGATCTCATACGCCAGGCGTATGAGAAAGACCCACAATGTACGGCGCCTATCAGCGCGTTGGGTGGAAAGGGACTTGGCTCGTCTGAGCCTACCCTGAAAACGGGGTAGACCCCGTAGATGCATGGACCGAATTGTTTATAGCAAATTCGTCCATCGGAAGCATCTCACTCCAACTCTTTGGAGAATCCGGACAGTTACACCGTTACAGGTACTGTGACGGTTTGCTATACTATATCACGAGCGCGGAGGACACTCCACGGGTGGTTGTTCCTCATGATGAGGAACTGAAGTATAAAGTCATCTTTGAGGTACATGACGCCCCTACCGTGGGTCATTTAGGTCGGCGTAAGACCTACAGCGCTTTAAGCGCTTTGTATTGGTGGCCCAAAATGTATAAGTGGGTCTGTGCGTATATACGCACCTGTGATACGTTTCAGAGGGTCAAACTCTATGCAGATTCAGCTTCGCCTTTGGCGAGCTTATCCGTTCCGACGGAGTGTTGAAAATCCATTAGTATGGATTTTATCTTCGGTTTTCCGAAGGACACGTTTGAGCAAGATGGCTCACCTGGCGGCGGTGCCAGAGTCCATTGATGGACAAGGAACAGCGAGGGTGTTCCTAGACCGTGTCTTTCGACAGCATAGTCTACCCGATTCCGTTGTATCGGATCGGGATCCCCGTTTTACGGGACAGTTTTGGGGAGCGTTGTTTAAGGTGCTAGGCACCAAGCTCCTCATGTTCACAGCGGATCATCCGCAGATGGACGGTCAAACGGAACGCGTTAATCGCGTTGTAGAGGATATTCTCCGGAGTTTATGTCCGGATTCTCCAAAGATCTGGAGTGAGATGCTTCATATGGCCAAATTTGCTATAAACAATTCGGTCCATGCATATACGGGGTTTACCCCGTTTAAAGTGAACGGATTAGTAAATCAGAGGGTTCCATTGACGCCACGTGTGTGTGGCCCAGGGCTTAAGGGGGGAGTATTCCCCGATGTCATCCCTGTATCTGTGCGAAAGCACATCGATAAGTTTTTATCGACGCGCCTTAGTGTCTTACGACACGTCTGCGATGCCATGGCGGAAAGCCAAGACAATCAGAAGGAGCAAGCTAACCGCAAGGGGCGGCGTAACAAAAATGTGTACAAAGTAGGAGAAAGTGTTTTTATTAAACGCTAAAAATCTTCCTACACATGCAGTTTCAAATGTGTTGCGCAATAAACTGCGCCCCAGGTTTGTGGGGCCTTTTAAGGTACTAGCCCGAAAGGGCTTGGCGTATACCTTGGATATCCCGAAGGCGATGCGTACGCATCCAATCTTCTATGTGGGTATGCGTAAGCCATACCAGAACCCGGAGGCGGGTCCCCTCTTGGAGGGGGTTGGGAAGTCGGATAGCCGAAAGGCACGACAGGTCGGAACATCGCCGACAGGATCGAAATACGACCCTGAAGCTCCGCAACGAGAGACTCGAGGGAGACAAGTCACAACGAGAGACTCGAGGGAGACAAGTCGCCACTCGAGGCGTTCATTCGCACTCTCCTCGTCGCGGAGTCCCTCCTGGGCATCATGGATGCGAAGGCTGTGTCGATCACAGCGCTCGTGGAACTCACGTCGCAATAGCGCGACCTCCTCCTCCAGTTCTCGATACGGAGGGTACTCCACATTACCATGTGGAGCGTCTGATGGCACGACGCCATCACCGGGGTGAGACCCAGTACCTGGTGAAGTGGAAAGGTTATCCACATTCACAGAGTTCGTGGGAGTCCGAGACTCCCCTGCGGCAGGATTGCCGTGACGTCGTTGACGCTTTCGAGCGGGATAACCTCGCTGAGAGTCAACGACCAAAGGGGAGGAAGAAGCCCCTTCACTCCCAGTAGCTGGGAGTTTTCCGGAGGCAGATGCAGAGTTTGCATTGCTCTCCGGCACCGCATCGAGATCAAGGCGCGTGCAATAAGGGGACGGTAATTGCCCCAGCGCTTTGGCCTGGGCATACGCCAAGCGCAACGCCCTCTCTACCCGAACGTCGGGTTCGGAATAACTGTTGTACAGCTCATCAAAGTTGGGTGGGCGATTCTCCCCTTCAGCCCAAGCGCGGAATGCCCGTTCTGCCTCCTCGACACCTTCTTCCCGTAGGAGAACGTAGGGAACCTCGCGGAGGATCCCAACGACGGCACCGCGTTCCTGTTTCCCGAGGCGCTCTCGGTAGGACTTGACAGTGAACTGCTTTGGCGGTTTGGCCCGGAGTTGTTTCCGGCGCGCGATTTCACGCGGAAGTACAGCCGCAGGACCAGGGACATAGGAGTCTAAACCCCTCTTCACCTCGTTCTTAGCCTTGTTTTGAGATTCACGAGGACCCTTCCGTGCCGGTACGGCATGTCGAGCTTCATGAACCGTGTCTGGTTCATTGGTGATGGTCGCCATCGGCGACCCGGATGAATCATCCGCAGTTGGTAGAGGTGGCGCACGAGTTAGCACGTTTTCCCCACGTGTGGGGAATGGATTGGATGACCGACATCGCCGTTCGGCGTTGTCGGAGTGGTCAGCCTTGGGGAGTTATCCCCAAGGGCATCCACCTCCGAGTTATCAGAATAGTCTATATCCTCAGCACCACTAAAGGTTCTCATGGTTAGCCAGAAGTTCTGTCAGTTGGAGGTCTCTAACTATAATCGATTATTGCGTAAGCAATAGTCTTGATGGGGGAGGATGTAACAATGTTACATTCTGGTTACATTTAGTTATGTTGTTTACGTAAGTACACTACGGTTGGGGTCAATATCGACCGGTCCGAAAGGTTTCGACCTATTGGTTATTTTAACCAATCAGGGAAGGAGCCCTTGGTGGAGGCGTGGCAGCCAGCCACGTGTTAGTACACAGGTGGTGTACATTACATTTTGGCTAGGTACGAATTTAGTAAGTTCTACTTAGTATTACATATAGCTTAAATTAATTTAGGCTAATTACATATTAAATATACATTCAGTTTACATTTCACTCTGAAGACTACTAGGCGCGCGACCTCGACCGGTCGCGCGCGCAGTGAGTGTTGTAGTGTAAGGGAAGTCCATCCCTTAGCTACCCCCTTATTAAGGGAGCCTTGTGTTAAGGCGTTAGCTTGTGCTAACTTGTAAACCATGTGAAATCTTGGCCCCGAGTAAGAGAGTACTCTCTTACTAAGCCCTTTATAAGGGCTTATCGGCTAAATAGCGGCACATCGCCGCTTTAGGAAAGTCTTCCTCTGTGCGCTAGCCGCACCGTTCGTGTACGCAACGGCTACAACACACCTGCTACACATCCGCTCCACACCGACCTCTAACTCTGATGAGCCCTTAGAGGAAAGAAGCGACCTATACAGCGAGCTGTTATCTGAAAGTGACTGATCTGCAAGTGATGTCACGATTTGCGAGGCTCCCAGCGCAATTGTGGGAGTTGGGCGGCGTACCGCCCCCACCAATGGCGACAAATGGTCATGTAGGGTCGACATAGCTAGCTTTACCTTCCACGTGTCGATCTCAAACAATTTGCTAACACCATTAACGTTTTGCACCATCATCTCGATCTCAGTGAACATCGCAAGAAAATTCTTCACCAGCTCCAGCGGTAGATCCGAGTCAATCGGTTCGGTTGTAGGGCCGTGAAGATGATCGGGAATTAGGGGGTTGACGGTTCGCGTGACCTCGTTTTTGCGAATAAATTTGTTTAGTTCGTAGACGTTATACATCTTGGTCACCTCCTTGTCATAAACAACCCCATCGCCGATCGATGACTTTTCTTCCAAGTCGTCATGATCGGAGAGCATCGCGAGCCTCTGCTTTGGTTTCTTCATGGATAATTCGGGCGGATCAGGATTATCCGCCCCCCATAGTGTTTTTCACATTATGCAGTTTGACGCCGAAATACATAGGATCATGAACAGAGTCCTGATCCTTTCCGGAACTATAACGAGACTTGCTATAGTCCCGATCAGCTCCAGTTGGAGCCTTATGGGGAGGAATTAACTTGTTAATCTCTATCTGGTCCTCCACCTGGCCAGATCGAACATCGCTTTCCTTTTCCACGACCACGACACTAGGCGATAAGCGCTCCTTGTGTCGATCGACTCCGCCAGAGCGGTATGGGGAGTATTAAATTCATTAATTTCGATCTGGTCCTCCCCTTGACCAGATCTAACATCGCCATCCTTTCCAACCAATAGCACCCGAGGCGATAAGCGTTCATTGCGTCCTCTCTAGAGGGAATCAATACTAAAACTTGTAAAATCCATACTTTGCGAGAAATCGCGGTGATATTCACGATCACTAAGTGATCTGGGCACGCGCACCATTGTGGTGGAGTCAAGTTCAAAATTGAACACCGAAGTGTCCGGAACTCGACCGCCATCGTGCCCAGCCGACCAACTAAGGGGGGGGGGTACCCCGCGAACCTTCACCTGGGTGTCGATCAGGCGACTTATCAACACTGCAGGACGCCGAGTCCAATTTGGCTCCAATAATCTCACCTTTTGTACCCATTTGTATGGGTGGTAACACACTCGGTGGACCGTCGCGCAGTATGGGTCTTGATAGGTACCGATATAGATGGTACCACTTCTTGGGTAACTTGTACCGAAAACCAACGAAAGATAATCCAAATGAGCCGATCTGCAAATGGAGCAGAAATCGTCACTCCAAATGCGAAAAAAACTTGGGGCAGACCACGAAGCGGTGTGAAGCCCCAAACAATAGAAATCTGGGGCAGATCGCTAGATGCGATGTGGGGACCCAGCCAATACAAAAGAGAATAACACGTACCAAACGTGTGGGGCTTGAGGGGTGAGTGAACGAGTGGAGTGCTTCCCGTCGTGGGACTACCGGTGGATCTACATGTCCTGGCCGGGAAAAAACAGCTAGAGGGGACCGTGTTAGCCCTCTGCTCCCAATAACCCTGCGGTAGGAGCGGCGACTTATGCAAACCAAAGAAAAAACGAACACTATATTTAATACCCAATTAAAATCCAATATGTAAACTACATGCAAAACCGTGTGCCTCACCTTATATCTGCGTACTAAACACTCCAGATACACGATTTGCTCAAAATAATTCCCCCTTTCAGCCAACCCGATCGCTCCAACTTGATCACTGGTACACTGGTACATGCTAGTCAAAACTTTTCAACAGCATTTCCCCAGACAACGGTATAGTTAATCCAATATAATTTCACTGTGTAAATAGAGCGGAAATTGTCACTCCAAATTCGTGAATATCCAATATTCTTGTGTATACTTGATTCCAGTATGCTTTTGGGGAAGATCGCTCATAGCGATGTGTAGACCCAACCAATACCGAGAGACCGATATCAATAAGAAGCAGCCAAGCGAAAGTATCCAAGCTTGGGCTCCACCAACGAGATCTCCACGTAAACTATTCAATGATAGTAACACGTTCCAAACGTGTGCGACTTGAGGGGTGAGTGTCGTTAAAGTAACGTTTTCCGTCTTGGGACTTCCGGCCGGCCAAGTGAGTCTGTAACGCGTCCCGGCTGGGTATGTTGAGATATAGGGAACCGTGTTAACCCTCTGTTCCCAAAGACTCCGTAGTAGGAGGGGTCTACTTTTGCGTAAACCGAAGAAAATCGAACACTATATTCAATATCCAATAAAAACCTAACATGTAAACTACATGAAACATCGTGTGACTCACCTAAAACTGCGTACTTGACACTCCTGACACACGATTGGCCCAACATACTCTCCCCTTTCAACCAAACCGATCGCTCCAAACCGATCAGCGGTATACCAGTACAAACTGGTCACAAACTCTCATCTTCACTCACCACAGTCTTTGTTCATCAACTTGACCAGAGTGATCGCATTACCCGCTCGAGGTCGGTATGAAAATCCAGAAAAATGTTCACGCATCCTCATCTCCAGGCTGGCGGTTACGCTCTCGCAGTCAACTCTGGCAATAATATGAAATCCTTCATCGGGCTGTTTTGTGTTTGCGAAGGGGGTCAGACCTCATGTGTCCCATGATTTGTCATCTTGTGTGCTCAACTGCCTAGGCAGATTACGTTTGCATCGATGTAACGGGGTTACATTCGAGTTACATATAATGTTGGTGTACATGAGTACACAACGGTTGAGGTCAGTATTGACCGGTTTGAAAGGTTTTGAGCCTTTGGTAATTTTAACCAATCAGGGCATGGGCCCTTGGTGTGGTGGTGTGTCAGCCATCCACGTGTCAGTACACAGGTGTGTACACTACATTTTAGCTAGGTACGAATTAGGAATATTCTACTTAGTATTACATATAGTTTATATTAGTTTAAATTAATTTAGACTAATTACATATTAAATATATTCTGTTTACATTTCACTCTATTTTGCGGACGTGCGACCTCGACCGGTCGCGCGCGCAGTGAGTGTCGTAGGTAAGAGGGAGCCCTCCCTTTACTTACATCCCGTAAAGGGAATACAGCCGTTAAGGCTAAGTCGTAAACCAACCCGGGAATCTTGGCCCCGAGTAGGAGAACTCTCCTACTAAGCCCTTTACAAGGGCGTATCGGCTAAGTAGCGGTATCTACCGCTTTAAGGAAGAGTCTTCCTCTGTGCGCTAGCCGCACCGTGCGTATAAGCACCGGCTACAATCGAGGTGACCAGGATCGATCTCGATCTAACGGTAGAATTGGAGTGTTGCCATATAATCACCAAGCAGAAATTTTATTCCAGTAAAACTCGTATACGACGCCAAGTGGAATCCTCTAGGCAGAGTACTGATTAATGGCTGGAGATGCGCTTCGATACCATTGGATCCTTCGCGAGGCATTCATTGCCGATCTGCACTGAAGCGGTGCCAATACAATAGTTTGCAATTATGTGACCCTGGAAACTGCGCTTGAATTTGAGGGTGGTCAGATATATTGACGTCACCGTGGGTCAATACAATCCTCGGGGTCGACGAGGTTGCCTTCCTCAGTCACTATAGAGCTTCCTGTACTCTCGAGAAGAACTAGCGCTTCTTCGCCTGTCTTGCCAACGAATTCTACCGTTGGGTCTACAAGGCCACTTCGGCTCGCGTGTCACAGCTGGTATGTGAGGTTGCAATGTATTTGAAAGCGATGAGATTGCACGTTGTCGTCAAGCGGCCCCACAATATTGGGATAACATTTCCAATCAAGGGCCTTTTGTAAACGAAGATTATCTAACCGTCGACATTGCCTTGGGCTTCACCAATCGTGACTGTGATAAAAGAGAGCGGAGACTACATCAGATTGTGTGTTAGCTACCGATCTGTTAAATGATTGCTGAAGTTTTGATGGCTACCCTACGCTATCTGCTAGAAGATCTGGCAAGGCATTGGGCTTTTGCTCTATTCACACATACATTGGATTTTGGTAAGAATCAGGCTCGTTTAATATCCGATTTCTACTCTCTTTGACTGGTAAAAGATGCCGTTCGGATTCATGAACGCTGCTCAGTTCGTCAGAGACTGATCGAGAGGATCCGACCGTCCGCATAATGGGTTTACCAAAGGAGAGCCAGATCATGGTCGACGACTTGACAGAAGTTACCTACCTGAGTTTGGAAGAGAACTCCAAGTATGTGGGGGAAACTTAGCATCTTGCCATTACCAAGTTATTAAAAGCGACGCAGTCTTATCTAGGGAGCTTAACCTACTACAACGGATTCATCAATGAATTTTCAGTCTGGCAGTCTTACTGTACCAGATAATGGAATTGGCTATCATTTCCTTTGAGAGAAGGATCGGCAAGAAACTTTGCTGATCGGATCACCTGATTGGTCGACGAATCCGATAGAATTGGCAGATATGACATACGGTTTGACTGACACCGGATTTGGGGATCGTATTGTTTAAGATATTGTCCAGTTTGTTATGCTTAAGGCGAAGATGACGTCAGCGCGGGGCGCGCTAGAGCGAAACCAAAAAATGATAGAGCCTAACCAATCTCTCCCGATTTAGGGTCACCCTACGTGCAGCTAGAATTAGGTTATCGGCACCCCCAACGTGACTTTCGACCAATTGAAATAAGCTCACAAAACCATTATAGAACACGAATCATACTTAGCCAATATAGAACTATTTGACAATCATGATCATCTGTCGATGTATGTTGTAAGAATGTCTGACTATTCGCCTTTTACATACAACCGAGCGACGCAGACTCTCAACTATTGATGGCTACAGTCTGAATGTGTGGTAACGGAGGCGCTTCACAAAATGTATAGTCCACTTAGTTCGCCACGTATACGTAGACGTGCAGACTCATTGCTGCAGCAATTTCAGCGCTCGCCTGCAGCTGCTCAGACGGCGTTATCAGTTTTGCAAGCTCCAATAACTACGAGAGATAGTGGTGAGCACAATTTCTTGCGGCGAGCTAAGCGTGCCTTTGCAGCTTCAGCTATCTACTTTACGGTGGTGTCATACATTCGCAAGTACATGATTGATGACGCAGCAAATTGGACGAAAGAGGATCGTGCTATTCACGACAGTATGGTGAAGATTTTATTTTAATGGCTAAAGATATCTGGAATCTGTTAACGGGACCTAATGGACTTCACGAGGAGTTTAATGTACAGACGCATCTAGCACTCACGATTGCAGTCATATTGTTGCGCTTCCAGGAGCCTCAGAGTGACACTACTGTCGTAGATTCAGTCAAATGGCTCGTTCATAAGCAACAATATCCGGTGCGTGACGATGTTACTGCTGATTTAACGAATTTTGCTGTGCTACCTACACTCAAGGTTCTTCCGGAAGAAGTGGAGAATAAACGAGTCAAATTCTCCAAGAAAAAGCGCCTACAGTGCAAAGCCATGGTCCAAGAATGCGCAGTGCGTGTGATTCGAACTGTTCTTCCATCAGTTGCTGCGGATGGATCCTACAGCCCATTCACCAGCCGCACACACGATAGTACTCACCTTTCCATTTCTATCACCACGTAAAAGTTATTTTTAGTAATTTCTAACCACGAGAAAACTGTCTATTAAGACTTGATAGAAATTTCCTTCAACGTCTGTTCCGCATGATCGAGCGACTTGCTCTCGGACAGAATGACATTGGTCTCAGCTTCGTCGTTCGCTGAGATTCCTATTGAAGTAACGTTCCATGACGCGCTAATAAATTGTTTCACAATGCCGCGACCAAGTGCGCCCGAGCCTCCCGTAACAAGCAGTTTTTGTGAAATTCTAGTTTGCAACTCAATCCTTCCAGAAGAATATTGCAATACAACTAAATTAACGGAATATTAACCTAATTCTAGGTGCGGGTAAGGTGACCCTAAATCGGGAGCGTGATTGTTTTGGTTCTATCATTTTTTGGTTTCGCTCTAGCGCGCCCCCGTCAGCGCCTGTTTCTAAAACATTTTGGTACGGGACAAAGTTCCAGTGGTGATTATTTATTGAAACAAGTAGGTCATCTCTGTCACCCTGGTACAAGAATATGATGTCGTTTATCAGCCAGTTACGATCACTAGCCGAACGCTCAAAACCAGCGATGTTAATTGTGGTATTGTGGACAAGAAAGTGTTAGCACTATTAGGGTAGGCCCATCTACCCTGCTTTTATTATTGACTACTGGAGATAGGTAGATGATCGGTTTTTCGGTCACAATGGTCATTTGACATCATCAATGTACCAGGGGCGAACAGGAAAGCATAAGTACGTTGGCTGCCAATGTAACGTTTGCAACGAAGATTGATAAGGCGCTGACCGAGATCGTGCAGCATAAGCAGCCCAGACAGTCGATTAACCTATCCGCACTGATCGTCGTTCCAGACGTCAGGTATATCTGTACTGTACACGATAGATGCGACCGTGTTTGTAATGGGCTGCGATATTAAATACAACTTGATGGGTATTTTTCTGAACCTATCCTAGTAGTATCCGTACGCCATACAATCCGTGGATATGATACTTGTATCTGTATTGATTTTATATAGTTTCATCGGATGCATAGAAATTTATCGTTTTACTTAAGCGTCTGATATTTGTAATGGTATAATAGACATATCCTTCAGTTTTATATACGTGGTAAACACGCATGTTGTCGGTGACATTGAAAAGCCATCAAAACGTCTTCTTGAGCTTGAGCAGGATAAAGCTAATTTTCATAAGCTACTTCTTTCCTCTATGTCAACTTCGAGTCGAAGTTGTCTCGTAAATTATCCTCTTGATAAAATTGCGAATTTTGGAAGACAAACTTTGGCCTCCAGGTTGAATGACAGCAGATCAACATGAACTTCTACTGAGTTCTCACGACATGCTAAACTCTAGTTATTGGTCCCTTTTTGACGATCTCGCGTGCCACGTCAATCGTCTCGCTATCGTGACGAGTCGAAGCGTAATGATTTAGGCGACCGACTCGAAATCTTGGGAGCAACCGAGTTTCTACAAGAATGTCTAAAGGGTAGACATTCTCTTTTACAGATTAGCCATGAAAGAGTCCAACGAATTTATGCAGAAACTTCCATGTAGAGAAACTGCTGATTGCATGAGTAGGTAGATAACATCACTAATGAACTTAATTGAATGAATTCTTATATGAATTCGTCCATTTGGCTTAGAGTTTCTGCTTATCAAAATCAGAAGCAGATGTATCTTTAACAGATCATGACGCTGAAATATTAAGCTATATCAGGGGTAGATATATGATTTTCATGTGCCGCTTGCGGGCCAGATGAATTCTCAAAATAAGTAGTTTTATTCAAAACGGATGAAAATAAAATTTTAATATCCTGATAGAAAATGTTTCTATTAAAATTTTATGGAGTTCAAACGTGAGTGTGCGTATCTGATTGGGTCAACCCACTGTTTCTTCTCCTGTCGTGCGTACTGAGCATCTACTATTTAACCGCTGTAGGTGGATCTGTATTGAGACGTCTATAGAAGAGCATAAGGTGCATGCCTTCGCAAGTTGCAAACGGCAAGTTGCGTATCGTTTTCATCGACTCACTCAAAACTTGAGCGAGTCTTATAATAGTTGTCTTACCGAGAAGTAAAGATGGGTACGTGGACTCAATAAATAGTATATGTTTAGTTGAAGCGTGCACCGAATTGATGATAGCATATGCTGTGTTAGCAAAACGCCACTTCTCTATTGAAATCCATGCGCGTAAGAGTGCACCATGTCTACCAGAATGCGGTTAACCACTGTTTATTGTCCTCATCCGTTTATTTGGGCCACTGTTAACTTCTTCAGCTGCATGACCCATAAGGAGACTGTCTCATGCTAGAGACGTCCTTTAAACCTTCGATCTTTACTCAATACATGTTATACCTCCCATCCCGTGCAAAAAATACCGTATCGACGCTTATCCGCGCTGTTTGCGCAGAGGTGATGTTTGACTACACTGCAGTAAGATGTTAATCGATATAAAAAGACTTATATGCCTTTCTTCCAACTTTTGTTGGGTGGGAGGCCAGAACCTAATTAGATGGAGATAGACTTCAACACTATGTCGGAACCAACAGAAATTTAAGTTATGCCTGCGCAGATTGCGCAGGCTTTACGCGCTAGTGTGGAGAATCGTACCGTAGCGTTTGTGGCCAACTGTGGTGAACATGGACGGGCCATCCGGAGCAGATGCGACGCCTGGTATTGGTACCTAACGGTAAGAGACGGACGACTGATATATCAGGCTGACTGGTCGATGATGCATGTCATGATGGGTAGAGTTGATTGGTTGATATTAGGTAATTGGTTGATTTAGGATATAAGCAATAATAAAGTTCTCCTTTTTGCGTCCAATAAGTTAGATCATCGATTGGGACGGCGTGATAACTTCGCGCCTCCCTTTCATTGCATACGCACCCTTACACGTCCCGGGAGGGAGCACGTAGTGCACTTTTTTGGTCCACCGGCAGACGTAAGGTTCTTCAAAACAACCCTCAACTCCACCCGCTGTGTCAGCGGCTTCGTTTGGAAAGGTAACTGGGAACGTGATTGAGCAGAGCGCTCTCACGTCTTTCCCCATTGGTTTACATCTGTCCCCTAGAAGTTCGGCTGCTTTAAGCGCCCCTTGGGAACTCTAGGTGGATTTTTGTGAAATCCGTCGATCTGCACATAGAAAGTGCAGATCGACCCCCTCCTCTTAAGTTTAGGCTAGGAATATATAATATATTGGGTATTTCTTAGCGATCTAGGCTTAAGAGGCTCGGCGATGAAGTGGTGAAGACTTCCGCCACGTGATCAAGTACCCCTTCGCTGATCACCACTAGATCGACACCGTCGATCTGCGATCATCGATCTGCGATCAAAGACCCGCAATCTCGCCAATTCGTACAAGATAAACAAGATCGATCATCGATCTGCGATCTAGGACCCTCAATCTCCCCGATCCGCACAAGATCAACAAGATCGATCAGCGATCTGAGATCATCGACCATCGATCAGCGATCTGCGATCTGCGATCAGCGATCTCGCCGATTCACACTAGATCAACCTACGATTTTTGCACCTGATCGACATCCATCGATCTGCTACGAATTCACTCGATCGTCATCGAAATTGCATTGATCTACGTCCCAGTCACCTGGAGAGCGACCCACGCCCAAACCGTCGGGTACACAAGGTGAGCAAGACATAGGCCTGTAACAGGACAACCGGAGTACCCCCTTCGTTAGTCGGTAGTCCGGGCGCTGTGGGAACAACTGTCCAAGCCTCAAAATTTGGGCAGCCGCTCGACCACACTAGTAAATATTGCATACTACCTGCGTGCCCTCTTTTACTGGTTCTTTTCTTCCAGTAAACGTCTACAGCGAGTGAGGCTTATGTTGTTCAGACGACGTCGGTGAATCATGATATTCAAACATGATACATGCGTGAGATCATCATCACCGGGAACAACGACAGGGCTTTCACGCCCTTGTGCGAAAGCTTTGGAAGTTATTTGCGTTTCTTTTCTGATTGATTGCCTCGATAATCAAGAGATAAACTAGTCTCATTTTCCTTACTGTGTTTGCAAGGGTTGTTTCGATTAGGGAGGTTTCATCTCGTAATCACGCCGTCACGATAGCGCATCCGCTATCTCTTCAGTCTTTTAGGTTGGTATTCTACCGTGAAGCTGTATTCTACAACGAAACTTAGCATCAACCATTCTTTGCAAAAGATGTGGTCAGT
This sequence comes from Peronosclerospora sorghi, assembly GCA_026184515.1. Classification (NCBI taxonomy): domain Eukaryota; phylum Oomycota; class Peronosporomycetes; order Peronosporales; family Peronosporaceae; genus Peronosclerospora; species Peronosclerospora sorghi. The sequence continues at coordinate 8,573,386 of CM047587.1, read as the reverse complement.
CAAAGCCGTGGGTTAGGACGCATAGTCACTATACACGATAAAAGGTATATCCTCCAATAGATAGATCCAAACTTTTCTCCATGTCAAAGCGTTTCTTGGAAGCATTTGGTAAGTGCGATCGGCTGACGCGATTGGTAAAAAACTATGGTCATGGTGAAGACATGATTTTCATGATTTTGTTGCATCAGTGCATAACCTATCTGACACCTCCCATAACGAAAAACGGACGATCATTATCGGTCAGGGCTAGCCAGGTTGTTCCGCGTGAGTGCTGAAAAGCTTCTTGAGTATTCCAAGCGACTCGACGTATTTGGTGATTAATTGAGAAGAGGTCCTACTAATAATCCTGCATAATTACGTGAGCATTTATACAGATACCAGGAACTTGTGTAGTTCCTCTACGTTATTTGGCCCAATCCATTCAACTATCACCCTGATCTTCCCTAGATCAGGACGAACTCAGTTCCAAGAACTGGTATTTCAAATTCATCAAAGGTATGTGTTCAAAATCTTTCCGTGTGCATTCTTACTATGAATAAACGTGTCATCAAAGTAATTCGGTGCAGCTTCCCTCTCTGGGAATAATAGTTGTTTAAGCACATCTGTTCACGTTGCAGGAGAGTTCAATCCATGTGGTATCATTAGCTAGTCCCAAAAAGGTTTCGCTTGGGCTGCTTACCACCGTGAAAGGGACATATTTTTAGAGCATAAGGATCGGGTAAAGCACATATTTTAAGTCAATAGAAGTGAAGACGGTTCGTTCTCCACTAATTCCATCTATGATGACATCTTTCTCGTATCGGCGTTTGCTTGTACACCGTAACAGCGTCCAGGCTTGTTTTTAGAGTGAGCCATTATTTTTTCATTTTACCAGTCTCCGTGCGCTTTTTGACACTAAAGTTGGGGATCACGTACGTACCTGCCTTACGACGAAAATTTATACTCGTCGGTTTTTTTGACTTGATCATGCGGTAATGGCGATTGCCGCGTCAAACAATACTTCGTGCCTGACAAGTGTTCAATGTTATCTCGATTATTTGTGTTTTTTGGGGATCTCTCATGTATAACCTCTTCTGGAATACGTCAGCTTATTCCCAAAGCGTAATAAGGGGATGCAGATTTGAGCGACTCCCATCTCTCGGTACAAAGCACTGAACTTTTATTTTATCATCGGGAATGTACTGCTTTCCTTATGGCATGTGCTTCTAACGGTTTGATATTTGCTTGTTAATATCCACGATTCTCATCTTCCTCAATGATGATACAGATTTGTTCGATCTGGTCTTCGCATACGGTCTTTTCTAGCTTCTTCCAGCTTAAAGCTGAAAGATCCATCATATCCGAACCCATTTCAGAGGTTATTTGAGCGTTTCAGACTGGGTTGCTAGTCCAGTCTCTTTTTACTTTAGGATAACAATCGTCCCAACATTGGCCCGAGGTTATTTCTACCTGTTTTTTTTTCATAGTGGACCCTGCTAGCCGCACCATTTACTTCTTCGTCGCGGTGGCCACCATACTTGTGTCTATCATGATTCCTCGATTAGTCACACGGGATTATTTCCAGCGAGCGAATGTACCGCCGCTGCAGCGGCCGGATCAAGGCTGGTGGTGTTGTCGCTACGCACCATTCCCCAGAGGCTGCGAGTTGATCAACTAACACACTCAAACTACTCACATAGTGACCAGTCCCTGTGGCCTTGACGCAGAAGATAACATCGAACTTGCTCAAGAATGATGTATTCATCCTCGAATGACAATTCCCACCAACGCAAAGTGCGTACGTATTATACGCCGTGGCATAGTCATTGTTGTACCTCTTGCTAACCGGACAGACAACATGTTTCGTTGTGTTTCCACTTCCACGAGGTCTAACCATGCTAAACAACTGCTCGTCTCACCCGTAAGCACCTCGACTATCTTATTGATGAGGTTCTGCCGGCTCAAATAAGTCGACGTGACGCCACACAGATTGTTGTCTATATCTGGAGGTTTATTTCTATCACCCGACCTACCACCCGGATGATCCATCCGAGCACGAGGCCTTAAGCTCTTGTAATAGCGTAATTCTGCTTTTGAGGAATAGGTAAATGATCGATTAAATTTATATGAGAAACAGTACAGGAAGTAAGTAACGCGTTATTTATCAGGTTATGTATAACTAACGTACGGAATTAGTATGGGTCAGAATATCTTGTGTAGGCATTTTATAAAGGGTAATGTTAATCCGCCCCCCCCCCAATTGTTAATTCAATCCCCCCCCACCGCCCAATTCTACACATCCCGTATGTGAAAAGAACAAGCGTCTCACTACGGCTACTACAAAGAGGTACGACTTACGTCCGCTTCTGGAAGGGAAAGTATAAAAGCACTAACGTTATTGATTGGAGCATCAATTGTCTCACTTACAGACAAACCTCTCTAAATGTACCCTATTTGGAAATTATCCAGCCTTATCATTAATAGAGGGTGATCACTTATGGAGGATGACTCTCCTGATGCTTTATTAGGCTCATAAAAGATGAGAAAAGAGCACTATAGCGTTGTTCCCCGAGTTAGCGCTCACCCGTCCTTCCATTTAGCATTCCAAGCGTTTGCTTCACTAAATATCCGATCCTAGGGGGTTATGATAACGGCAACGACAGATCCCTGCCTCTGAGCCCCCCCCCCGTAAGGCCTCTGCGCTGACTGGAAGAAGCTCTTTATGGTGGACTGGGTTTTTCTCTTGTACATCAATGATCGCAGATCTTTCTCGAGTTTCTTCCACTTTGCCAGCATTTGTTGAGTGTCTTAATCGGATTAGATCAGGTACAGCTTGAAGACGTTCAAATATTCTATGGCTTGCGCTTCGGAAACGCGATCCAGTAAAACCGACTCGGCGCTGACTTCCGACTCGGCGTCTTCCTCCGCCCCTTCTTAAGCATCTTGTGCAACAATGTCCTCCTCGGATGCCTTGCCGAAGACATCGTTCTCGTCAGCCGGATTGATGATTTCCTCCATAGTCATCGGATTGAATAGTTTAAGCCGCTTCATTTCTCTCTCCATACCGCTCAAAGCATTGTCGTCGTATTCGGCCGCCGCATTTCTCGGAGAGCTGTTGAGTTCTGTTTGATGAAGGGCCGGAATTATGTTGGTAGTGCTCCAGCAGTTCCTTATGCATCAGGGAGTAGCTTCGTTCCATGCGTCAAAGACAAAATCTTACGCCTCCAGAATGTTGAGCATTCGGTACTCGTTCTTCGCTTCGTAGCGCTCAATCATCAAGCCGATCTGTTTCCTCCGGTACTTGACCTTGAAACTGTTTATGATGCCCGCGTCCAAGGGCTGAAACTTGCTCGTTGTATTCGACGTCAAGAAGAGAAGCTCAACATTGTCAAATGGTTTTGAGACCACATGGGGCGGGGCATTGTCCAGCAGCAGCCATCAATACCCGCCGGATCTGCTTCCCGCACCATTCATTAAAACTTCCCAGCCATCGCTGGAAGACTTCAGCAAGCATCCACGCCGACTGGTTTGCTTCGTAAATAAATCCCAGATTCTTGACGTTTACGTTCCGAAATGACCTGGGGTTCTTCGACTTGTGGATAATCATAGGCCTGACCTTCCGCGTTCCGGTGGCATTGTAGCACAGGACCACGATGAGGGGATTTTTGTCTTTCTTCTTTCCCTCCAGTTGGCGGGTTACCAAAGTGAGATCTGGATGCATGTTGAAGAACAGGCCGGTCTCATCCATGTTGAGAATGTTTTTCTAGATCATATTCTTCAAGCCTTTATCGAAGTCGTGGAAGCTGATCATGGATGGACTGGTTATCGGCATCTCCAGATTCTCCATGAATCTTGTGAGACTTGATGTTATGTCGTTGCTTGAATGTCTCCAGCCATCCGTTGGAAAACTTGAGCTCTTTTGCAGCTGAATCCTTCAACCGATAGAAGAACTTCTGTGCCATTTTCCGTAGCCCTTCGTCAGTTATAGGCAGCGCATGCTGATCGGATTGAACCCATAGCAATAGGGCTCTGTCGACCTCAGGATGAGCACACTTTCTCACCCTGTGCAGGTCGCCGGCTGAGCCTTCGGCAGCCAGAATCGATGCCTCGCTTTTGCGCAGTCTTTTAATCGAGATCAGAGCAAGCGTCACGTTGTACCGACTCTTGATGAAGGAGGCAACCTCCTCTCGTGTCCACCTGGGATTTTTCCTCCACTCGAGCAAAACTTCTTTCTTTTGGCGAATGGTCAGAGACTGATGAGACGCGTCCGCCAGCCTCATGCCACGTGCTTTCACGCCACGTTTAGACATGATTGCTGAGGTTCAGTATTACTTTGCTGTGAGATGATTCTTGAAATGTTTTTGTCGCACCTTACCGCCTGTTTGTGACGATCGTCCGCCTTTTATAACACTCGATATCTTTTGTGAGGTGGATCAGACACAATCCGATGTACAGTCAATGGAATCTCAGAGCTAAATTGAACGGACCAAAGTATTCTATGTGTAGCCACTTCGTCAAATAAATGAAGGTCCAGTATTTGATATCTTATCGGATAAGGGACAAATCGCCATGCTATTTACAATGGGACCAAGAGTCGATTTTCAAGCCAACCAGGACAAGTCCATGGTCAGAGCGACATTACTCCTTTTCCTTACCCTGCGTCAATGAGTATGTCATCCTCTTCATCCTTTTCTATCAACTCATTAAACCTCGAGCAATCCTTTGGAGTAATGAGTATCCCTGTGAGGCCGCACCAAGAATCATGGACATGGCAACCTTCACCCAGACTTATCCGACTATCGCTTGTGGAGGTTTCGCTTATAAGGGTCTTTTCGTAGGGCTTATGATTTAGTCATTTAGAGAGGTTTTATCATTTAGCACTAATTAAGACAGTTGGAAAGCGATTTGCCTTATCAATTATCGAGGTTTATCAAATAGGGAGAGTACATTTAAATAGATTTGGCTGTAGTCGCTGCACACAATCGGCAACTTAAATTCGTGCATTTCCAAACACATAAATGACCGGAATTTTAGTCGTGGCACTAGCTATAGAAAACGAAACCAATGCTTATTAACACCTGACCACGAAATTTGACAAAAACTACCTCCGAGTCTCACCTCAGACACGTGCGACCGTAACGCACAATGAAATCAGATGAAGATGCTGTGCTGCCACTTCATCTACACAGCAGCTACCATACGACGTGTCTACGAGCACAAAAAAGCTCCCATTGGCCCACCAGTTCTTCTTTTAATTTCTGCTGAATTAAAGGAGCATTTGGCAATAGCGAATCGGGAAACTGGAGAGAATTTTTCTTGTACGTACCAAGATGGAGCTGCTCAACGGTGCGTTGAATGTCATTGTACTCACAAATATCATAATCTTCTACGGATACACCACCGCTTTCATCCACTTGCACTTTAGTTTTAATAGCTCGCGAGCCATCGTCACTTTCGAAGGATAAGGCGACTCGAAATTATTTACAATATAAAAAGGGCATTGTTACATCGATGTGTAGAAATGGGCGGGGGGAGCGAATTAACAATTGGGGGGGTCGATTTATCATTCCCCTTTATAAAGGGAAACACAAGGCACCCCCATAATAAAGCGTCCTTAATATATTGGTTACCTTAAAACATTGGATTTTTTTCTACATTCATATTTTTTTCCCGTTAAACAACTTGAGTGAGCAAACACTAATTCTATATATTATTTCAATAGTAATTAAAGATATGGATACAATGGGTTGCCAGGGACACAAGAACCGGAAACGTCGATAGATACGTCAGAACGAGGCAGAGGAAGAGACAATAAAGACGTATAATAGAGCAGATCCAGTAAGTGAGAAAGAGGACGATAAAGTGGGGAAACAGACGATAAAAGCCGGTAAAAAGAAAAGCAAATGATGAGGAAATGACAAATGGAGACAAATAAGCCTAAGTTACATCAAGACACTAAACGAGACATGGTGCATTGTCAAGATGAAGACGATTCGAATTGATAACTTCGTGGGACCATTTACCTTAAATGCCGTCAAAGTTAATACTTGCTTATCGTTCTGATTCAGTCTACCCTCATAAAGTACGCTTACCTGTCTCACAGGTGATAGTGGAAGAGGTTGGTTCCTTCGTAGAAAATGGTTTCTGGATGGATGGCATTAAGACGCACTGCTTCGTAACGTACTCAAGTCCCGAAATTGTACGTCCTTTCTTTCCTTTAGCGTGTCAAAAGTACTCATTCCTGCACTGTAGGCAGAAACGACGGGCTCACCCCTTTATGTCAAGGTATCACCCCCCGAGAATGGGACCATGGCTCAGCGTCAAGCTGGTAGAGTATACAGCGATGGAGGTAAGCTCCATTCTGCTAGTTCTACCGCTCATGACAGCGTGTTAAGCCTTGTGTTGTTGAGCGCCTTTACCCTTAGACATAGCGTAATCGTAGTGCAATATGCGTTAATAATCACCTAATCAATATGTACCTCCACTTGAATATGCGTAATCGGCCAGTCCAACACTTATCCTCAGTAATCGAACGAAACTACACGTATCCACTAAAGCGAGACTTGATATACCACTTGACGACACTTGCCCCTCTCTACAACTACTTATAATGCCAAAGTAACTGTGCGCGCAAAGAAAACGGGCGCGTAGTTAACGTTAGTCAACTGTAGGAAGAAAATGTAAACTGGACTATTTTTAGTCCGTCCAAAAAAATGCAATTTGTGTACACCTGTTTTCGACTTTTGTGCGTCGATGCTAAATCCTTGGAAAATCGTATCACCGCGACTTGACTTCGCTTTCCTGTTCGTTGCTGTCGTTTATCCGTATCCCGTATTGCGGGTCCTTTGCCAACCTGAGAATCGTGTTATAGCTCAGGTGGCCCATCCGCATGTGGAAGTGCATCAACGTTTCACTTTGGATGTCATCGTCCGGCGTATAGTTTTCTTCCGTCGGGTATTGCACCGACATAATCATCCCTTTATACGTCTTTTTCAGACTATCCACTTCACCTTCCACGGTGAACACATTATTTTATGCGCGGATATGTGTAATCGGGAGGCGTGTGTCATGTCTGACAAGCGTCCTTTCTCCATTCACGTAATCGATGACAAAACCGCCCTTCTCGAAAGCACCATACGAGAAAATATTTCGGGCTGCTCCTTCTACGTGAAAAACGTCCTTGATTTTCACGCGAGTTTCCGCGTTCCTATACACGAAGCGAATATACATCGTGCCCTTCTTGGTGATAACAAAAGTTTTACCATCCCCTTGATGGCACTGACGCGCTACGTTCTTCACATCCGACAAACATGTAAGGTCCGGTGTCAAGCGCATACTTGCACCACTGTCCAGGACCCATGTGTCTCGACCGCATGGCACATCGCTGCCAGCGATCATTAGCGCGAAATCAGACCTTGGCGACTTCTTCTTCTTAGGGCATTCCCACTTAAAGTTTCCTTGCTCGCCACATGCGTAGCAGCCACGATTTCTCACCGTCACGCCCTTCTTGGGCTTTTCCACAACCAAATTAATCGATCCAGAACCGTGACTTTTCTGCCACCGGCTGTTGTACTCAACAGCCTGCGCAAATTGGAGAATTTCTTCAGCTTGCTGCAGGTGGTCCAACCGAAGATGGTTGTAACGCGACACGAGAACGTGCTCCATCTCCGGCACAGCATGGTAGATTATGTTGTGCAGCACCATTGAATCGCAGTTCGAGACAACTGCATCAGCCACTGCCGTGAGATAAAGAAAATGATCAGGCCAGCTCCTTCCTGGTGCCTTGCGTGCACCTAAGAATTTCATCCCTTCCGCATGCGTTATACGCACGCTGAAAGATGCGTTCATCTTATTCATAATATGCCATAGCGCTGGCTTTTCTCTCCACCAGGTTTCTGCCAACCGGTCGTAATATACTTCTGCTGGGCCAGCCAGATAGTGGCCCAGCAGTTCGACCTTGATGTCTTCCGTCCATCTAAACCCGCAGCATTCTTCTGCAATGGTTATTTTCCTGAGGAATTTCGTTTACCAGGCCCAAAAAACAGACCCCAGCCCCTTTTAAGCTTCAGTTCCATCGAAAGCTCGAACCTGAAGTTTCTTCTCCTTATTAGTGGGTTGTATTGACATCGTATATGCTTGTACATGCACGTTCCCGGGGGATACGTATGCCTGCTGAACATTCCTAGGGGCTACATATGCCCGCTGAACATTCCCAGGGGCTACGTACGCCTGCTGATACTGATTCGCAGGTTTCTGTTGCACATAGACGTTCGATGGTTGCACGTAGGCCTTACCGGTGTTAGGACCCCCGCCCCTAGTGAACACATCCCTCCCACCTTCACTAATATTCTTGAAGCATATTTTGCCGGTGCCCCCTCCCGGTGTTGCACCCATCCTTCTCGTCATCGCTTTCGTCCAGGGAGGCCAAGCTCATCTTGGTGTCTCCCTTCGACTTCGGCGCCGCAGTTTTTGCCGGCGACCCCTTGTTTAATGATGATTCCAAATCATCAAAGCGATTCATCATACGTGCGAACAATCGCATCATATCCTCCGGGTTGACTGTCCGATTCAACGAGTCACTGCCCCTAATTGGGCTCATAACCTGTTCGTTTCTGCCGTTCATCCAAACGTGTGTACTGTATCACACTTGTTCCAATTGCCACGTACTGGCGTGCGAAATTCTACTACACTTAGATAGCGCGAGCAAGTAGCGTAACAGCGAAAAATAAAATAACAATCGTAAACTTATTCCCCACAGTCCTTACGCAACTTAAACGTAAAGCATCGACCCAAATCGACAATCAGTGATACTAGAAACCAAAACGTAAAGATAAATCTAAACTGCCAATGCAGCGTACCAAATCTTCCAACGTAAAAGTCACAAACCAAGCTACGCTTTAAAGCGCACTTGTTCTCCACTCAATAATCACACGAAATTCAATAATAAAATTCAGAAGTGATTTATTAGTGTTAAGTTTATACAGTAGAACCTGTCTAAATTGATACTGGCTAAACTAATAACCTCCGCAAACAAATATTTCTTGCCGGTCCCGAGCTCGTCCCCATATTGGAATTGATAAACCTCCGTAATGTGATATTTGATAAATTTTCTCAGTCCCACAACTTATGTAAAAAATATCCTATATACCTGGCCCTATATGTCGCCATTCAAACACGCTAAAAAAAGGCACGTATGCCCTTCTGCTTCATCTGGCTGGTCTTTATGGCTGCGGCCTTGTTATACATGCGTTGGAGGGCCGTCATGAAGAGCTCGTTCACGTCAGATTGCTGCAGCCAGAATGTTTCCAGTGAATGTATCATTGCCTGTGCCTCGAATACCGGAACAATGGCGACCTCTTGGCTTTCATCGTCATCCGCCTGTTCTTCCACGGGTTCCGGCACCAAGTGATCCTGAATCACCTCGTCCAAGGTAGCTGCGTAGGTGACAACATCCTCCTCGCTGTAGTTGAGGAGGTTACGCACATCCATGGGATTGGCGTAGCGGAAGCGGCGAATCTGTGACTCCAGCTCGGCCACAACCTCCTGGTCGAGAAGCTCCTCCTCTGCCAAAACTGGCTGCTGATCCTCCGGTGCCGTGCTGTGAATCTGGCAGTGGCGGAAACAGTTTGCAATGGTCTCTGCCTTCACCTCGTTCTTCCACGCGGGGACTGCAATCCTGATTGCCTCAAGAATGTCGATCTTCTCAGGACCAGGAAGTTTGTCCTCCACACGCTGCAGGAGAAGGCGGTTGAAAGCGCGGCGGTAGTAGGCCTTGAGGTTCCGTATAATCCCAGCATCGCAGGGCTGCAGCTTTGATTTGGTGTTTGGTGGCAGGTGGAACACAGTAGTGTTCCGGAGCTGAATGCAGGCCGGAATGTCGTCAAGAGGAACATGTGCACCGCAATTGTCAAGAATCAAAAGAACTTTTCTGTCAGCCATTCGAAGATCAAACGATTTGAGTCACTCAAGAAAAATGATTTGCGTCATCCAAGCCTTTACATTGTTGCGGTACACGCAACCGAGATTGTTCAGATTGATGTTCTTGAAGCAGCGTGTGCTCCTTGACTTCCCAATGATCCAAAGGGGAAGCTGGTGTGAACCATCGGAATTACAGCAAACGGCAAGAGTCAGCCGTTCCTTGTGCTGCTTGCACCCTTCAAGCTGATTGGTTGCAAGCGAGTGATCTGCCTGAAACGTGACATGCTAAGAGCAATTTTTATCACAATTGAATTGAATGTCAATCTTTAGCAAACCTGCATCCTGTAGAACAGGCCCGTCTCATCCATGTTGTAGATGTCACTGAGTGTATACTTGTCGAGCACCTCACGTATCTTTGGGCGCTCATCCTCGATGAGTTGTTTGTTGACGGAACCACTCTCGCCAAAGCGACGGACGGACCGAATGCCGTGACGTGTCTTGAATGATTCAAGCCAGCCTTTTGAGAACTTGAATTTCTCGTGACCTGGGTAAAGACGATCAAGGATCTTGCTAGCGCTTTCTTTTAGAAGATCGCCGCTCATGTTCACCTGCTCCTCATGAGCCGTAAACCACTCAAAAAGCGCCTTCTCCATCTCAGGATATTTTACGGTCTTTTGCCGCTTCTGCTCAAGATTGATGTTGGACGCCTTTTGGAGGATCTCGCCCGAACGTTTGAGTGTTGGAGACCATTGCTTGGCTGATTTTGAGGTGGTTATTGGTCTCACCCAAGCAATCAGCTCTTTCTGCGTGAGCGAAGGGTTCTTCTGCTTGTGCTTACACAGGCAATGCGGACCTTGTCCGGCATGGTTGTGTGCTGTGCTCCAGCCCTTGGCATCTTTGGGTTCTGCTGTCAAACTGAGGTTAGTGTGGTCGGATGCTGCGGGTTTTGTGCGGTTTTGTTTGTTCTTTGTTTGTTGTTGGTTAGTTGATGGTTACATTTCACAGTCCCTGATCATAAGTACAGTACTGCGTTCCGCTGTGCACCGCTGCGCATCTCTACAATGTAATAACCTCCGTAAAATAATACGTTTGACCCGGTCCCGAGTATATTTGTTTAGACAGGTTCTACTCTACCTAAAACTAATAATATGCAAATACACAATGTTTTGTACCTAACCTAAAGTTATGTACAATATATCACCTTTTCACTGTAAAGTCGCTGAAAGTGATAATGGCGACGCAAGCTGCTGCGCAAAAAGCGCGCGCTTCGAACATTTCCAACACCTTGTATTGACATGGGTATCTCAATACGGCGAGGAGAATATTCCCAGTAGTCCTACACGTAAAGCCAGTGTCGATGTTCCAGCTCTATTGAAGTACGTAGCTCTTGAAGCCTTGATAAAGAGATTTAGGAATTTCAAATGTTTTAAGGTAACCAATATATTAAGGGCGCTTTATTATGGGGTGTGCCTAGCAAGAGGGGTGCCTAGCAAGAGCAGTGTTGGGTTCAAACGTTGCCTATTGTTGTTGGGAACCTTTGCCCTTAGTCATAGCGTAATCGTAGTGCAAAATGCGTAAAAAATCACTTGATCAAAGTATGCCTTCGCTTGTGTATGCGTAATCCTCGAATCCAGAACTTATCCACAGTAACCGAACTATAAACGCACGTATCCACCAACACGAGACTTGATCTACCGCGTGACGACGCTTGCCCCTCTCTGCTCCTACCTAAAATGCTAAAGTAAGTGTGCGCACGAAGAAAACGGGCGCGTAATAAACGTTAGTTAGCTGTAAGAAAAAATGAAGAGGTGATATATTTAGACTAGACTATTTTTAGTCCGTCACAAAAATGCAATTTGTGGTCACCTATTTTCGACTTTTGTGCGTTGATGCTAAATCCTTGGAAAACCGCATTACCGCGACTTGAGCTTGGTTTCCAACACCTCTATTTGAGCCAGACGTTCAAACCCCAGATTAAACGGCGTTCAAACGCCAGGTGGTAAAAGCGTTCAAACGTCAAGTTGTTGGAAATACACTTGACAGTAAAGTGGTAGCGACGACAGGTTGCTATTATTTAGGTAGTCTACGGTAGTTTAGTTTAGATCATTCTAGAAGGTCAGTCAGTCAGTTTGTAGTTTGGAAGCAGTTCTCACTTCTCAACTGGTAAAGCCACTGACGAGGCCCCCGGCGGGGGGCCGAAACGCGTCTGGCACGCGTTCAATAGAGATGGCTTTAACACAACCATCCAGTTCCTTCCAACAGGTTGTGATCCCAAACGGCTCGTCTAGTAGCGTTTGAAAGGACAACAAGGTGTTTGTAAAGAACTTGCTGGCTGCGCGAGTGCGACGAAGGTTACATGGATGTGTTGGTGTTGAGGGTCTCGTTGAGATCAATGGTGGAGAGGAGTCTGCTTCAGGGGGAGCGCCTGTGTGTGCGCTAACGAGACGAACAACTGGACGAAGAAGATGCAACTACGATGATACTGCGCGTACCTTGGAAGATGACGAAGATGGTGCTGTCGCCTGGGTGAGCGACTGGATGTACAAGATGAAGATGCCGAAGTAAAAGAGGAATGTTTGGTCTGCGGACATATTCGTGAAGGCAAGGCGATTGCGAGGGCGGCGTGGTCCACCGCGGACGCAATGATGAAGCGGAGAGAATAGTCGATGAGGATTATCAACGCTAGTCGTCGAGGGGGAGTGTTGGAAATACAGTTGACAGTAAAGTGGTAGCGACGACAGGTTGCTATTATTGAGGTAGTATACGGTAGTTTAGATTAGAACATTCTAGAAGGTCAGTCAGTCAGTTTGTAGTTTGGAAGCAGTGCTCACTTCTAAATTGGTAAAAGCCACTGACGAGGCCCCCGGCGGGGGGCCAAAATGCGTCTGGCACGCGTTCAATCGTTCAATGAGATGTCTTTCACCCAACTATCCAGTATATTTCTATAGGTTATGGGCCCAAGCGGCTCGGCGTGTGCACCTCTGTGGAAGTCGGAGACGCGCAAGAAGAGTTCACGCTCAAGTTGTCGCGGAAGCAACGGGCTCCGACTACAGGAGGTGTAACGGGGTTACATTCGGGTAACACTGAGTGTTGGTGTACATGAGTACACCACGGTTGAGGTCAGTATTGGCCGGGTTGAAAGGTTTCGAACCTTTGGTTATTTTAACTAATCAGGGCATGGGCCCTTGGTGTGGTGTTGTGTCATCCATCCACGTGTCAGTACACAGGTGTGTACACTACATTTTAGCTAGGTACGAATTAGGAATATTCTACTTAGTATTACATATAGTTTATATTAGTTTAAATTAATTTAGGCTAATTACATATTAAATATATTCTGTTTACATTTCACTCTAAATAGCAGACGCGCGACCGGTCGAGGTCGCGCGTGAAGTGAGTGTCGTAGGTAAGAGGGAGCCCTCCCTTTATCTACACCCCGTAAAGGGAAGACAGCCGTTAAGGCTAAGTGGTAAACCAACCCGGGAATATTGGCCCCGAGTAGGAGAGCTCTCCTACTTAGCCCTTTATAAGGGCGTATCGGCTAAGTAGCGGTAGATAACGCTTTAAGGAAGAGTCTTCATCTGTGCGCTAGCCGCACCTTGCGTATACGCACCGGCTACATCTGGTAGCACTTGTAGTCAATCCAACACCTGTGTTGGTCGACTAACATCCTCTGCAAAGGATGAATCAAGACGATTGGGATAGTTTGACCCTCGTCCAGCAGGAAGCCTTTAAAAGGCTGTTAGCCTTAATGGGTGACGAAGGCATGAAGCTCCTAGTGGAGCAGGGCCTTGAGGCCGCAAAGGCAAGGGTAAATGCCCTCATCGCTCATGAGGAGAGTTGTAGTGGAGGTCGTTCCACGGGGGTGCGCCCTCCATTATCGTTTAAGATAAAGGAGTTCACCGGAGAGAAGGGTGACAACCTTTACGTGTGGTTGCGAGAGGTCGAAACGGCCTTCGCCACAGCGAACATGACCGCTGATGACTTGCAAGTGGGACTTGCATTGACCCATCTTACGGGCAAAGCCCGTACATGGGCGTTTACATGCTCGGAATCAGTCAAGGACGTGTTTCCAACATGGAAGGTCCTTAAGCAGAAGCTTATGGACATGTACGCAACGCGTGATCTGGTTTTCCAGAATCAACTGGCGTTCCTGAGGTGCCGTCAAGGCACTAGGGACCTGGATATTTATATCCAGGAGCTTAAGACCCTGTTGGCAGGAATGTACGCGAAAGCGTATTCGGACGATGTGTCCATCCCCGTCTTCATGGGAGGCCTGAGAGAAGGGCCAGCACGTTCGGAATTGTTCCGATGCCGACCCGAATCCCTGGAAGAGGCATTCAAGATGGCGTTCAACGCCGAGAGGAACTTCCGTTCCTCTAAGGTGGGGCCTGAACACATGGACCTGAGCCACGTCGAAGCGGAGGAGATAACTTCCGCTAAGAGTCACTCTGACTCTTTTCCACAGAGCTTCGAGGCAGAGCTCTTAGCCATGTTACAGCGGCGTGGGCCGCTGAGATGATTCCTGTGTGGGAGCACGGATCATCTGAGGACCAGATGTCCGAAAAATCCCAAGCGACACTCGCTACAAGGGACCAAGGGTGGGGAAAAAGCCCTTGTCCAAGCCGTCGGGAAACGACGGCTCCAAGTAGGTGCGGGGCGCCCTACTGGGGGACCCCTCAGTGCTGTTAATCCCCAGGGTAGGGGACGATAGCACAAAGCCCCGAGGGAAGCGGTGCTTTCTAGCACCGAGTTGGTGTACCAGCCAGGTTTGCTGGTAGTCCTTGCGGACGTGAAATGATTTGATAAGTCTTGGAGAGTCTTGATAGACTCTGGAGCGTCTGACAATTATGTCAACGGGATTCTGTTGTGAAGAGTCGGCTGTATGCCGAGTCCCTAGAGGCACGTTCTCATGACGTTGTCACGGTCCGTCTTGCGACAGGCGTACAGGTTTCTGTACCCAAGGTCTCGATTGACCTTAAGCTGAAGTTCGCAGACTTCGACAGCTTAGAAAGTTTCCTAGTCCTGGATTTGGACTCGATGTATGACCTCATTATGGGCATGAAGTGGCTGGAACGCCACGAGCCATGGATAGACTGGAAGTCTAAGTCCATTGGCTCAACGTACCCGCGGTCGGGTGAAGCATTGGCGAGTCATGAACCCACCTTTGCTCGATCGCAAAAACGATTCTGGCGTGAGATGCCAGAGATTGGGATGTCTGAAAAGATCATTACCAATGGCGTTAAGGAAGAGTTCATTAACGAGGGGGATTCGGCGGTTAATCCCCACGCCGTTATAGGCTAGACTGGTGAGTTGCCAGTGGCAGAGTTGGATTCCTCTGAAGTAACTCCAGTGGTAGGGGTAGAGACCCTGTGGTTAAGCGCGAGGCGATTCCAAACAAAGATACCCGTAGTTCGTCTCTTCTGCACGTCGGAAATGATTCCGACTACGCCGTTATAGGTGAGACCGGCGAGTCACCGGTGGTAGAGGTAGAGACCTCTGTGGATAGGCGCGATGCGCTTCCAATAGATGGGGCAATTGACTCCCCCCATCTGGGTCTCGGGATGAGTCCCGAGGCCAGTAGTCAGCAGTCTTACAGGATGCTGAATAGTGTGACAGGTGTTGTCACAGAAGGCGTAAGCCTGGAACGGTTGCCTGGGGTAGGCGAACTGTTGTCGTTGGAGGAGATGTCCTTCAACGAGTTTGAGACTGCTTTGAAAGCAGATGAAATCGACGAGGTCGTCGTGTTGCGTCCGGAAGAGGATTTGAACTCCTCATCCACGATGGACGAGTCAGTTTTGGTGCAAACCAAACAGGCATTGAATGCACGAAGCGGCCTCAAGATCCTTGTGGAGCCTGGGGACCTTTACCATTCCTTATTAAAGGAATTTGGAGATGTCATTAGTGACAACCCGCCGATGGGGTTACCGCCGGATCGGGGAGTCCGACATGAAATGGATTGGTTCCTGGAACCAAATACTGCGTCACTATGCAGTAGCCTCTCCCCAAGGAACAATGCGACGTCATCGACGCATTCTTCAAGGGGAAAGATAAGGCAGGGATGGTACGGGAGAGCAAGTCTCCCCACTCATCTCCCACTTTTTGTGTTCGTAAACCGAACGGAAAGTGGCGCATTGTGCATGCGTACAACAAGCTGAATGCAGCTACTGTACCCATGCAGACTCCGATTCCTCGGAAGGATGTCCTCCAGAACAATATGGCGGGCTGTACTGTATACAGTGCCTTAGATCTGGTGGACGGGTATTATCAGATGCTCATGCGAGCATCCGATATTCCGCTTAAAGCGGTCAGCACGCCTAGTGGCATGCTGTGGGAGTGGCTAGTTATGCCACAGGGGCTTTCGAATGCACCAGCGACTTTCAATCGCTTGTTGACTCAACTCTTCCGCCCTCATAGGAAGTACGCTCAGACGTACTTCGACGATATATTCGTTCATAGTCGTGCGGAAGGGGACTCGTATGATGTTCAGACGCACCTTATACACCTTCGAGCTGTGCTCGAATGTATACGAGAGCATAAGTTATATGCGAACGCATCCAAATGTATATTTAGTGCTGAGGAAATTCCTTTCCTCGGATGCTTCATCGGTAAGGATGGAGTGCGGGCGGATCCCGCGAAGGTGAAAGCCATTGTGGAGTGGCCTTCGCCTGTAAATCTTAGTGATTTACGGAAGTGTCTTGGATTAGCCAACTATCTCCACAAGTACAGCGAGAACTACGCTGAAATGGCGAAACCATTGACCGACCTTCTTAAGAAGGATGTTGATTGGTGTTGGGAAACTGAACACCAAAACGCTTTTAAAGCGGTTAAGGGGAGCTTGTTAAAAGCTCCCGTTCTTGCTCTCCCAGACTCTGGGAAACCATTTAGTGTCGTCTGCGACGCCTCCGATTTCGCAATCGGATGTGCTTTGTTACAAGCAGACGATGCAGGAAGGGAACGCGTAATTGCGTTTGAGTCGAGGCAGATTAAAGCTGCGGACAAAATTATCCCGTTCATGACAAGGAGCTACTTGCAATGAAGTATGCTCTTGTCAAATTTAGGGTTCACCTACTCGGCTCAAAGCCGTTCGTGGTTTATACTGACCACGCGTCCTTACGGACAGCGACAAAGTCGCCTCATCTTTCGCAACGGATGGCCCGTTGGCTCTACTTCTTTGCGGAGTACAACTTTGAGGTTAAGTATAAATCTGGCAAGCAAAACGTCCTTGCAGACGCGTTTTCACCACTTCTGTGGTGGATCTCATACGCCAGGCGTATGAGAAAGACCCACAATATACGGCGCTTATCCGCGCGTTAGGTGAAAAGGGTCTTGGCTCGTCTGAGCCAACCCTGTCAAGTCGAGATAAAGATCGTTTACACCGTTGCAGGTACTGTGACGGTTTGCTATATTATAGCACGAGCGCGGAGGACACTCCGCGGGTGGTAGTTCCTCATAATGAGGAACAGAAGTATAGAGTCCTCTTTGAGGCGCATGACGCCCCTACCGGGGGTCATTTAGGTCGGCGTAAGACCTACAGCGCTTTAAGCGCTTTGTATTGGTGGCCCAAAATGTATAAGTGGGTCTGTGCGTATATACGCACCTGTGATACGTTTCAGAGGGTCAAACTCTATGCAGATTCAGCTTCGCCTTTGGCGAGCTTATCCGTTCCGACGGAGTGTTGAAAATCCATTAGTATGGATTTTATCTTCGGTTTTCCGAAGGACACGTTTGAGCAAGATGGCTCACCTGGCGGCGGTGCCAGAGTCCATTGATGGACAAGGAACAGCGAGGGTGTTCCTAGACCGTGTCTTTCGACAGCATAGTCTACCCGATTCCGTTGTATCGGATCGGGATCCCCGTTTTACGGGACAGTTTTGGGGAGCGTTGTTTAAGGTGCTAGGCACCAAGCTCCTCATGTTCACAGCGGATCATCCGCAGATGGACGGTCAAACGGAACGCGTTAATCGCGTTGTAGAGGATATTCTCCGGAGTTTATGTCCGGATTCTCCAAAGATCTGGAGTGAGATGCTTCATATGGCCAAATTTGCTATAAACAATTCGGTCCATGCATATACGTGGTTTACCCCGTTTAAAGTGAACGGATTAGTAAATCAGAGGGTTCCGTTGACGCCACGTGTGTGTGGCCCAGGGCTTAAGGGGGGAGTATTCCCCGATGTCATCCCTGTATCTGTGCGAAAGCACATCGATAAGTTTTTATCGACGCGCCTTAGTGTCTTACGACACGTCTGCGATGCCATGGCGGAAAGCCAAGACAAGCAGAAGGAGCAAGCTGACCGCAAGGGGCGGCGTAACAAAAAGGTGTACAAAGTAGGAGAAAATGTTTTATTAAACGCTAAAAATCTTCCTACACATGCAGTTTCCAACGTGTTGAAGAATAAACTGCGCCCCAGGTTTGTGGCACACTTTAAGGTACTAGCCCGAAAGGGCTTATCGTATACCTTGGACATCCCGAAGGTGATGCGTACGCATCCAACCTTTTATGTCGGTATTCTTAAGCCATACCAGGACCCGGAGTCGGGGCCCCTCCTGGAGGAGGGTGGAAAGGCGGATAGCCGTAAGGCACCGCAGGGCGAAGTAATCCCGAAAGGGCTAAAATGCGACCACGAAGCTCCGCAACGGTCGTCTCAAGAGAGGCAAGCCGTCTCTCGAAGCGATCAGTGGCATCCCGCTCATCGCGGATCCCCTCGTGAAGATCATGGATGCGAAGACTGTGTCGATCACAGCGCGCGCGAATCTCACGTCGCAATTGCGCGACCTCCTCCTCCTCCAATGCTCGATGCGGAGAATACTCCACACTTTCATGTGGAGCTGCTGATGGAGTGGCGCCATCATCGGGGTCAAACCCAGTGTCTGGTGAAGTGGAAAGGTTATCCACACTCACAGAGTTCGTGGGAGCTCGAGACTCCCCTACGGCAGGATTGCCGCGAAGTCGTTGACGCTTTTGAGCGGGAGAATCCCGCTGTAGGTCAACGACCAGAGGGGAATGAGAAGCCCCTTCACTCCCAATTAGTGGGAGTTTGCCGGAGGCAGATGTGGCGACCACACTGTCTCCGGACACCATGGTGGAGACAGGGGCGCTGGCGTAGCGCGTGCGATACGGAGCACGTAGTTGCTCCATCGCCTTAGCTTTGGCAAATGTAAGGCGCAACACCCTCTCCACCCAAATGTCTTGACGGGAATAGCTGTCATGCAGCTCATCGAAGCTGGGGAGAAATTTCTCCCCTTCCGCCCAAGCGCGGAACTTCTTCTCCGCATCATCGGCACTTTCTCCCGGAGAAAGAATGAAAGGAACCTCGCGGAGGTTCTCAACAGGGGCACCTTGCGCCTGCATGTTTAAGCGCTCTCGGTACGAGACGCTAGTGAACTGCTTTTGTGTAAGCAGTTGTTGGCGGAGTTTCTCACGGCGTTCGCGTTGGTACGGCTGTTCAGCCGCGGGGCCAGGGGTATAGGACGCTAGACTAGTCCTTACTTAACGCCTGGCCCATTTTGGAAGGTCACGAGGACCATCAAAATTATAAGCTGCCCTTGACGGGCGTTTGGAGGCGCGTAACGCAGCCCTTAGTGCCTGTGCGGCAAGTTGGGTGTCTTGAGCTGCGTCCAGCTCATTAGTGATGATCGCCTTTGGCGATTCGGATGTATCTTCCGATACGGGCAGAGGTGCCGCACTGGTTAGTGCATTTTCCTCACGTGTGGGGAAGGGATTAGGCTGCCGACAACGCCGTTCGGCGCTGTCGGAGCGGCTCACCATTGGGGAGGTATCCCCAAAGTCATCCACTTCTGAGTTTTCGGAGTATTCTACCTCTTCTAGAGGAGACGCCATAGCACCACTGGAGGTGTGCATATGGATGGCCAGGGGAACTGGCGTTGGATTTCTCCAACAAAATTTTGTTTATTGCATAAGCAATAGTCTTGATGGGGGAGGATGTAACGGGGTTACATTCGGGTAACACTGAGTGTTCGTGTACATGAGTACACCACGGTTGAGGTCAGTATTGGCCGGGTTGAAAGGTTTCGAACCTTTGGTTATTTTAACCAATCAGGGCATGGGCCCTTGGTGTGGTGGTGTGTCAGCCATCCACGTGTCAGTACACAGGTGTGTACACTACATTTTATCTAGGTACGAATTAGGAATATTCTACTTAGTATTACATATAGTTTATATTAGTTTAAATTAATTTAGGCTAATTACATATTAAATATATTCAGTTTACATTTCACTCTATTTTGCGGACGTGCGACCTCGACCGGTCGCGCGCGCAGTGAGTGTCGTAGGTAAGAGGGAGCCCTCCCTTTACTTACATCCCGTAAAGGGAATACAGCCGTTAAGGCTAAGTCGTAAACCAACCCGGGAATCTTGGCTCCGAGTAGGAGAACTCTCCTACTAAGCCCTTTACAAGGGCGTATCGGCTAAGTAGCGGTAGATACCGCTTTAAGGAAGAGCCTTCCTCTGTGCGCTAGCCGCACCGTGCGTATACGCACCAGCTACAGGAGGAGCGGAACGGCAAGCGCGTGACGGACACACCGTGGCACTTTACGCCCGCGAAAGGGGCGACCGAGTTCTTCACTAAGGCGCAAGAGCGACTCATGTGGTGATGGATTGAAAGAGGTCAGTCAAGGAAGAGGACGAAGGCAAGTTGGGAAACTACGGTACAACAAGTCAAGACGGACGTAGTACTGAAGAAGGGGGAGCCGGATACCTGCAGGATTACACGGCAGCGTGAGATGCTGACCAGTGAGCGGGGGCACCCGAAGAAGACCTGTGGTGACAAGCCTGGACACAGAAGCGCGCGGAGCATTGCCCAGAGGACGCATGCCCGCAGTGAGGCTAACGCAGGGACGGCGCAACGGAGCTGTGCAGCAAGGTTAGCTGGCACACGTAAACAAGAAGGATATGACTCATGTCGTCGAGGGGGAGTGTGCACTAGCGGTCGGGGTAGCACTTCAAGGTATCGACGCCAGAGTAGTAGCCCACGGTAGGGCAAATCGAGTGTTCTTGAAGGAATAGTTAGTACAATAGGTGGTGTGGAGAAGCGTGCCCAAAATTCGGCACACTTCTGGTCAAGTTTCGTCAAGGCATTTGGTCTAATTTCGGATTAGCTTAAACAAGGGGGGCTTTTCAGCCTATCCGACTCAAGAAGTGTCAAGAACGCAAGTTTTGGTGAGTCACCCGACTTTGGGTATTTTACATATTTTTGTGTGGGTACATTCAGGGACTATAGGGTAGTAGTATTTTAGTTGTGGATTTACCGGATAGATGGCTTTTGGTTGTGGATTTGCCTAATAAAGTAGAAGTCTTTTGGTTACAGGATTTTTCTAAGTAGAAATCCTTTGGCCTGGGTTCACACCACAGCTAGGGGTCGCTGTTCTTCCCTTTTCGTACACTAGTCGCCTCCGCCCGCCGCGGATTGTTTGGGGGCAGAGGGTTGAATTATCCCCTATCGCCTATTATACCCGGTCTGGACGCACCGCACGCGCACTTTGGCCTACCGGAAGTCCCTCGACGGGAGTACGATTTGTCGATCTCAACACCTCAACTCAAGTACGTTTGGAACGTTCTATTCACTGGATTGGTCTTGGCGTGGAGATATCGTTTGTGGAGTCTCACGAGCATATTGGGTCTTTACGCGGACATATTGGCTTGTTTTAACATTGGTTGGAAACTAGACCGGTTTTGGTCTTATTTCGTATTGGTCAGGGGATAGACCGGAACGGTCAGTCTACCCTCTATTGTTTCGTATTGGTAAGGTCTTGATCGTTTGGACGATCGACCTATTGTAAATTATCTCTTGGAAGTGTTTTTGGTCTGTTTGTGTCTGGGGCGAAGAGTTCCGCCCCAGAGATACCTACCCAGATCGGTCTTCTATATTCAAGAACACTTCGATCCAATCTGCGATCCCGATCCACCGAGTGTGTAACTAGCCCATTTCATCGGGTACACAAGGTGAGATGGACACTAAACAATCGGACCAAGTG
>CM047587.1:8507292-8539130 GCA_026184515.1 Peronosclerospora sorghi | reverse complement strand
GTCGAGCTGTTGACATACAACATGACCACGAACGGCCAATTTCTTTCACGGCCAGCATCGCAACTATTTACTTTGTACGGTAGTATGTGGCCAGGCGCTGGGTTAATGGCGTCAGTCGGTAGATGGGCGTAAGACGACGTAAATGAATTTTCGTCAAGTTACCGGTATGCTTACCTTCCCAGTTGTGCTTCAATTTAAGAAAAAAAACAGTTTCGCCGAATCGATGGGTCAGTAACGAGCGCCGGTCGGGTGGTTGGGGTGAAAAGCCCACGGTTGGGGTGATTTTGCGAAAAAGCTGGGGTGATTTTTCCCTCATCCATAAATCGCACGCTTATACTGAACTCTCTACGGCCGTCAAACGGCGCTTGCTAGCTTGCCTCTCCCGCTGATCCTCCCTTGCTGAAAGTTTTTCACAAGGTGAGTATAGATCGCGTGAAGTGTTTAAGAACTTTTATTTGGTTTTTTAACAGGTTATGAGCCCAAGGCTCGCCAAGTAATATCGTGGATTTTTCTTGGTACATTGAGTGTGCTTTCGTGGATTTCTTTCGTGGTTACGTTACGTGGAGCTAGTGGAAAGTCCCCTATTGAAAGGGATAGTGGTGTGACGCAACTGATTGAAGTGTTTTTATTTGATTAATCATGGGTGACTCTGATGGAGACGATGTGCCCTCCGTGAATGAATTTCGAGCGTTGGTACGCAGTTTGAGGGAAGTCGCGACCGCCTTGAATACTATAGAAGCAGGGTATGGCCAGCAACCACCTCCGAGTGTATCTTCCGGGTCCAGGAAGGGATCCCCGGTGCGAGTGCCACACTCCGAGTTTCGGAGAGCCTGCAGAATTACCGTCCTTTCGGTCAGCAGATGTCGCTGAACGACCTGACCGAGGACGAAGGGGTGGAAGCTGGAGAAAGGCCACACCCACAAGTGAATCAAGCACCTCGCAGAGTGCCGGTTGGAATGCAAGGTGCGGGCGGGGCTGGAGTGCCAGCCGGACAGGGGTATATGTAACAGGGTTACATTCGAGTCACATTTAGTAGGTGGTGTACGGGAGTACACTACGGTTGGGGTCAGTATTGACCGATCCGAAAGGTTTTGGACCATTCGTTATTTTAACCAATCAGGGCAGGAGCCCTTGGTGGTGGCGTGGCAGCCAGCCACGTGTTGGTACACAGGTGGTGTACACTACATTTTAGCTGTGTACGAATTTAGTAAGTTCTACTTAGTATTACATATAGTTTACATTAGTTTAAATTAATTTAGGCTAATTATATATTAAATATGCATTCAGTTTACGAAAATACTTAGGACTGCTAGGCGCGCGACCACGCCCGGTCGCGCGCGCAGTAGCCTAAGGGAGTTCTCCCTTACGCTACCTCCCTGTATAAGGTAAGCCTTGTTACAAAGGGGTTAGCGAAAGCTATGTGTAAACCACCCCGGGAATCTTGGCCCCGAGTAGGAGAGCTCTGTCCTACTAAGCCCTTTTATAAGGGCGTATCGGCTAAGTAGCGGTTAACGTTGCTTAAAGGAAAGTCTTCCTCTGTGCGCTAGCCGCACCGTGCGTTTACGCACCCGGCTACATCTGGTAGCACTTGTAGTCAATCCAACACCTGTGTCGGTGATCAACATCCTCTGCAAGGGATGGATCAGGACGATTGGGGTAAGCTAACCCCCGTCCAACAGGAAGCCTTTAAAAGGCTGTTACCCATATTGGTTGAGGATGGCATGCGCCATCTAGTGGAGAAGGGCCTCGATGCCGTGCGTGAAAGGGAGAATGCCCTTATCGCCCATGGGACGAGTCTTCGCGGGAGTTATCCCGCGTCTACGGGGGTGCGCCCTCCGATGTCCTTTAAGATAAAGGAATTCACCGGCGAGAAAGGTGAAAACCTTTATGTGTGGCTTCGAGAGGTTGAAACCGCATTCGCCACCGCGAACGTGATCGAGGATCACCTTCAAGTGGGACTTGCACTGACCCATCTTACGGGCAAAGCCCGTACATGGGCGTTTACGTGTCAGGATTAGGTCACGACCGTGTTCCCGAACTGGAGAGTCCTTAAGCGAAAGCTTATGGACAGGTATGCAACGCTTGATCTGGTTTTCCAGAATCAGCTGGCGTTTTTGATGTGCCGTCAGGGTACTAGGGACTTGGAGACATATGTCCAAGGACTGAAGACCCTGTTGGCAGGGATGTACGCGAAAGCGTATTCGGACGATGTGTCCATCTCCGTCTTCATGGGAGGCCTGAAAGAAGGGCCAGCACTTTCGGGACTGTTCCGATGCCGACCCCAATCCCTGGGGGAGGCATTCAAGATGGCGTTCAACGCCGAGAGGAACTTCCGTTCCTCTAAGGTGGGGCCTGAACACATGGACCTGAGCCACGTCGAAGCGGAGGAGATAACTTCCGCTAAGAGTCACTCTGACTCTTTTCCACAGAGCTTCGAGGCAGAGCTCTTAGCTATGTTGCAGCGAAGTGGGCCGCTAAGGTGCTTCCTATGTGGAAGCGTGGATCATCTGCGGAACAGATGTCCAAAAAATCCTCAGCGAGATAGTCGCTGGAAAGGGCCAAGGGTGGGGAAAAAGCCCTTGCCCAATCCTTCGGGAAACGACGGCTCCCAGTAGGTGCGGGGCGCCCTACTGGGGGATCCTCAGTGCTGTTAAGCCCCAGGGTAGGTGACGACAGCACAAATCCCCGAGGGAAACGGTGCTTTCTAGCACCGAGTTGGTGTACCAGCCAGGTGTGCTGGTAGTCCTTGCGGACGTGAAAGGCTTTTATAAGCCTTGGAGAGTCTTGATAGACTCTGGAGCGTCTGACAATTATGTCAAAAGGGCTTCTGTAGAGAAGAGTTGGCTGTATGCCGAGGACCTAGAGGCACGTTCTCGTGACGTCACGGTCCGTCTTGCGATGGGCGTACAGGTTTCTGTACCCAAGGTCTCGATTGACCTTAAGCTGAAGTTTGCAGACTTCGACAGCTTAGAACGTTGCCTATTCCTGGATTTGGACTCGAAGTATGACCTCATTCTGGGCATGAAGTGGCTGGAACGCCACGAGCCATGGATAGACTGGATGTCTAAGTCCATTGGCTCAACGCACCCGCGGTCGGGTGAAGCATTGGCGAGTCATGAACCCACTTTTTCTCGATCGCAAAAGCTATTCTGACGTGAGCTGCCAGAGATGGGGATGTCTGAAATGATCATTCCCAATGATGTTAAGGAAGAGTTCCTTAAAGAGGGGGATTCGGCGGTTAATCCCCACGCCGTTAACGGTGAGACGGGTGAGTTGCCAGTGGAAGAGGTGGATTCCTCTGAGGCGACTCCAGTGGGAGGGTTAGAGACCCTTGTGGTTAGGCGCGAGGCATTTCCAGGCGAAGAGACCCGTAGTTCGTCTCATTTGCACGTCGGAAATGATTCCGACCACGCCGTTATAGGCGAGACTGGTGGGTCTCCATTGGAAGAGGTGGATTCCTCTGAGGCGACTCCAGTGGTAGGGGTAGAGACCCCTGTGGTTAAGCGCGAGGCGATTCCAAACGAAGAGACCCGTAGTTCGTCTCTTTTGCACGTCGGAAATGATTCCGACCACGCCGTTATAGGCGAGACTGGCGAGTCGCCATTGGCAGAGGTGAATTCCTCTGAGGCGACTCCAGTGGGAGGGGTAGATACCCCTGTGGTTCAGCGCGAGGCGCTTCCAAGCGAAGATACCCGTAGTTCGTCTCTTTCGCGCGTCGGAAATGATTCCTACTACGCCGTTGTAGGTGAGACCGGCGAGTCACCGGTGGTAGAGGTAGAGACCTCTGTGGATAGGCGCGATGCGCTTCCAATAGATGGGGCAATTGAATCCCCCCATCTGGGTCTCGGGATGAGTCTCGAGGCCAGTAGTCAACAGTCCTATCGGATTCTGAATAGTGTGACAGGTATTGTCACAGAAGGCGTAAGCCTTGAACGGTTGCCTGGGGTAGGCGAATTGTTTTCGTTGGAGGAGATGTCCTTCAACGAGTTTGAGACTGCTGTAAAAGCAGATGAAATCGACGAGGTTGTCATATTGCGTCCGGAAGAGGATTTGAACTCCTCATCCACGATGGCCGAGTAAGTTTTGATGAAAACCAAACAATGAACCAGCGATTTTTAATCGCTTGGTGACCCAACTCTTACTCCTTCATAGAAAGTACGCACAGACGTACTTCGACGATGTATTCGTTCATAGTCGTGCGGAAGGCGACTTGTATGATATTCAGACGCACCTGATACATCTTTGATCGGCGCTCGAATGTATACGAGAGCATCAGTTATATGCGAACGCATCCAAATGTATATTTAGTGCTGAGGAAATTCCTTTCCTCGGATGCTTCATCGGTAAGGATGGAGTGCGGGCGGATACCGCGAAGGTGAAAGCCATTGTGGAGTGGCCTTCGCCTGTAAATCTTAGTGATTTACGGAAGTGTCTTGGATTAGCCAACTATCTCCACAAGTACAGCGAGAACTACGCTGAAATGGCGAAACCATTGACCGACCTTCTTAAGAAGGATGTTGATTGGTGTTGGGAAACTGAACACCAAAACGCTTTTAAAGCGGTTAAGGGGAGCTTGTTAAAAGCTCCCGTTCTTGCTCTCCCAGACTCTGGGAAACCATTTAGTGTCGTCTGCGACGCCTCCGATTTCGCAATCGGATGTGCTTTGTTACAAGCAGACGATGCAGGAAGGGAACGCGTAATTGCGTTTGAGTCGAGGCAGATTAAAGCTGCGGACAAAATTATCCCGTTCGTGACAAGGAGCTACTTGCAATGAAGTATGCTCTTGTCAAATTTAGGGTTCACCTACTCGGCTCAAAGCCGTTCGTGGTTTATACTGACCACGCGTCCTTACGGACAGCGACAAAGTCGCCTCATCTCTCGCAACGGATGGCCCGTTGGCTCTCCTTCTTTGCGGAGTATAACTTTGAGGTTAAGTATAAACCTGGCAAGCAGAACGTGCTTGCAGACGCGTTGTCGCGTCGTCCCTATTACGAGATCGCTCACGCGACATTCGTCACCTCGTCTGTGATGGATCTCATACGCCAGGCGTATGAGAAAGACCCACAGTGTACGGCGCTTATCAGCGCGTTGGGTGGAAAGGGACTTGGCTCGTCTGAGCCAACCCTGTAATGGGGTGCCATTACATAATTGATATTCAAGTTAGAATATCACAGTTAAATTTCAGACGGGTTGTCTGAAATTTAAATAAGAGATTATAAGTTATTATAATCTACGAAGGAAAAGTCGATTCGGTATAAATACCGAATCATGCAGGTTAACTAATAGTACAGTTAGTTTAAGACTTGATATTATTATATTAGTTAGGCAATTACTATACTATTAGCCGCTAACCACCCATTAAATAAGCACTCTTAATTTTGCGTTCTAGAACATAAGTGAATATTTATATTTACATTTATTATAGGATTATTTGTTATCAACTAATCCTACCCCTATTGTATTGCGCGCTTCCTCGCACAACACAGTGTAAGCCTGTAACAGGATCAGTCCTGTTACACCTGGTAGGACTTTGTGGTCCGTCCTAACGACCACAGTTCCGTTCCGCTAGTTAACTAGCGGAGCGAAGATTAAGAGCCGCTCGGAATCATGTCGCGAGACATGACGCCTGCCGAGCGAGAGAGAACGCTGGAAGTGGTGACGAAACACTTCCCCAACTTCTCGTCGCGTAGTAAAGACGCGACGGTAGAAGTGATTCGGTCCATGGGGACCGACATCATTACCTTCCTCTAGGCTAAGTCCCCGGAGGAAGTTATAGAGGTGGTGAATCGCTTTAGGCGAAACCACCTAGAAAAGCCATCACGGCCCGCGCAAGAGGCAGCGCGGACCGCATCTGCACCTGCAACGCATAGCGTTGAAGTGGTAAAGGCGCGAGTACCGCCCTTTACCGGCGAAGGGGGCGAGCCCCTTCGTAGATGGTTCCAGAGGTGGAAGATTCCATCTCTGCGCAAAATATTGTTGACGAACGTCAACAGGCGTACTTCGCCACAACATGTCTGGGCGGCAGAGCCAGGGCATGGGCGATGAGTCGCAGAGCCACTGATGACTCTGCGTTCCTGACTTATCAGGAATTAAAAGCTGAACTAAAGCTCAACTTTGAAGCTCCAGAAATGGAGCTAAGTAGTCGGCAGGAGTTCATGGAACTCCGGCAAGGTATGCTTGACCTTCAAGCTTACGCTCAGAAGACGCAATATTTGCTGTCAAATATAGTGTATGAGCCGGTGTCCCCTGCTACGCAGGTCACTGGCTTCATGAAGGGACTTAATGATGGTCCCATCAAACAGAGTATTTACCGACACCCGCCAAAGACTCTAAGGGATGCCATTGATATGAGCATCCGTGAAGAGTCCAGCATGCGATCAGCGTCATCGCATGCTGGGTACAGCCGAAGGGCTCAACAACCCTTCGCTTTTGACATGCCGCAACAGCATATCAACAAGCAGCAGTCGGGCAGACGAAGTTTACACTTCGTCTCAAGAAACAGCCACCCGCGCCAGAGCATGGGCGGTGGAGGTCCAGAGCCGATGGAACTATCGGTTGCGGTTGCTTCGAACTCGAAGCAACCGAAATTTAAGAATAAAATTCGCTGCAATCGATGCGCGAAAATGGGGCATTTTGCCCATGAGTGTATGGCACCGCGTCCGGTGCCACGCAGTCAGCGGACGGAACCGTCCGCTGCACGGCGACACCAGCAGGGACATCACCCTGTTGGTGCAAAAAACGTAGATCACCAGTAGGGGCGGGGTGCCCTACTGGGAATGTTATCCCACATGCCGACATAGGGCATGTGAGGGTAATAGCCCCAGACGGGACTATGTCCTGTCAAAAGTTGCAGGGTGATGATAAGCCTCTTATCACCCTGGAGGTTAAGCCGCACGGGAGCGATGTACCCATGCGAGCTTTGTTTGACACAGGAGCATCAAACAATTTCGTTAGAACTCAGAGTCTAACGCTGTTGAGCTTCGTGGAGGTAGAACCCCCAGGAAGTATGTTGTCAGTCCGGTTAGCAACAAGTGCAACCGTGACTATTCCAAAGCGTGTGATTAAAACACGATTCGAGTTGAATGAACTGTCATTCGAGGATGAATTCATCGTCCTCGATTTAGATGACAAGTTCGATGTGATACTTGGAATCCCATGGGTGTCCAAGTTTAAACCTTCGATCGACTGGGTTAACCTATCGATCGACTGTGACGGACCCACAGGATCTGATCACCCTGTGTGTAATCCGGCTGTATCAGAAGATACAACCGCGGCGTCGGACAGTCTTGTGGTGGAGTCAAGTTCAAAATCGAATACATTTGTATCGACATCCTGACCACCACCATCGTGCCCAGCCTTCCAACTTACGGGGGGGGGTACCCCGCGGACCTCCATTCGAAATCTGGTCCGATCGTCCGCTGCTGGCAGACGACCGGTCATCATCCAGAGACACTTGGTCCGATTCACTTAAGACCATCTCACCTTGTGTACCCATTGGAGTGGGCTAGTTACACACTCGGTGGATCGGGATCACAGATCGATTTGATTCGGTCTTGAATAGGAGACCGTGCTGGCTAAGTGCACCTAGGGCGGAACTCTTCACCCCAGGTACGTACAGACCAGAAACACTTCCGAAAGATAGATTCCAATAGGTCGATCGTCCAAACGATCTAGACCTGACCAATACGAAATAATAGAGGGTAGACCAATCAACCGGTCTAGCCCCTGACCAATATGAGAGAAGACCAAAACCGGTCTAAACTCCAAACAATGTTACAATAAGCTAATATGTCCACGTGAAGACCCAATATGCCCGTGAACTCCACAAACGATATCTCCACGTAAAGACCAATCCAGTGAATAGCACGTTCCAAACGTACTTGACTTAAAATGTCGAGATCGCCAAATCGTACTCCCGTCGAGGGACTTCCGGTGGTCAAAGTGCGCGTGCAGCGCGTCCAGACCGGGTATAATAGGCGAGAGGGGATAATTCAACCCTCTGCCCCCAAACACTCCGCGGTGGGCGGAGGCGACTAATGTACGTAAAAAGAAAACGGCGACCCCTTGCTGCGGTGTAGACTTGGAAAAACCGCAACTAAAAGACTCTTACTTTGAAAAACCACAACCAAAAGACTCTTACTTGGAAAAACCGCAACTAACCAATAATACTACCTCCCTATGGTCCCTAATGTACCCACACAAAATTATGTAAAATACCCGATGTCAGGTGACTCACCCAAGACCAGCGTTCTTGATACTCCTTGAATTTGATAGGCTAAAAAGCCCCCTTGTTTGGACCAATCCGAAATTCGACCAACTGCCTTGACCAAAAGTGACCAAATTTGTGGTAGACTTCACCACAGCCGCCCCTGAGTCCGACCGTCTCGCACAACGATAACGGTCTGACTCACCCATCACTCGACCAACTGGACCTTGGTCACTCGCACTTCTTCACCATGGACCAAACATCTTCGACACCTGTGTCAGGTACTGCCTTTACTGCACTTGATCTTGTTATGCTTCCCTTTGATGCTCGTTCTTGTTGGTTCTGCAGAAACGCTATGTGCCGAGTCGCCACACTTTGCTTCGCCTGTCCGGTCGGCTCGGTCTGACAGCCCGCGTAACTCTCATGCACTTCAAACATCGGAAGGGTGTCAGACTGAAGCCGACACGCGGATGCAGGATATGCTCGCAGAAAACATGCGTCTCAGAACCCAGGTGGCCAACCAGGCAACACGAGGTGCGCATCTTTGGTCTTCATCTCGTACTCTTCTTGACCCTCGTTTGTCTTCAGCTCTCATCTCTCCCAACATAGTCCAGGCGATAGGTGCCTTGGTCGATGCTGATAGGCAGTCTGACGGTCACTCTGACCAGCTTCGACACATTTGGGAGGAGTTGATAAGCGCGTGCCATGAGCTGTCCCGTCTGGAGGCTCATCAGTCCCATCTCCGGGATCAACTTGCACTTGTTCGACGGCAGCAGCTGGACGGACAGTTTGATGCGACCTCACAGCGCATGCATGGTGACGACCTCGCGAGACGCATTGCCGAGTTGCAAATTGCGATTCAAGACCGTACCGGGAAGGTCCGGTCCTGTCAAGACAGGTCCGACGCTTGGACGCAGGAGTTGGGTCGTCGTCATGTGACACTAGACCAGTGCCGCCAGCGCTTGATGAACTTGCTACCTCCGGGTTCGACTGCTTCCTCCAGCGTAGATTGGTCCGCATCGGCAACCTTAGTCGCCTCGGAGCAAGACCAAGACCGTTTGCAGCAGGACCAAGACCGCTTGCAGCAGGACCAAGACCGACGTCGCTCATTGGCTGATATTCAGCATCCCGAAATTACATCAAAATCAAAGAAGCGCGCGGACGCGCCGAGTAGCTCGAGGGCGCGGGGCACTGCGCGCGGACCCGGAATCGGGGGGAAGTGTGCAGTGTCCCATAAGAGAGCCAAGACACAGGCGTTTCTCATGGACTCGGACTCGGACATGGACGACAGCTACATCCCCTCGGAAAGTCGAGCGCCCTCGCGCCGTACTGCAAGTCGCATCCAGCACACAGGGGTCTCGTCTGAGGAGGACTCTAGCGAAGGGTCCGGCGATTCCGAGTTCATGATCCCCATCCAGTCCAAATCACAAACGAATTTGCGTGACAGTTTCGTCCAAGTGGCGTCGACAGTGGGGTCAGAGCAGAAGACCGGTCTGCCAAGTGACGCTGCACCAGTTTCAACATCCGCGACGCCGGCGCCTTTGGTTCTCCCCGGGACATCCGGGCTTCACAAGTACGCCTTATTGAAGAACATGGCGGTTGATACCAGCTCCCTTCCGCAGCGTACGTTTGAAGTCACTTGGCCGTGGTCGTCGGGGCAAATCGGCTGTTTGCGCCGGTCTACCCTGACCAAGAAGCTTCTGGTCCGGTCTTCCTCTCGCCCGGACTCCTGGCTTTTTCCACCGGCCAAGAAAACCCCTTCCGCATCTGCATGGAGGGAGGACCTGATTACGTCGGCGCAGATCTCCCGCATGTACGGCGATGAACCATGGAAAATCTTCAACCACTCCAAGATAGGACTTGTGTTCCACTTGACTCCATGGATCGGCACTTTGCTAATCCGGGTGAAGAATTTCAACAGGATCCACGGACAAGCAATTTGGGAAGCGTCCCACTACTTGGTGCTTCCTCCCGACCGGTTGCGGCAAGATCCGGGCCTGGCGACGTTCCAGAGCAAGCGCAAGCGACGTCGAATTCGAGCGGGCGAGGCTTGGCAATCCCTGTGCCAGTACATTTTGGACGGGATGCGAGCTCGCGAGTGTGACGTCGACATGTTCTTGTACCCGGTGTTCCTCCACATGCCAAGGCGTCGCGTGGAGAAGACCAGACTTATGGCCGACGACGGCACATGGTACCCCGGTCTTGATTGCGCTGAGACGGTCGCGGACCTCAAGGATTCTTTGGTCCAGCTTGACCGGAAGGACCCCTGGCGTAACCAGTTTCAGGATCAAGTGGAACATCATCCGTCAATGGTCATCGGCCGTCTGTGGGGCTATAGCAAGTGAAGTCGTAGGTAGTCGACCAGATAACTCGTAATACATGTCATCATTTCTTTTCATATGTCTGATCATCAAATCACTTGAACTAATTTCACCACTCTCTCCATAGTTGCACCGAACACGTTATCGTAAACAGTTCCACTCACATCACGAAAAATAGTCATCACATTCATCATTCCGCTATTCCAATCCGTCACAGTTCATCACAATTTCACATCAACTCCGGACCTTCCACATCTTCACACCGGTCTAGACCGACCGATGCTACTGCGTGTCTTGGTCTTGGTCTTCATGGGTCTGTATCACTGCGAAGCGATTACGACTAACTCGTTCTCGTCCGAACTCTCGTAGAAGAGCCCCACAATTCAAGTCGAGCTCGTCGACCCAAGTTGATTCATCATGGTCCTCCCATCGGACCAGGTACTCTCGGTGAGTCCGACCGAACCGTGTCTTCTTGGTCGACCGAACATCCAAGACCTTCTTCACTTCAAACTCGTCTTCCTCTAATGGTCTTTCCCAACTGTCCTCCGGCAGTAACTCTTCATCGAAATCAAATCTTTTTTCTTCGTCTACCAGACAGGGAGTTTTGGGTCGATCCGGAAATTCTCGGACCAGCTTCAACCTGGACACATGAACGATCGGGAAGACCTTGTAATCTGTACCAGTTGTTACTAGACGGGCAGCGTGATCACCGATCAGCTCGGCAACACGGAAAGGGCCGTGCCACATGTGAGCCAGCTTCTTCGCATAGACCTCTTTCACTCGGTCTAGGTATAGCCATACCCTCGCCCCTGGTTCTATACCGTGTGGTCGGACCTGGTCATTGGTCCGGTCTGCCCGGTCTTGTGTGGCCTGACGCAGCTTTCCGTTGACGACTTCTTTTGCATGCTGGTAGTGTTTCTGGACCTGCATGCGCCAGCGTCGAGCATCACGATCACGGGTCCGGGTGCAACCGATAGGTATCGCAGCTTCCAATGTCGACCGAGGGTCCCATCCATATGCCAGATAAAAAGGCGTTTCTCCTCGGACCCGATCGGTCGACGAGTTGAGTGCAAATACCAGCCTTTCTGCAGACTCGTCCCAATCTCGCTGGTCTGAGTCAGCAACGTACATCTTGATCGCCCTCGTTATGGTCTGCACCATGCGTTCCGCCGATCCATTTGCTTTCGGACGATATGCCATCGTCGCACTCTGTTTCTGGCCCTGCATGTTATTGAACTACCGTAACACCTCGGCCATAAAACCGGGTTCCCGATCGTGCCTCATGACCTCGCTGGCGCCGAATATTTGGAACACACATTCTTCGTAGCTCAGGGCGATCTGCTCCGCAGACCGGGATGCACTTGCCTTCGCAATAACTAGACCAGTGAACAGGTCTACCCAGATCAGCAGCTCAGTGTTGCCGCGCGTCGATCTAGGTAGTGACGGTATGTGGTCCATCGCTATGACCTAGAAAGGGTAGGTAGCTTCGATATTTCCGGGCGAACGCCCCTTGATTACCGGTCTACCCTTTCCGGTCTCGCAATCCGTGCAACAGCCCACATATTTCTGCACACTGCGGAAAAGACCTCTCCAGTGGAAGTGGGACCTGATCTTGTGATAGGTCCTGCCTATGCCTTGATGTCCCCCTTCTAGACTCACGTGATAGTGATGAAGTACATCCGGCTGCAGCAACTCGGGGATCACTAATTTCGCCAGTCGGTCCCGGTCTGCACTGTCTTAGTCGGCATCGCGGCAGTAATACAATAATCCAGTATCATCCACTTCGTAGCTATCCGCGATCTTGATGCACTCTTTCGCTTGATCGTTCGTCAACTTGTACAGTTCACCACGCAGGTAGGTCTTCAGGTTGATAATCCATTCTTCTTCGTCCTGCGCCTTGAGGATCCGTTCCATCCTTAACTGTTGCACTGCATATTCGTTCAAACTTTCCTTCGGGAACGGTCGGCGAGACTTCTGAGCTTTCGATCTAGTCGCGACCATCACATGCACCTGGACTGGGGCGTTCTTGGGTCCGATCACCTCTGGGAGCCTGTTTATATTCACCAATCCATCCAGAACGGCCTTCTCGGTGATCGTATCCCCGGTCTGGTCTTGCATGGCCTTGGTCGCGAGGTAGTCGGCAATTCTGTTCCAGTCCCGTTTCACGTGCAATAGCTCGTGGTTGGGGTGGTCCTTCAATGCCTTCATTACTCGATCATTTAGCGTCCTTAGTCGTGGAGCCTTGCAGTCGATCTCTCCGGTGATCTGCCTGATCACTAGGTTGGAGTCACCACATATGATGAATCGCCCCGTCTCTTGCGACGACAGCAGGTCCCGACATAGAATTAGACCTCGGTACTCCGCCACGTTAACAGTAATATCCGGCGTGAAATCGGCAGCGGCTGCAACTATAGACCATTGTGGCAACTTCCACAATATGGCACTATAGGCGCCGACCTTCTTCTTCACGCTTGCCGATCCGTCAAAACTTAAGACCAAGAGCTCTTCATTATGGTCGACGGTCGGTGGCGGTCCCGAAACTGACTGCCGAGGTTGCTTCCTCGGGGTAAACGCTATCAATGCCTCGTCCACGTCAGACCGAGGGGTGATACTGGCAGCTAATGTGCCCAATATCTCTTCCTCGCCCCTGGTGCACTTAATGACCTCGAGGGTCCACTGCGACAAGACCGCCGACCATCTGCCTAGACGTCCGTCCATCCCATTGGCTGATAATATCCAGGCCAAAGTAGACCGCCTTGACAGGATCTTTATAGGTCGGCCGACCAGCAGGTTGTAACACACATCCAGAATTCGTAGCAACGCCAGAACTTCTTTCTCGACAATTCCATAGTTCACTTCATTTGGCTTCAGCGTTCTGCTCGTGAACGTGACTGGATGATACACACCATCGTGATCTTGTACTAGAGTGCCGAAATGGCCCACTGACTAGCATATACAATAATGGTCGGGACCTTTTCGGGATCGAAATGCTTCAAAATCGGTGCCGTCACCATCTTAGCCTTCAACATACCAAAAGCAAACTTTGCACGCTTCATATGATCTTCGGCCTCCACTTGCGGACAAACTGCAGCAAGACCATAATCGGCGCCCCCATGTAAAGTTGCCCGATCTCCTTCGCGCAACATATGATACTCAACTTCCCGGAGCTCGTACAGCACAGCCGCGTAGATAACAAAGTCTTCAATGAATCGGCTATAATAATTCAAGCTTCCCAGGAAGGACTGCATTGCCTTCAGCGATCTGGGGAACGGGAGATTACTCAGCGAATCCAGGTCCTTGGGATTAGACTCTAGACCATTGTTCGAGACCATATGGCCTAAATAGGCGGCCTTGGACATACCCCAAAAACTTTTCACGGCACTTATAGACAGGTTCCAGCGGTCGCATGTCTCCAACAATCGTTCAACCTTCTCGCACAGATCGTTACATGACGAGGCAGGTATCAGAATGTCGTTGATGTACGACCGCCTCCCTAGAACGGACGGTCCTCCTTCCCGATCGGGTTCACCCTCTCTAAACACATCATAATTTTTAAACAGGGTCCCGATCGTCTTGCTCTTGAAGTGTCCGTACAATGCGTTATCTATCAGCCTTTGATAGATTTGGGGTGCGTTCTTCAGAACGGACGGCATACGGTTCCACTCGAAAAGACCAAACGGCGTCACAAATGCGGAAATCTCACGGGCTCGATCAGTCATCGAGACCACCCAAAATCCACTTGCCATATCTAGCTAACAATACCACAAGGTCTTGTCGAGGTCTTCCAACAGATCATTAATCAGCGGCATCGGGTACACCATGAGTTTAGTCAACCGATTTACAAGCCGATAGTCGATGCACAGTCTAATGTTAACGCCTTTTTTCTTGATAACAATTACGATCGGCGAGGCCCATGGCGAGGTCGACGGTCTAATAATCTTGGTAGCCAACAGTCCTTTGATAATATCAGAAAGCTTTTCCCGGTACTGTGGCGCCACGCGTCGACATCGCTGAGCAATCGGCTTGGCATCTCTAACGTCAATATCTCAAATCGCACCACGGGCTGCAGGTGGTAAGGCGTTGCCCTTTCCGATCAGCAGATGTCTTTTCTTCCATATGATATTCTTCAACTGCTCGATCTGGTCTGTACTGTTAAGGTCTTGATCACCCACTTGTAAATCATCCGTTGTAACTTCGGGCGAGTCGGCAGACACTTCAGGGAGGACTGCCATTTGGCTTTCCAGCTCCTGAATGTACTGTTCCCCGCCTTCATGTATACAGACTTGTTCATCTTCTGGGGTGATATCACCTAGACCATCTGGACCGGCTGAACGCCCCTGGTCTTGATCGACGGGCTGTCCTTCACTGATATCGGTCTGATTAGGAATACCGTCATGGTCCGACCTAGCAAATTCATGTTCCCCTTCTTCCTTTTCTTGCTCCGCTGTCGCCTGGTCTTGTGCTGACACCACGTTGACTAACCTTGGCTCGTCTACTTGATGGTCCACCGTTCCTGGTGACTGCAGCGACTTTCTTCGGACCAACATCTTTTTTGGGGTGACATAACTTGGTCTTTCCACTAAAGGTGATGTATCCTCTCCCACCGACCCATCATCGCTGATAAGATCGGTGGTCGATTGGTACGCCAGGTTTTGCCACTCGACATACCGCCTCGATACAATCGAGACGAACCCCATCTTCCTTGGTACCTTCCCTTCTGCTAACCACATGCCGACAATAGTGTTATTGTCCAGTGTCAGTGGCCTGTCACCGATATTGGTAACACGGACAAAATCACGTCGGCCAGCAATCTTTACGAAGGTCGAGACCCACCGATCGCCCCTGGTCAACCACAACTTCCTCGAACGAAAACCTTTCTCAACCGGGGTATCGGCAGACCGACCAACTGGGATAGTGAGGTCTTGGTCACCGGACCAGATCGGTATACGAACCATACAGAGGTCTTCGACCAGCCAACTGGACCTGTACCTCATCCGGGAGCGTAAGCACTCCATGTGACAGGTCTAGGCGAATACCAGCTGGGACCATGAAATCCATTCCTAGTAAAGCGTCTTGACCAGCCAACTTGCCAACCCAAGCGCTGAAAAAGTAGACCAGCGATCCCGACAAAGTAATTTTCACACGCGTTATTCCTTCGGTCATATAAGAGTTTTCGCCGATCCCGACGCATTCTTGTCTCTGGGTATCGTCTATACGACATCCGACCTTACGAGCAAATGCGGAGTCGATTATCGAGACTTCAGCTCCAGAGTCGAACAACATCGTCGCTTTCTGGTTATTAATCTTGTCACAGGCTTTCGCGTGCTTGAACCATTTATCAGGCTCGTGATACTTCCAGTATCCGCGGGATTCTCCAGGAAGCAAGTCCAACTGCATAACCACCTTGGTCCGGGAGTACTCATCGGTCTTCAGACTGTAGACCGGATGGTCTCGGTCGACGCAATTTGGAATAGAACGTGTATTGTCGGTCTTATCCTCCTTGCCGACATATGCATAGATGTGAACCGTAGAACGCTCGGCTCGATCCAGATTCCAACCTGGCGAGCGTTCTAGTTTAACATCTTTTCTGCGTCCGGCGGCAGCATCCCCGAGTGCTTGTCCGGCACGTACCACTTGCGCATCATGTTAGAAAATTCTTCAATCTTGCAGTGGCCGGCCTCGTGGATCTCTCCACATGACTTGCATACGAAGAGGCAGTGGTCCGTCGGGTGGCCGCGTCTCTCGCACTTCTTGCACACCATCTTCTTCCAGAAGTTTGGACCATCATGTTTGCTCGACCCACAGTGGGGGCACTTCTGACGAGGTCGGTCCGGATAGGACTTGCTTCCGTTCCTTCCCTTCCGGTCCACCTGGTCGGACTTCGACTTGGTCTTCGGGGAAGGTCCCGCAACATAGACGTAACGATACTGGTCATCATCCGATGACTCCTGGCTGGATGGACTTCCACTTTCCCCTTCCGATCCCGTGCTGTCTTCGGCTACGATCGCCTTGACCGCTCGGGTCGGTCTGGTACAGGGCCTCTTGACCGGATCGGTCTGGGTCTGGGTCTTGGATCGGTAGCGACCTGATCCACCAGCACTCTTCTCCCTCATGCTACGAGACTGCTGTAGCGTCCGTAGAGTCTGTTCAACTTCACCCGCGTCCCTAAGACGCAGTAGAGTAAGATGGTCCGCCAGTTCTTGATCGTTAAGAGTACTAATATAGTGACCCACATGTTCTAAGGCGGCACCGTTCGGCGGGTTATTCTCTTTAATTGTTATGCCGGCACGAAGTGCAGCCACGTTCAACCGATGCAAATACTCGATCGGTGTTTCGTCGCCCCGCTTCTGCATATGGTGATACTTGCGGGCACTCGAAAATCCGGAGTTACAATATTGCCCTTCAAACTCTGCACATAGCTGGTCCCAGTCAGACCGGACATCCCGACCTAACCGTTGGATCCAGTTCGCAGCCGGTCCTTTTAACAAATCCCGGAAGATTAAACAACGTTCGCTTTTTGGGTTCTGGTCTCGCAGGAACGCAGACTTGACCCGACCAAACCAATACCGGGACTGGTCTTCATCAGCATCCTTGCCAGTGAAGTCTTTGATGTCGGTCGTCGCGGCCATACGGATCCGCGGAATCGCAGCAGATCCAAAGTCGTAAGCAGTAGTGGAGGATAGGTTAGCATTGCGTGGCTTGCCAGTGCCCGTACCGTCTGACCCACAGTGGTCGTCAAGACCGCCGACCGACTCCGTGTCACAATCACTTGTCTTACTTGGTCTACGCGGTCTGGACGGTTGCGGCTTGCGCTTCCCCTTTCCGACTTGCTTATCACTTTGAGTAGGCTTATTCATAGATGTTACCGATTCCATTTCCACATCTCGGCAAACATTGGCACTTTGCTGGGTAGACCGGTCTTGGGCATGTGGC
The DNA here is from genome assembly GCA_026184515.1 of Peronosclerospora sorghi. Classification (NCBI taxonomy): domain Eukaryota; phylum Oomycota; class Peronosporomycetes; order Peronosporales; family Peronosporaceae; genus Peronosclerospora; species Peronosclerospora sorghi. The sequence goes on along the minus strand of CM047587.1, from coordinate 8,521,670 downwards.
CGCAGAGGTGGTCTAACCCGGTCTTCCATGGAACGTTCCATCATCGTCTAAAACATGGCTTGGACGTTAGATGGAGTCATGGGCAACGTGTTGATACCCTTCTTTTGCGAAACTGAGACCTGTGGGGGCTGCGGGAGCCCCGACTGGCAAGCAGCCCTTTTGCTGCCGCATGTCCCTTTTTTGTTCAGGCTGGGCATGGTCCACCCCCACGGTCATCCGCTCGACAACGGTCTCCAACTTTGATGGGCTGTTAGAGGCCGGTGGAGACTGATAAACCGATTCGACATCAGAACCAATGTCCACAAGCGCTGTGGAGGATTCAGCGACCTTCACTGCTGCGGTGGGAGTTAGGAGGCGAACCGCCCCCACCAGTGGGACCAAATGGTCGTGGAAGGTCGACATCGACGATTTCAGCCTCCAAGTCTCAAATTCAAATATTTTTCGGACATCGGCGGGGTTCTGCATTTTAATGCCAACCTCCGCCAACATCGCCACCAAGTTTTTCACCAACAGTAATGGGCGATCACTCTGGACCGGCTTGGTAGTGGGACCGAGAAGACGGTCGGGGATCTGGAGGTTCAACACCCGAAAGACCACGTCAAAACGAACAAATCGTTTCAGCTCAAAAATGTAGTACATCTTGTTTTGGTCTTCTTCAGTGATGCCTCCATCTCCGACCTGCGACTTTTCTTCGAGGTCGTCTTCGTCGGCCGGCATTCCCAACCCTTTCTTGGGAATCTTGGGTAGCTTGGGGACCTTGGGGAGGTTGGTCTGATCGTTCTGATCAGCTTCCAAGTATTTTTTGTCTTTTGATTTTCCATCAACTTTTTTATGCATATACATAGGATCAGGACCAAGGTCCTGATCCTTTCCGGGACTATAGCATGACTTGCTATAGTCCCGATCGGCTCCGGTGGGAGCCTTTTGGGGAGGAAAAAAATATTAATCCCGATCTGGTCCTCCACCAGGCCAGACCGGACATCGCCATCTTTATCGAGAACGAAGAAGTAAGGTGATAGCCTTTCCTTACGCCCTCTCCAGAACGATTCCAAATTCAAATCTTCAAATTCAATCTTTGATGACACTTCGCGGTGATATCCACGATCACCAAGTGATCCGGGAACGCGCACCATTGTGGTGGAGTCAAGTTCAAAATCGAATACATTTGTATCGACAACCTGACCACCACCATCGTGCCCAGCCTTCCAACTTACGGGGGGGGGGGTACCCCGCGGACCTCCATTCGAAATCTGGTCCGATCGCCCGCTGCTGGCAGACGACCGGTCATCATCCAGAAAGACTTGGTCCGATTCACTTAAGACCATCTCACCTTGGGTACCCATTGGAGTGGGCTAGTTACACACTCGGTGGATCGGGATCGCAGATCGATTGATTCGGTCTTGAATAGGAGACCGTGCTGGCTAAGTGAACCTAGGGCGGAACTCTTCACCCCAGGTACGTACAGACCAGAAACACTTCCGAAAGATAGATTCCAATAGGTCGATCGTCCAAACGATCTAGACCTGACCAATACGAAATAATAGAGGGTAGACCAATCAACCGGTCTAGCCCCTGACCAATATGAGAGAAGACCAAAACCGGTCTAAACTCCAAACAATGTTACAATAAGCTAATATGTCCACGTGAAGACCCAATATGCCCGTGAACTCCACAAACGATATCTCCACGTAAAGACCAATCCAGTGAATAGCACGTTCCAAACGTACTTGACTTAAAATGTCGAGATCGCCAAATCGTACTCCCGTCGAGGGACTTCCGGTGGCCAAAGTGCGCGTGCGGCGCGTCCAGACCGGGTATAATAGGCGAGAGGGGATAATTCAACCCTCTGCCCCCAAACACTCCTCGGTGGGCGGAGGCGACTAGTGTACGTGCAAAGAAAAACGGCGACCTCTTGTTGGAAAACCGCAACCAAAAGACTCTTACTTGGAAAAACCGCAACTAACCAATAATACTACCTTCCTATGGTCCCTAATGTACCCACACAAAATTATGTAAAATACCCAATGTCAGGTGACTCACCCAAGACCAGCGTTCTTGATACTACTTGAATTTGATAGGCTAAAAAGCCCCCTTGTTTGGACCAATCCGAAATTCGACCAACTGCCTTGACCAAAAGTGACCATATTTGTGGTACAATTCACCACAGTCTGGTGGATAGCGATGGCACCACCATGTCTGGCTCGACACGATCAGCGGAAGGTACCTCCGCTGGAGAGAGTCCAGAGGGACTACCACACGCAACAGAAGAGTCGTTGCGTGTTGGAGAGAAACTGTAGCCGGGTGCGTACACGCACGGTGCGGCTAGCGCACAGAGGAAGACTTTCCTTTAAGCGGCGTTCGCCGCTACTTAGCCGATACGCCCTTATAAAAGGGCTTAGTAGGAGAGAGCTCTCCTACTCGGGGCCAAGATTCCCGGGGTGGTTTACAGATAATTTTCGCTAACCCCTTGTAACAAGGCTTCCCTTATAAAGGGAGGTAGTGTAAGGGCGAACTCCCTTGGGCTACAATACTCACCGCGTGAGCGTCCGGGCGTGGTCGTGCGCCTAGCCCCGCTAATGCCTTAACTACAAGGAGCTCCGCTAATGCCTTAACGTCAAGGCTCCCTTACTAAGGGTGTAGGTAAAGGGAGGGTTCCCTCTTACCTACGGCACTCACTGCGCGCGCGACCGGGCGTGGTCGCGCGCCTGCACTTTAGAGTGAAATGTAAACTGAATGAATATTTAATATATAATTAGCCTAATTAATTTAAACTAATGTAAACTATATGTAATACTAAGTAGAATATACCCAATTCGTACCTAGCTAAAATGTAATGTACACACCTGTGTACCGACACGTGGATGGCCGACACACCGCCACCCAAAGAATCATTCCCTCATTGGTTAAAATAACCAATGGTTCGAAACCTTTCAAACCGGTCAATACTGACCTCAACCGTAGTGTACTCATGTACACCAACACTAAATGTAACTCAAATGTAACCCCGTTACAGAAACATTCCACGGGTGATAAAGACCACCGTGAGAATGAAGTGATATCCACGGTGGGAAACACCCACCGTGAGAATGAAATAGTATCCGCAGTGGGAAACACCCACTGTGCGACCGAAGGTTCCAACACGACGAAAGAATTCCATGTTGATGAGAGTGAACTCACGATCGAGTGCAATCGTGAGCACAACTCCGTGGTGGCCAGTGACCACCACGTTGCGTTAGCCATGCACACGGGTGATAAAGACCACCGTGTCGCAGAACAGGCGGCCGATCAGACGAGCACATCTGATCTCCAAGAAAATTCCATGGTAGGCAGTGGCCACCATGATGATGAGTATTTGCACACGGTGAATCGTAATCACCGTGTAGCAGTCAATCAGACGATTGCGTCTGATTGCATGGACAGTTACGTCGAGACGATCAACGTCTTGACGCAAACTGAGACCGGATTAGATACCCAGTATCTGTTGATGGAACACCCTCCGAAAGAAGGTTCGGAGGTGATGGCTCTTCCAGCGCTAAGCTGGAAGAAGTTTATGAGAAACTTGCACGATGATCAGATCGAACAGATCTGTATTATCGTAGCAACAGATGATGTAGTGGATATTCGTGAACGAATATACACATTACAAGTGGAAAAAATTGGGAAATAGGTTCCCAATGATCAAACCAAAGTTCAGCGCTTTGAAGCGCAGAGCTGGAAGTCGCTTAAAGCGAACTCCCCATTTTATGAGGTACTTCGGGAATACGCTGACGTATTCCCATAAGAAGTACCTAGCGAGATCCCTAAAGATAAGGGAACTCTTCATGAGATTGACCTCGTGCCAGGCACGAAGTATTGTGTCACCCGGCAATGGCCGTTGCCGCGTGATCAAGTAAAAGCATCGACGAGTTTTTCGAAGCTCCTCGTAAATCAGGCCAAGTGCGGGAGTCTATCTCACCGCACTCAACCCCACCTTTTGTGTGAAAAGTCCACAGGTGGGTGGAGAATCGTTCACGCTTACAACAAGTTGAACGCAGCGACGGTACCGGCGCAGACGCCGATACCGCAAAAAGATGTCATCATGGATGGCATGTGCGGGAGCACCATCTTTAGTGCTCTCGATCTAGGAGATGGATTTTATCAAATCCTAATGCGTGATAAAGATATCCCTCTCACGGCGGTAAGCACCCCAAGCGGCATGATTTGGGAGTGGCTTGTTATGCCGCAGGGGCTTCGAAATGCCCCTGCTACGTTTAACAGATGCGTAACGCATCTATTATGCCCGGTGAAAGAATTCGCACCGAGTTATTTCGATGACGTGTTCATCCATAGTAGGGTGAACACGATAAAAGCGATTTAGATGTCCATAGGGAACATCTACGTCGAGTGTTAGAGCTTATGCGTAAGAATAAGCTCTATGCAAATCTAAAGAAGTGCACCTTTGGTGCACCTGCGATACCCGTTCTTGGATGTTTTGTGGGCAAGAATGGGGTGCGCTCTGATCCAGAAAAGATCAGGGTGATCGTTGAATGGCCTACGCCAAACAACGTTAAGGAACTTCGAAATTTCCTTGGGTTGGCAACATATTTGCACAAGTATTCGTGCAACTTGCTGGGTTAATACGACCTCTTTGTCAATTACTTAAGAAAGATGTCGAATGGCATTGGGATACCCAATGCCAAGATGCTTTTGATGCAGTCAAGCAAAGCTTGACTGAAGCGCCTGTCTTGGCTATAGCCGATAACGAGCGTCCGTTCCACGTCGTTTGCGACGCGAGCGATTTCGATATCGGCTGTGCTTTGATGCAGCGTGATCACGATGATCGTGATCGCGTAATCTGCTATCAATCGCGTCAGTTGCGACCAGCCAAGCGCAACTATCCAGTGCATGACAAGGAACTCCTTGCCATGAAGTATGCACTGGCCAAGTTTCGGATCTATCTATTGGGAGATAGACCGTTTGTGGTTTACACGGACCATGAGTCGCTACGCACGGCCGTGAATTCACCACACATTTCTCAAAGAATGGCTCGATGGCTGTCATTCTTTGCTGAATACAACATTACGGTTGAATACAAACCCGGAATGTTGAACGTGATAGCGGATGCGCTATCACAAGGGCCCGATTACGAGACGAAACCGTCCGTAACCGAAGGTGCCAGTGCGAACGCAATCCGTTGCACTGCTTTGTCGTCGTCAATTATACGACAAGTACGCGAGGCGTACAAAACAGACGAGGAGACACGTCTGTTTATTGATTACTTAAGTAATCAATCAAGTGAGAAGCGCGACGAACTCCCATAGTTCCTCCGCGCTTGCGTGCATCGATATCGACTGCACGATGGTCTGCTGATTTACAGCACAGACCAAAAAGATGAAAGTCGCATCGTCGTTCCAAACGACGATGATCTCAAACATCAAATTATGTTTGAGTATCATGATGCACCGATTTAGGGGCATCAAGGTCGAGATAAGACATACGCTTCTCTCGCACGTGACTTTTAATGGCAAAACCAGTACAAGTGGGTACGGAAATACGTACGCGCTTGCGAGATTTGCCAGCGCGTTAAGCCTGCGCAGTCTGTACAGGCTCCGCTGCAATCTCTGCCGGTTCCGACAGAGTGTTGGAAGTCCATTTCAATGGAATTCGTATTCGGTCTTCCACCCGACAATAGTCGGAAGACCGGAAACGTGGTCTTTGTAGACCGTTTCAGTAAGATGGTACATCTTACTGCAGTATCAGAGAACGTATCCGCCGCTCAAACAGCGCATATATTCGTTGATACGGTATTCCGTTTGCACGGAATGCCGGAAGTCATTGTTTCGGGTCGAGATCTGAGATTACAGGACGTTTCTGGCAAGAAACGTTCTCTTTGTTGGGAACCCAGTTGAAGATGTCAACTGCGGACCATCCGGAAACGGATGGGCAGACGGAACGGGTTAACAGCGTTCTTGTAGACATGTTGCAACCATACGCACATGCCTTTGAACAGTGGAGTGACTACCTGTCACTCACTGAATTCGCGATTAACAATTCGGTGCATGCTTCAACTAAGCATACACCGTTCTACGTGAATGCCTTAAGGCATCCACGAACCCCGGCTTTACTTGGCTGTACGCCAAAACTAAGTGGGGGATGTACCCGCTCAAAATTTGAGCGAGTCAATGCGCAAGTTACGACTGCAACTTGTGAACAAAACGATGGCCCTTCTACTGAAAGTACAGTAGAAGCGGAAGCATATTCAATTGAAACTGAAGCTGCATACGATGAATATGTGTCTGCAGCAATGGCTGCAGACAACGAGGACAATGCACCTACTGCTGATAAAGCAGTAGATGAATTCGTATTACATCTTCAAGCTGTAATACGCTATATAAAAGATGCACTTGCCTCTGCTTCTGATAAGCAGAAGCAAAAAAAATGCAGACAAACAAGGAAGGAAGAACAAAAACTCCTTTCTGAAAGGTGAATTGGTATTTTTAAGTACTACCAATTTGCCTACACATGCAATAAGCAACTTCCCTACACGGAAGTGGCTTCCTAAGTACATTGGACCTTTCAAGGTCCAAGAGATTCGGGGGAATGACTATACCTTAGACATTCCCACAGCAATGCGGCTCCACCCAACATTCTATGTTGGGCGGCTCAAGCCGTATCATTCGTCTTCGTCTTACGACGAGACGCAGAATCACGGAAGATACCGTGCTTCTCCAAGTCTCCCAAGAGAGACTTGTAATCGGCTTCCAGCCGTTGATGAGCAGAGCGGAGAGTCATTACCTCCGCCTTCGACTGCTCAAGACCAAACTTGTGCCGATCGAGCTCTTCCTTACAGCGGGAAAGCTCGATGTACAGAAGATCATTCGTCTGCTGAAGGGCAGTGTGCGCCCCGAGGATGTCGCTGACATCCTCGCGAAGAGACCTATATGTCTTCACAGAGTGAGACATATCGCTGCTCAAGGAGGAATAACCCTCCTCGAGCTTGCGGAGAAAAGAACCATGCTCCGCAACAACAACGGCGAGGGAATTCTCAGCCTCCTCCGCCCCTGATCGATAATCAGGGGAATAAGCGATATAGTCTCGAGCGCTTGATCTCGAAGCGCTCGGTTCCTTCGAAGAAGGGGCAGCGTACCGAGTACTTGGTACGCTGGCTGGGCTACCCCCAAGAGTTCGACTCTTGGGAGCCGATTGAGGTTCTGAGGGCCGACGCCCCAGACCTTTTAACTGAGTTTGAGAAGTAGTCTCAAACTCATAATGCGAAGTAGCATCAACACTAGGTGTTGATGCATTTAGGGCATCGATTAAGCCCTGAATTTCGGCAGGTACGGAAAAACCACCGTACCCCCGCAACTCCTCCTCTGACAGAAGAGGAGCGCCCTGCGGACACCGCGGGAAAGCGAGGTGAGAAGGGACACCACAGTCCAACCCTTCTTTAATGCAAGTAAAATGGATGTATTCCATTGTGCCTGTTCGCGAGTGCTTTAAAAAGCGCTCGCGCATTACGTGAACTCTATTCACGTAAGCATCTGGGCTTTTGTTGTAGTTGTCAAAAAAAGCCTTCCAACTCTGAGTCAGGGCGTTTTTATCGTCCCGGTTCCTCCTTGACCCTTTCCGGCTCGAATAATATCGAACCTGGAAAAAGAGGTCAATAAAGTACATACGTCTATCGTCTGTACTTCGATCGAATCGACGTGACTGGATGTATTCTCAGTAATCCAGCACGTTGATATCGAACAACGCTTATTGGCATTCCCGCTTACGGTGACCGCCACTGTTGGGTGCAATAGCCCATCCAGGAATCCAAATCCCCACTCTGTACGGAACATGTGGTTCCGTACGATGATACGCTTCAAAAGCGGCAGGCGCCGCTTCCGTTCGAGCTCTTTTAGCAGGCGGTACACCGCCTGCTTCAACACCAAGAGCCGGGATTAAATCACCCCGACGCGAGAAGTACTTGGTCCAGATGGGGAGCTGCGTTCCCTTAACCACCTGTGATAATCATTGTCGCTGTCATAGCTGACAGCGACACCAGAGTCATCATCGCTGTTAGGCGATGAGCACCTAGCGAGTTTCGACTCGCTAGATCCTTTCGTGGGGAAAGCTGTACCCTCATCACTTTGTTCGTAGTCAGAACTTCCGAACATAGCCCTCTTGGCAACATGCCATTCGGAAGTTGCCATCGTGCGAGATGTTGCATTAGCAACATCTCCCTGTTTCTTGCCATATGCCGCCTTAGCAGCATCTGTGGTCGAAGACGGTACGTCTTCCGACCTTTGAGTAGTTGATGCTGCTAATGCAGCGTCACTGTTTTCACTCAACACCTCAGCACCTAGTGATGAGGCGGAGGAAGAAGCTCCTTCATTGTTTTCAGCAGCGCTCTTTAGAGCGCCGCCGCGTGCTTTGACCATCGAGTCGATGGTCAATCAGTTGGTGAATGAGAAATTCCGACCAACAAGCGCCACCTATGATTGGCCAAAATAAGAATTATTATTGGCCAACAACCTTAAGTGGGGGGTGATGTAATGGGGTGCCATTACATAATTGATATTCAAGTTAGAATATAACAACTAAATTTCAGACGCGTTGTCTGAAATTTAAATAAGAGATTATAAGTTATTATAATCTACGAAGGAAAAGTCGATTCAGTATAAATACCGAATCATGCAGGTTAACTAATAGTACAGTTAGTTTAAGACTTGATATTATTATATTAGTTATGCAGTTACTATACTATTAGCCGCTAACCACCCATTAAATAAACACTCTTAATTTGGCGTTCTAGAACATAAGTGAATATTTATATTTACTTTTATTATAGGATTAGTTGTTATCCACTAATCCTACCCCTCTTGTATTGCGCGCTTCCTCGCACAACACAGTGTAAGCCTCTAACAGGATCAGTCCTGTTACAAACCCTGTCAAGTCGAGCTAAAGCTCGTTTACACCGTTACAGGTACTGTGACGGTTTGCTATATGATAGCACGGGCGCGGAGGACACTCCGCGGGTGGTTGTTCCTCATGATGAGGAACTGAAGTATAAAGTCCTCTTTGAGGCACATGAAGCCCCTACCGGGGGTCATTTAGGTCGGGATAAGACCTACGGCGCTTTAAGCGCTTTGTATTGGTGACCCAAAATGTACAAGTGGGTCGGTGCGTATATTCGCACTTGTGAGTCGTGCTAGAGGGTCAAACCCTCTACAGATTCAGCTGCTATAGGAACAGTTGGAAATTGCCAACTGTTCGTGTGGACCAAGTCAACCTATAGCATACAATTGGGAATTGTCAATTGTTCGTGTGGGCCAAGTCCATCTATAAATATGAAGGTGAGCCTTTAGCGGAGCAGCTGTTCCAACAGCGTGTTGAATATCCATTTGGATTTTATCTTCGGTTATACCAAGGCCGGTTCCACCGGCGTTTCGGTCTTTGTAGACCGTTTGAGCAAGATTCTCACCTGGCAGCGGTGCCAGTCCAATGATGGACAAGACGGAACGCGTTAATCACGTGAAATCTATTAGTATGGATTTATCTTAGGGTTTTCCGAAGGGAAAGGATGGTTTCGCCGGCATTTCAGTCTTTGTAGACCTTATGAGCAAGATGCTCACCTGGCAGCGGTGCCAGAGTCGATCGATGGACAAGACGGAACGCGTTAATCGCGTTATTGAGGATATTCTCCGGAGCTTATGTCCGGATGCTCCAAGAGTTGGAGTGAGATGCTTCTTATGACCGTATTTTCATAAACAATTCGGTGCATGCATCTACTGGGCTTACCCCGTTTAATGTGAACGGATTAGTAAATCCGCGGGTTACGTTGACGCCACGTGTGTGTGGCCCAGGGCTTGATGGGGAGGAGTCCCCGATGTCAGCCCTGTATGCTCCTGTCCGTTGGTTTGGCCTACCCGGCAGGACGGGGCGGAGCGTCTGATGGCGCGACTCCATCATCGGGGTCAAATCCAGTATTTGGTGAAGTGGAAGGGTTATCCACATTCACAGATTTCGTGGGAGCTCGAGACTCCCCTGCGTCAGGATTTCCGTGACGTCGTTGACGCTTTCGAGCTGGAGAATCCCGCTGTGAGTCAACGACCAAAGGGGCGGGGTAAGCCCCTTCACTCCCAGTAGTTGGGATCCCTCCGGAGGCAGATGCCGAACCCGCACTGTGCTCCGGCACCGTAGTGAGGGCACGGGCGCTAGCATAGCGCATGAGATAAGGGGAACGTAACTGCCCCATGGCTTTGGCTCTGGCAAACGCCAAGCACAATGCCCTCTCTTTCCGAACGTCATGTTTGGAATAGCTGTTGTACAGTTTTAAAAAACTCGGGGAGACGTTTCTCCCCTCCGCCCAATCGCGGAACTTCTGCTTTGCATCTTTGGCATATTCTACTTGCAGGCGAATGAAGGGACCTCGCGGAGGTTCCCAACAACGGCACCCTGTGCCTGTTTCTCGAGGCGCTCTCGATATGAGGTAGCAGTGAACTGCTTTTGCGTGAGCAGTTTTTACCGGAGTTGATTCCGGCGTGTGATGTGTTGCGGCTGTACAGTCGCGAGGTCAGGGGTATAGAAGACTTAACCTTTCTGTACCTCATTCCTGGCCCACTTTGGGAGGTCACGAGGACCTCCAAAACGATATACCGCCCGTGGAGGGCGCATGGGGGCGTGCAAACAAGCTTGTAATGCCTGTGCGGCATTTTGAGCTTCTTGATCTGCGTCCAGATCAGTAGTGGTGATCGCCTTCGGCGATTCGGATATGTCATCCGAGGTTGGTAATAGTTGCGCACGAGTTAGTGTGTTTTCTACACGTGTGCGGAATGGGTTGGATGACCGACACTGCCGTTTGGCGCTGTCGGAGTGATCAGCCGTTGGGGAGATCTCCCCAAGGGAATACACTTCCCAGTTATCGGAATAGTTTTCTTCCATAGCACCACTAAAGGTGCTCATGGTCAGCCAGAGGTACTGGCAGTTGGAGTTCTCCAACAAAATTTGTTTATTGCGTAAGCAATAGTCTTGATGGGGGAGGATGTAACAGGGATACATTCGAGTCACATTTAGTAGGTGGTGTACGGGAGTACACTACGGTTGGGCTCAGTATTGACCGGTCCGAAAGGTTTTGGACCATTGGTTATTTTAACCAATCATGGCAGGAGCTCTTGGTGGTGGCGTGGCATCCAGCCACGTGTTGGTACGCAGGTGGTGTACACTACATTTTTAGCTAGGTACAAATTTAGTAAGTTCTACTTAGTATTACATATAGTTTACATTAGTTTAAATTAATTTAGGATAATTATATATTAAATATACATTCAGTTTACGAAAATACTTAGGACTGCTAGGCGCGCGACCACGCCCGGCCGCGCGCGCATTAGCCTAAGGGAGTTCTCCCTTACGCTACCTCCCTTTATAAGGGAAGCCTTGTTACAAAGGGGTTAGCGAAAGCTATCTGTAAACCACCCCGGGAATCTTGGCCCCGAGAAGGAGAGCTCTCTCCTACTAAGCCCTTTTATAAGGGCGTATCGGCTAAGTAGCGGCGAACGTCGCTTAAAGGAAAGTCTTCCTCTGTGCGCTAGCCGCAACGTGCGTGTACGCACCCGGTTACAGTATATGCCGATGCAACATGCCGGCTACAAGATACCTAAATTGAATATTGAAAAATTTTCGGCGCGCGACCTGTATCCCGGTATGGGTGCAGGCTACCGCCAATGGGCATACCTCTTCATGGTAGCAATTGAAATTGGCGAGATCACTTCCGGTTTCAATGGAGTGAGCGCCTGAAATTAAATAAAATTTGATGAGCATCTCGAGGGCACCGCCGCGGAGTATTTCCGCTCGAACATTGGTTCGTGGTGGAAGTTGCGCCCTCAACTCACGTATGTCATGGAGCAGATGTGGTTGGGATTTAAAGTGAATATATCCCACCACCAAGCTTCTGCATGGTTCGCAATGGAGAAAGATGCAAGGCGCAGCTGGACTGAACATTATCTCTAACTAGTAGCTCTGGATCGGGAAAGCGGGTCGAGTGAAAATTTGTTAATCGAAAAAATTGTCAAGTACGCTGCGTCGCGACTCAAGGTGATGCTGATGGCGAGGTACGATCCTAGTAGAGAGGAATAGCTAGGCCACGTCAAAGAGCTGATCGCCTGGGCGCAAGAGTTGGAGGACGACGCCGTCAAGAGCAAGTCAGCTCTTAAGTTGCAGGCGCATGCCGCAACATCTTAAAGGGCCCGGTGTGCATACTACACGTGAGGTGACGAGGAGCACATACAGAAGTATTGCCCCGAGAAACGTCGCAGAAGTGGTGGAAGTGGCAACCAAGTGTCGAATCGCGGTGGAAGTGGCAAGTCGTCGAAACGTTTTGTGCTCTCTACTATGGAAACCACTGTAGATACATATGTTAATGCATGTGGTAACAAAAATGGTAATGAAAATGTTTGGATAATTGACAGCGGTGCAAGTAGACACTTAGTGTCGTACGCAGACCTGCTGGAAGATGCTAAAGAGTGTGGTCCTAACGACACATTTGCATTGCCAAATGATGGTACCTTGAAGGCTACCGAAGTCGGTCGGCTTACTTTGCGGACGTGCGACAGAAGTGAAACGGTCGTTATCTTGAACGAAGTATACTTTGCACCGCAACTAGCCAATAACCTGATTTCGCTTGGTCGACTGCGCGAAAAGAGCTGCGCCATTGTCGACGACGGTCACAAGATGCGGGTCATGTTGAAAAACGAAAAGCTGCTCGATGTGACGACCCATGGATATGAGTTCATCGCCAGACTAAAGGCTGAAAATTTTAATGGTTATTCAAAAGGCTTCGAGGAAATGGTTGCAAACAGTGTGCTGGAAGGCGTCGGTTCCGACGTGCACACTGGCAGCCTGCACCATTTCCATGTGCGGCTGGGCCACCTGGACTATGATACCATCGAAAGGTTGGTCAGGGACCCCATATCTGGCATTGCACTATCCGACACAAGTCGGCCAAATTGCCTCACGTGTGCAGAGGGCAAGGCGACCAGAAAGGCGCCGCCGAAAGCGGATTATGGAGGAAACGCCCCGATCGACCGAATCGGAGGAGTGATTTACAGTGACCTCAAAGGTCCTATCACTCCTCGTGACAGGCGTGGCAACCGTTACTTGGTCGTTTTTGTTGACCATTTTTCGAGTTATGTGCGAGTGTTTTCAGCGCGTACAAAGGACAAGGCAGCGCGGATGTTCGGGCATTTTATTGCCTGGTTTGAAAATGAATTTTCATGCAGAGTGCATGTATTACGCACTGATGGCGGTGAGTAGTATCGGAACGTCGATCTGTTTTGTAAACAGACCGGCATTTGTCGCCAAGTTACCGAGCCTGGAAACCCTGCCTCGAACGGCAAAGCTGAGCGCATGAACCGGACCATTTTCAACATGGTCCGGTGTCCCCCTGACGTATTAGTCGGAGGCGGCTGAGTATGCTGCGTACATACTCAACCGCACTCCGACAAGGTCAAATACTGGACGAATTTCGCCGCTCGAAGTGCTGACCGGCAAGCGTCCGGAAGTCAATGACATCGTGGTTTTTGGGTCCCCATGTATGGTTTGGAGGGACCCGAAGAGGAAAACATTGGGAAAGCACGCCGAACGCGCCCTCATCATTGGAAAGAGCGATGAGACGAAGGGCTTCAAAGACTTGTTGTTAAAGGACAAGGTTGTCGTGGTGACGAGGCATGTCACCGCGATCGAAACGCTCATCCCCGAAACAAGCAAAAGGCCACCAAGGTATTAGAAGGTGAATGAAATCAAGATTTGCAAGATTTAGCTGAATCGCGCTCGAGAATGGCCGACTCAAATGCGCCGAATTCAGGGCATGAGAGTAGCGGAATACCGGAGCCTGAAGCCACGTCAAAACACGCCGAAACGTTGAACAAGGCCCACGGAAGACACGCATGAAGTTAAAGAAGGCTACCAAAGGACAGGATTACTGAGAGTCAAGGGCTACAAGGGCAGTTACAAGCGACTGTTTTTCGAAAGTGATCACTGAAAATGGTGGAAATGCTGTAAGCGCTCTGTGCGTCTACGCAGTCTGCGAGCCAGATATTGCAGCAACGAGTGAATTAGCGATGCAGCCGGATCAGAAAAGTCATGGGGAGGCGCATGGTGGTTCACAAACCATGATGTGGAAGCAAGCGGAAATGGAGGAGCTCAACTCTCTCCAGGACCTAGGCACATGGGACATCGTGCGCCGCCCCGAGGACAAGGTAACTCTCCCGAACAAGTGGGTGTACAAGACGAAATTCAGTGCAAAAGGGGTCGGTTGAGAGGTACAAAGCGATGTGGTGGAGTCAAGTTCGAAATCGAATACATTTGTATCGACAACCTGACCACCACCATCGTGCCCAGCCTTCCAACTTACGGGGGGG
>CM047587.1:8446624-8491602 GCA_026184515.1 Peronosclerospora sorghi | reverse complement strand
CGCAGTGATGCAGACCCATGAAGACCAAGACCAAGACATGCAGTAGCATCGGTCTTCCGGACCGGTGTGAAGAGGTGGAAGGTCTTGTGTCTTGTGTCTTGTGTATTGTGTATTGTGAATATGTGACGAATTGGAATAGTGGAGTGACGAACGTGGATTGTTTTTCGCGATGTAAGTGGAACGGTTGGTGATAACGTGTCTAGTGCAGCTCTGGAGAAAGTGGTGGAATTAGCTCAAGTGATTTGATGACCGAACATGTGAAAAAGAACGATGATATATATTAAGTGTTATCTGGTCTACTACTTACGAACTCACTCGCCATCACCCCACAGACGGCCGACGGTCAACGACGGATGCTTTTCAACTTGGTCCTGGTACTGTTTACGCCAAGGTTCATTTTGGTCTAGTTGGATCAAAGCATCCTTGAGGTCCAATACCGGTGTAATGCACCCAAGACTGGGGTACCCTGTGCCACCGTCATCCAGCAGCCGGGTCCTCTCGACGCGACGCCGCGGCATATGAATTACAACTGGATATAAGAACACATCGACGTCGCACTCGTGGGCCAGCATCCCGTCCAAAACATATTGGCACAGGGACTGCCAGGCCTCACCCGCTCTGATCCGACGCCGCTTGCGCTTCTTCTGGATGGTCGCCAAGCCAGGGTCTTGCCGAACTCGTTCAGGGGGAAGCACAAGATAGTGGGATGCCTCCCAGATGGCTTGAGCGTGAGTCTTGTTAAAATATTTCACCCGACTCATGAAAGCATTGGCCCACGGAGTCGAGTGGAAGATGAACCCCAGCTTGGGGTCCACGGATCGTCATCGTACCAGCAGAAGATCTGTGCCGACGTGATCAAGTCCAGCCGCCATTCCGACGCGGCAGGAACTTTCTTCGCCGGCGGGAAAAGCCAATGGTCTGGACGAGAGAAAGACCGGGCCAGGAGCTGCTTGGTCAGGGTGGACCGGCGTAAACAACCGATCTGCCCTAGCGACCACGGCAAAGTATCCTCACGCGTTGGTGGCGGAAGGGAAGAACTGTCGATTGCCACGTTGGCCAACAAAGCATCTTTGTGGAGCTTGTACGTCCCAGGAAAGACCGTAGGTGTTGAATTTGTCGACGCGTGAGGTGGTGGAACGCCACCATGCGGACCGGTCTTCTTGGTTTGCTCCGAAGTCGATGCAACTTGAACAAAACTTTCATGTGGACTTGTTCGCGACTTGGTTGGGATGGGGACAGCAAACTCCGAATCACCGGAGTCTTCGCCGGAGTCATCCCAGGACGAGACCTCTGAATTCTTGGCACGGTTAGCACCGGCGGTCGAGTGCGCTTGATTTTTGGCGACGTTACTGTCGTCATCCTCGTCCAAGATTGGGCCCACGAGGGGCGCCTGTATCTTGGATCGCTTACGAGGCACCGCACATTTCCCTTCGAGTTCAGGGTCGCGCGCTGTGCCCTGCGCCCTCGAGGGACTCGGCGCGTCCGCGCGCTTCTTAGACTTTTGACGAATTTTGGGTGGGGAAATTCGGCCAATGAACGGCCTTGATCTTGGACCCGGTGTAGGTCCACCAAGGCGGCCGACGCAGACCGGTCTACGCTGGAGGCAGCAACCGGATGCCGACGAGGGCGCAACAGGTCAACCAAGCGCTGATGACATTCTTTTAATACCGCCCGACGACCGTTCGCTGCCTGCGTCCAATCGTTTGACTTGCGTTCACAAGACTGGACCTCCTCGGTCTGGTCTTGAATCGAAATTCGGAGCTCAGTGAGACGCCTCTCGAGGTCGTCGCTTTGAATGATCAACGTGGTCTGGTCAAGCAGGTATTCTGCTTGCTGCTGTTGGACCAGCACAAGCTGCTCCCGAAGATGAAGCTGATGAGCCTCCAAGCGGGTCAACCTATTGCGCGCGTTTATTAGTCCGGTAAAAATCTGACGCAGCTGGAGGTCATGCGTGTTAAACTACCGATCGGCGGCAAGCAGGGCATTGATTGCCTTGTTGATGCCAGGAGGTATACGGGCTGAAGACAAACGAAGGTTAGAACAGGTCCAAGGTGAAGACCGGACATGCATGCTTACGTTGTGTCGCCTGTTGAGCAATCTGCTCCTGGAGACGTGCGATCTTCAAATGCGTCTTGCAACTGCGCGTCGGTACCGGTCTGCTGCCCTGCCGATGTCTGAGGTGCAGTAGAACGATGGGGTCTGCCAGACCGGACCGACCGGACGGGAGAAGTGACATGCGATGACGTGGTATGCGAGGTGCCTACAAGAACGGTCGTCAAGGAAATACAAGAAGGTCAAGTACAGCAGTGCAAGTACCTGGAACGGATGAAGAAGATGGTTGTTCCATGTCGGAAAAGTCTGAATGACCAAGGTTCAACTGAATTTGATGGACGAGGTCAGACCGTTGTCGTTGTGCGACACGGTCTGACTCATGGGCGGCTGTGGAGAAGCGTGCCCAAAATTTGGCACACTTCTGGTCAAGTTTCGTCAAGGAATTTGGTCTAATTTCGGATTGGTTTAAACAAGGGGGGCTTTTCAGCCTATCAGACTCAAGAAGTGTCAAGAACGCAAGTTTTGGTGAGTCACCCGACTTTGGGTATTTTACATATTTTTGTGCGGGTACATTTAGGGAATATAGGGTAGTAGTATGTTAGTTGTGGTTTTACCTTTTAGGACAGAGGTTATACCTTTAAGTAAGGAAATCTTTTAGCTTTCGGATAAGTGGCTGAAACCTCTTCTGGTCTTGGTTCACACCACAGCTAGGGGTCGCCGTTCTTACCTTTTCGTACACTAGTCGCCTCCGCCCGCCGCGGAGTGTTTGGGGGTAGAGGGTCGAATTATCCCCTCTCGCCCATTATACCCTGTCTGGACGCGCCGCACGCGCACTTTGGCCCACCGGAAGTCCCTCGACGGGAGTGCGATTTGGCGATCTCAACACCTCAACTCAAGTACGTTTGGAACGTGCTATTCACGGGATTGGTCTGGGCGTGGAGATATCGTTTGTGGAGTTTCACAAGCATATTGGGTATTTACGCGGACATATTGGCTTGTTTTAATATTGGTTGGAAACTAGACCGGTTTTGGTCTTATTTCGTATTGGTCAGGGGCTAGACCGGAACGGTCGGTCTACCCTCTATTATTTCGTATTGGTCAGGTCTTAATCGTTTGGACGATCGACCTATTGGAAATTATCTCTTGGAAGTGTTTTTGGTCTGTTTGTGTCTGGGGTGAAGAGTTCCGCCCCAGAGATACCTACCCAGATCGGTCTTCTATATTCAAGACCGGTTCGATCCAATCTGCGATCCCGATCCACCGAGTGTGTAACTAGCCCATTCCATCGGGTACACAAGGTGAGATGGACACTAAAGAATCGGACCAAGTGGGTTCTGATGACGACCGGTCGTCTGCTTGCAGCGGACGATCGGACCAGATCTCGAGTGGTGGTCCGCGGAGTACCCCCTCCGAAAGTTGGAAGGCTGGGCGCGATGGTGGTAGTCAGGTTATCGATGCTAATGTTTTCGATTTCGAACTTGACTCCACCACAGGTGCGTACACGAACGGTGCGGCTAGCGCACAGAGGAAGACTTTCCTTTAAGCGGAGTTCGCCGCTACTTAGCCGATAAGCCCTTATAAAAGGGCTTAGAAAGAGAGATCTCTCTTACTCGGGGCCAAGATTCCCACTTTGGTTTACTATTAGCTTTCACTAATGCCTTAACACAAGGCTCCCTTACTAAGGGTGTAGCTAAAGGGAGGACTCCCTTTACGCTACTGCACTCACTACACGCGTGACCGGTCGAGGTCGTGCGTCTGGTAGTCGGTTGAGTGAAATGTAAACTGAATGTATATTTAATATATAATTAGCCTAAACTAATTTAAACTAATGTAAACTATATGTAATACTAAGTAGAACTTACTAAAATCGTACCTAGCTAAAAATGTAGTGTACAACACTTGTGTACCAACACGTGGCTGGCTGCCACGCCACCCCCAAGGGCACCTGCCCTGATTGGTTAAGATAACCAATGGTATAAAACCTATTCGGACCGGTCAATACTGACCCCAACCCTAGTGTACATCACGTACACCACCTACTAAATGTAACCAGAATGTAACCCTGATACATCCTCCCCCATCAAGACTATTGCTTACGCAATAAATCAATTTTAGTTGGAGAACTCCAACTTCCAGAACATCTTGCTAACCATGAGCACCATTAGTGGTGCTATGGAAGGAACCATTCCGATAACTCGGAGGTGGATGCCCTTGGGGATATCTCCCCAACGGCTGACCACTTCGACAGCGCCGAACGGCGTTTTCGGTCATCCAATCTGTAACGTGGTTACATTCGAGTTACATTTAGTGTTGGTGTACATAAGTACACTACGGTTGAGGTCAGTATTGACCGGTTCGAAAGGTTTTGAACCATTGGTTATTTTAACCAATCAGGGCAGGGGCCCTTGGTGTGGTGGTGTGTCAGCCATCCACGTGTCAGTACACAGGTGTGTACACTACATTTTAGCTAGGTACGAATTAGGAATATTCTACTTAGTATTACATATAGTTTATATTAGTTTAAATTAATTTAGGCTAATTACATATTAAATATATTCAGTTTACATTTCACTCTATTTTGCGGACGTGCGACCACGACCGGTCGCGCGCGCAGTGAGTGTCGTAGGTAAGAGGGAGCCCTCCCTTTACTTACGTCCCGTAAAGGGAATGCAGCCGTTAAGGCTAAGAAGTAGACCAGTCCGGAAATCTTGGCCTCGAGTAGGAGAACTCTCCTACTAAGCCCTTTATAGGGGCGTATCGGCTAAGTAGCGGTAGATACCGCTTTATGGAAGAGTCTTCCTCTGTGCGCTAGTCGCACCGTGAGTATACGCACCGGCTACATCTGGTAGCACTTGTAGTCAATCCAACACCTGTGTTGGTGATCAACATCCTCTGCAAGGGATGGATCAGGACGATTGGGGTAAGCTAACCCCCGTCCAACAGGAAGCCTTTAAAAGGCTGTTACCCTTAACGGGGGAAGAAGTCATGAATCTCCTAGTGGAGCAGGGCCTTGAGACCGTAAAGGCAAGTGTAAATGCCCTCATCGCTCATGAGGCGAGTTGTAGTGGAGGTCATTCCACGGGGGTGCTCCCTCCATTATCGTTTAAGATAAAGGAGTTCACCGGAGAGAAGGGTGACAACCTTTACGTGTGGTTGCGAGAGATCGAAACGGCCTTCGCCACAACGAATTTGACCGCTGATCACTTGCAAGTGGGACTTGAATTGACCCATCTTACGGGCAAAGCCCGTACATGGGCGTTTACGCGTTCGGAGTCAGTCACGGACGTGTTCCCAACATGGAAGGTCCTTAAGCAGAAGCTCATGGACATGTACGCCACGCCTGATCTGGTTTTCCAGAATCAACTGGCGTTCCTGAGGTTCCGTCAAGGCACTAAGGACATGGAGATTTATATCCAGGAGCTTAAGACCCTGTTGGCAGGGATGTACGCGAAAGCGTATTCGGACGATGTGTCCATCCCCGTCTTCATGGGAGGCCTGAGAGAAGGGCCAGCACGTTCGGAATTGTTCCGATGCCGACCCCAATCCCTGGGGAGGCGTTTAAGATGGCGTTCAACGCCGAGAGGAACTTCCGTTCCTCTTAGGTGGGTCCTGAACCCATGGACCTGAGTCAGGTCTAAGCGGAGGAGAAACCTCCCGCTAAGAGTCATTCTGAATATACCTCGCAGGGCTTCGAGGCGGAGCTCCTTGCAATGTTGCATCGGCATGGACTGCTGAGATGCTTCCTGTGTGGGATCATGGATCATCTGAGGAACAGATGTCCGAAAAATCCCCAGCGAGAGACTCGCTACAAGGGACCAAGGGTGGGGAAAAAGCCCTTGTCCAAGCCGTCGGGAAACGACCGCTCCCAGTATGTGCGGGGAGCCCTACTGGGGGACCCCTCAGTGCTGTTAAGCCCCAGGTAGGGGAAGACAACACAAAGCACCGAGGGAAACGGTGCTTTCTAGCACCGAGTTGGTGTACCAGCCAGGTTTGCTGGTAGTCCTTGCGGACGTGAAAGGCTTTGATAAGCCTTGGAGAGTCTTGATAGACTCTGGAGCGTCTGACAATTATGTCAGACAAGCTTCTGTGGAGAAGAGTCGGCTGTATGCCGAGTCCCTAGAGGCACGTTCTCGTGACGTTGTCACGGTCCGTCTTGCGACGGGCGTACAGGATTCTGTACCAAGGTCTCTATTGACTTTAAGATGAAGTTTGCAGACTTCTACAGCTTAGAACGTTGCCTAGTCCTGGATTTGGACTCGAGGTATGAACTCATTCTGGGCATGAAGTGGCTGGAACGCCACGAGCCATGGATAGACTGGAAGTCTAAGTCCATTGGCTCAACGTACCCGCGGTCGGGTGAAGCATTGGCGAGTCATGAACCCACCTTTGCTCGATCAAAAAAACGATTCTGGCGTGAGATACCAGAGATTGGGATGTCTGAAATAATCATTCCCAATGGCGTTAAGGAAGAGTTCATTAACGAGGGGGATTCGTCGGTTAATCCCCACGCCTTTATAGGCGAGACTGGTGAGTTGCCAGTGGCAGAGTTGGATTCCTCTGAGGCGACTCCAGTGGTAGGGGTAGAGATCCCTGTGGTTAAGCGCGAGGCGCTTCCAGCAAAGAGACCCAAAGTTCGTCTCTTTCGCACGTCGGAAATGATTCCGACCACGCCGTTATAGGCGAGACTGGATAGTCGCCATGGACAGAGGTGGATTCCTCTGAGGCGACTCCGGTGGGAGGGGTAGATACCCCTGTGGTTAAGCGCGAGGCGCTTCCAAGCGAAGAGACCCGTAGTTCGTCTCTTTCGTGCGTCGGAAATGATTCCGACTACGCCGTTGTAGGTGAGACCGGCGAGTCACCGGTGGTAGAGGTAGAGACCTCTGTGGATAGGCGCGATGCGCTTCCAATAGATGGGGCAATTGACTCCCCCCATCTGTGTCTCGGGATGAGTATCGAGGCCAGTAGTCAGCAGTCCTATCGGATGCTGAATAGTGTGACAGGTATTGTCACAGAAGGCGTAAGCCTTGAACGGTTGCCTGGGGTAGGCGAACTGTTGTCGTTGTCGTTGGAGGAGATGTCCTTCAACGAGTTTTAGACTGCTGTAAAAGGAGATGAAATCGACGAGGTTGTCGTATTGCGTCCGGAAGAGGAGTTGAACTCCTCATCCACGATGGCCGAGTCAGTTTTGATGAAAAACAAACAATGAACCAGCGATTTTTAATCGCTTGGTGACCCAACTATTCCTCCCTCATAGAAAGTACGAACAGACGTACTTCGACGATGTATTCGTTCATAGTCGTGCGGAAGGAGACTTGTCTGATATTCAGACGCACCTGATACATCTTCGAGCGGCGCTCGAATGTATGCGAGAGCATCAGTTATATGCAAACGCATCCGAATGTATCTTTGGTGCTGAGGAAATTCCTTTCCTCGGATGCTTCATCGGTAAGGATGGAGTGCGGGCGGATCCCGCGAAGGTGAAAGCCATTGTGGAGTGGCCTTCGTCTGTAAATCTTAGATATTTACGGAAGTGGCTTGGATTATCCAATTATCTCCACAAGTACAGCGAGAACTACGCTGAAATGGCGAAGCCATTAACCGACCTTCTTAAGAAGGATGTTGATTGGTGTTGGGAAACCAAACACCAAAACGCTTTTGAAGCGGTAAAGGGGAGCTTGTTAAAAGCTCCCGTTCTTGCTCTCCCAGAATCTAGGAAAACTTTTAGCGTCGTCTGCGACGCCTCCGATTTCGCAATCGGATGTGCTTTGTTACAAGCAGACGATGCAGGAAGGGAACGAGTAATTGCGTTTGAGTCGAGGCAGCTTAAAGCTGCGGAACGGAATTATCCCGTTGATGACAAGGAGATACTTGCAATGAAGTATGCTCTTGTCAAATTTAGGGTTCACCTACTCGGCTCAAAGCCGTTCGTGGTGTATACTGACCACGCGTCCTTACGGACAGCGACAAAGTCGCCTCATCTCTCGCAACGGATGGCCCGTTGGCTCTCCTTCTTTGCGGAGTACAACTTTGAGGTTAAGTATAAACCTGGCAAGCAGAACGTGCTTGCAGACGCGCTGTCGCGTCGTCCCGATTACGAGCTCTCTCACGCGACATTCATCACCTCGTCGGTGGTGGACCTCATACGCCAGGCGGATTGGAAAGACCCACAATGTACGGCGCTTGTCAGCGCTTTGGGTGACACAAGGGAATTGGCTCGTCTCAGACTACCCTGTCAAGTCGAGCTAGAGCTCGGATACACCGTTAAAGTTACTGTGACGGTTTGCTATATTATAGCACGTGCGCGGAAGACACGCCGCGGGTGGTTTGTTCCTCATGATGAGGAACTAAAGTATAGAGTCCTCTTTGAGGCGCATGACGCCCCTACCGGGGGTCATTTAGGTCGGGATAAGACCTACAGCGCTTTAAGCGCTTTGTACTGGTGGCCCAAAATGTTTAAGTGGGTCGGTGCGTCTATACGCACCTGTGAGACGTGTCAGAGGGTCAAACCCTCTGCAAGTTTAGCTGCGCCTTTGGCGAGCTTATCGGTTCCAACGGAGTGTTGGAAATCCATTAGCATGGATTTTATCTTCGGTTTTCGGAAGGATAAGGCCGGGAACACCGGCATATTGGTCTTTGTAGACCGTTTGAGCAAGATGTCTCACCTGGCGGCGGTGCCAGAGTCCATAGATGGACAAGGAACAGCGAAAGTGTTCCTAGAACCTGTCTTTCGACAGCATGGTCTACCCGATTCCGTTGTGTCGGATCGGGATCCCCGTTTTACGGGACAATTCTGGGGAGCGTTGTTTAAGGTGCTAGGCACCAAGCTCCTCATGTCCACTGCGGATCATCCGCAGACGGACGGTCAGACGGAACGCGTCAATCGCGTTGTTGAGGATATTCTCCGGAATTTATGTCCGGATTCTCCAAAGAGTTGGAGTTAGATGCTTCCGATGGTTGAATTTGCTATCAACAATAATTCGGTACATGCATCTACGGGGTTTAACCCGTTTTACGTGAACGGATTGGTGAATCCGAGGGTTCCGTTGACGCCACGTGTGTGTGGCCCAGGGCTTGAGGGGGGAGGATTCCCTGATGTCAGCCCTGTATCTGTGCGAAAGCACATCGATAAGTTCTTATCGACGCGCCTTAGTGTCTTACGACACGTCTGCGATGCCATGGAGGAAAGCCGAGACAAGCAGAAGGAGCAAGCTTACCGCAAGGGGCGGCGTAACGAAAAGTTGTACAAAGTAGGAGAAAGTGTTTTATTAAACGCTAAAAATCTTCCTACACATGCAGTTTGAAATGTGTTGCGCAATAAACTGCGCCCCAGGTTTGTGGGGCCCTTTAAGGTATTAGCCCGAAAGGGCTTGTCGTACACCTCCCGAAGGCGATGCGTACGCATCCAACCTTCTATGTGGGTATGCTTAAGCCATACCAGAACCCTGAGGCGGGTCCTCTCTCGGAGGAGGGTGAGAAACCGGATATCCGAAAGGCGCAACAGGTCGGAACATCTCCGACAGGGTTGAAATACGACCCTGAAGCTCCGCAACGAGAGCCTCGAGAGAGGCAAGCCGCTCCTCGATGCGTTCATTCGCACTCCCTTAGTTGCGGCGTCCCTCCTGAGCATCTTGGATGCGACGGCTGTGCCGATCACAGCGCTCGTGGAAGTCACGCCGCAATAGCGCTACCCCCTCCTCCAGTGCTCGATACGGAGGGTACTCCACATTATCATGTGGAACGCCTGATGGCACGACGCCATTACTGGGGTGAGACCCAGTACCTGGTGAAGTGGAAAGGGTATCCACATTCCCAGAACTCGTGGGAGTACGAGACTCCCCTGCGGCAGGATTGCCGTGACGTCGTTGACGCTTTCGAGCGGGAGAATCCCACTGAGAGTCAACGACCAAAGGGGCCGAAGAAGCCCCTTCACTCCCAGTATCTGGTAGTTCGCCGGAGGCAGATGATGTGCTTTCATTGTTCTCCGGCACCACATCGAGAGCAGAGCGCGTATAATAGGAGGCTGGTAATTTCCCTTGCGCTTTGGCCTGAGCATAGGCCAAGCGTAGCGCCCTCTCTACCCGAACGTCGGGTTCGTAAAAGCTGTTGTACAGTTCATCAAAGTTGGGGAGGCGCGTTCGGTTGGACTTGGAAGTGAACTGGTTGGGCCTTAGGAGTTTGGCCCGGAGTTGTTTCCGGCGCGCAACTTCACGCGGCAGTATAGCCGCTGGTCCAGGGGTATAGGAGGCTAAACCTCTCTTAACCGTGTTCTTCGCCCTCTTTTGAGGGTCACGAGGTCCCTTCCGTGCCGGTACGGCACGACGGGCTCCATGAACTGTATTCGGTTCATTGGTGATGGTCGCCTTCGGCGACCCGGAGGCATCATCCGTAGTTGGTAAAGGCGTCGCACGAGTTAGCGCATTTTCCCCACGTGTGGGGAATGGATTGTGTAGCCGGTTCGTATACGCACGTTGCGACTAGTGCACAGAGGAAGACTCTTCCTTAAAGCGGTATCTACCGCTACCCGATACGCCCTTGTAAAGGGCTTAGTAGGAGAGTTCTCCAACTCGGGGGCAAGATTCCCGGGTTGGTTTACTTCTTAGCCTTAACGGCTGTATTCCCTTTACGGGATGTAAGTAAAGGGAGGGCTACCTCTTACCTACGACACTCACTGCGCGCGCGACCGGTCGAGGTCGCACGTCCGCAAGATAGAGTGAAATGTAAACTGAATATATTTAATATGTATTTAGCCTAAATTAATTTAAACTAACATAAACTATATGTAATACTAAGTAGAATATTCCAAATTCGTACCTAGCTAAAATGTAGTGTACACACCTGTGTACTGACACGTGGATGGATGACACACCACCACACCAAGGGCCCCTGCCCTGATTGGTTAAAATAACCAATGGTTCAAAAACTTTCCCCAACCGGGCAATACTGACCTTAACCGTAGTGTACTCATGTACACCAACACTAAATGTAACTCGAATGTAACCCCGTTACATCCTCCCCCATCAAGACTATTGCTTACGCAATAATCAAAATCTTGTTGGAGAAGTCCAACGCCAGTACCTCTGGCTGTTCATTGTACACCTTCAGTGGTGCTATGTACAATTCCGACAACTCGGAAGTGGATGCCCTTGGGGAGATCTCCCTAACGGCTGGCCATGCTGACAGCGCCGAACGGCGCTGTCGGTTATCCAACCCATCCCCCACACGCGGGGAAAACGCACTAACTCGTGCGCCACCGTTACCCGCTAGGGGTGATACCTCCAGGTTGCCACAGGCAACCACCACCAATTAACCGTCCTTGGTTCAAGAGTCCCGACGCGCCGTACGGGCACGAAAGGGACCTCGCGACCCTCAAAAGAGGGCTAATAACGCGGTTAAGAGGGGTTTAGCCTCCTATACCCCTGGTTCAGCGGCTATACTGCCGCGTGAAATTGCGCATCGGAACCAACTCCGGGTCCGACTATAACGCCCAAACATTATTCCGTTAAGTCCTACCGGACGCGCCTCGGGAAGCAAGAACGCGGTGTCCTGGTGGATATTATCCGCTATATTCCCATTGTTCTCCTGAGGGACGAAATCGTCGAAGACGCAGAACAGGCGTTCCGCGCCTGGGCGGAAAGGGAGAAACGCCTCCCCAGTTTCGATGCGCTGTACAACAGCTTTTACGAACACGACGTTCGGGTATAGAGGACGCTACGCTTGGCCTATGCTCAGGCCAAAGCGCAAGGGAAATTACCAGCCTCCTATTATACGCGCTCTGCTCTCGATGTGGTGCCGGAGAACAATGCAAGCACATCATCTGCCTCCGGCGAACTCCCAGATACTGGGAGTGAAGGGGCTTCTTCGGCCCCTTTTGGTCGTTGACTCTCAGTGGGATTCTCCCGCTCGAAAGCGTCAACGACGTCACGGCAATCCTGCCGCAGGGGAGTCTCGTACTCCCACGAGTTCTGGGAATGTGGATAACTTTTCCACTTCACCAGGTACTGGGTCTCACCCCGGTGATGGCGTCGTGCCATCAGGCGTTCCACATGATAATGTGGAGTACCCTCCGTATCGAGCACTGGAGGAGGGGGTAGCGCTATTGCGGCGTGACTTCCACGAGCGCTGTGATCGGCACAGCCGTCGCATCCAAGATGCTCAGGAGGGACGCCGCAACTAAGGGAGTGCGAATGAACGCATCGAGGAGCGGCTTGCCTCTCTCGAGGCTCTCGTTGCGGAGCTTCAGGGTCGTATTTCAACCCTGTCGGAGATGTTCCGACCTGTTGCGCCTTTCGGATATCCGGTTTCTCACCCTCCTCCGAGAGAGGACCCGCCTCAGGGTTCTGGTATGGCTTAAGCATACCCACATAGAAGGTTGGATGCGTACGCATCGCCTTCGGGAGGTGTACGACAAGCCCTTTCGGGCTAATACCTTAAAGGGCCCCACAAACCTGGGGCGCAGTTTATTGCGCAACACATTTCAAACTGCATGTGTAGGAAGATTTTTAGCGTTTAATAAAACACTTTCTCCTACTTTGTACAACTTTTCGTTACGCCGCCCCTTGCGGTAAGCTTGCTCCTTCTGCTTGTCTCGGCTTTCCTCCATGGCATCGCAGACGTGTCGTAAGACACTAAGGCGCGTCGATAAGAACTTATCGATGTGCTTTCGCACAGATACAGGGCTGACATCGGGGAATCCTCCCCCCCTCAAGCCCTGGGCCACACACACGTGGCGTCAACGGAACCCTCGGATTCACCAATCCGTTCACGTAAAACGGGTTAAACCCCGTAGATGCATGTACCGAATTATTGTTGATAGCAAATTCAACCATCGGAAGCATCTAACTCCAACTCTTTGGAGAATCCGTACATAAATTCCGGAGAATATCCTCAACAACGCGATTGACGCGTTCCGTCTGACCGTCCGTCTGCGGATGCTCCGCAGTGGACATGAGGAGCTTGGTGCCTAGAACCTTAAACAACGCTCCCCAGAATTGTCCCGTAAAACGGGGATCCCGATCCGACACAACGGAATCGGGTAGACCATGCTGTCGAAAGACAGGGTCTAGGAACACTTTCGCTGTTCCTTGTCCATCTATGGACTCTGGCACCGCCGCCAGGTGAGACATCTTGCTCAAACGGTCTACAAAGACCAATATGCCGGTGTTCCCGGCCTATCCTTCCGAAAACCGAAGATAAAATCCATGCTAATGGATTTCCAACACTCCGTTGGAACCGATAAGCTCGCCAAAGGCGCAGCTAAACTTGCAGAGGGTTTGACTCTCTGACACGTCTCACAGGTGCGTATAGACGCACCGACCCACTTAAACATTTTGGGCCACCAGTACAAAGCGCTTAAAGCGCTGTAGGTCTTATCCTGACCTAAGTGACCCCCGGTAGGGGCGTCATGCGCCTCAAAGAGGACTCTATACTTTAGTTCCTCATCATGAGGAACAACCACCCGCGGCGTGTCTTCCGCGCACGTGCTATAATATAGCAAACCGTCACAGTAACTTTAACGGTGTATCCGAGCTCTAGCTCGACTTGACAAGGTAGTCTGAGACGAGCCAATTCCCTTGTGTCACCCAAAGCGCTGACAAGCGCCGTACATTGTGGGTCTTTCCAATCCGCCTGGCGTATGAGGTCCACCACCGACGAGGTGATGAATGTCGCGTGAGAGAGCTCGTAATCGGGACGACGCGACAGCGCGTCTGCAAGCACGTTCTGCTTGCCAGGTTTATACTTAACCTCAAAGTTGTACTCCGCAAAGAAGGAGAGCCAACGGGCCATCCGTTGCGAGAGATGAGGCGACTTTGTCGCTGTCCGTAAGGACGCGTGGTCAGTATACACCACGAACGGCTTTGAGCCGAGTAGGTGAACCCTAAATTTGACAAGAGCATACTTCATTGCAAGTATCTCCTTGTCATCAACGGGATAATTCCGTTCCGCAGCTTTAAGCTGCCTCGACTCAAACGCAATTACTCGTTCCCTTCCTGCATCGTCTGCTTGTAACAAAGCACATCCGATTGCGAAATCGGAGGCGTCGCAGACGACGCTAAAAGTTTTCCTAGATTCTGGGAGAGCAAGAACGGGAGCTTTTAACAAGCTCCCCTTTACCGCTTCAAAAGCGTTTTGGTGTTTGGTTTCCCAACACCAATCAACATCCTTCTTAAGAAGGTCGGTTAATGGCTTCGCCATTTCAGCGTAGTTCTCGCTGTACTTGTGGAGATAATTGGATAATCCAAGCCACTTCCGTAAATATCTAAGATTTACAGACGAAGGCCACTCCACAATGGCTTTCACCTTCGCGGGATCCGCCCGCACTCCATCCTTACCGATGAAGCATCCGAGGAAAGGAATTTCCTCAGCACCAAAGATACATTCGGATGCGTTTGCATATAACTGATGCTCTCGCATACATTCGAGCGCCGCTCGAAGATGTATCAGGTGCGTCTGAATATCAGACAAGTCTCCTTCCGCACGACTATGAACGAATACATCGTCGAAGTACGTCTGTTCGTACTTTCTATGAGGGAGGAATAGTTGGGTCACCAAGCGATTAAAAATCGCTGGTTCATTGTTTGTTTTTCATCAAAACTGACTCGGCCATCGTGGATGAGGAGTTCAACTCCTCTTCCGGACGCAATACGACAACCTCGTCGATTTCATCTCCTTTTACAGCAGTCTAAAACTCGTTGAAGGACATCTCCTCCAACGACAACGACAACAGTTCGCCTACCCCAGGCAACCGTTCAAGGCTTACGCCTTCTGTGACAATACCTGTCACACTATTCAGCATCCGATAGGACTGCTGACTACTGGCCTCGATACTCATCCCGAGACACAGATGGGGGGAGTCAATTGCCCCATCTATTGGAAGCGCATCGCGCCTATCCACAGAGGTCTCTACCTCTACCACCGGTGACTCGCCGGTCTCACCTACAACGGCGTAGTCGGAATCATTTCCGACGCACGAAAGAGACGAACTACGGGTCTCTTCGCTTGGAAGCGCCTCGCGCTTAACCACAGGGGTATCTACCCCTCCCACCGGAGTCGCCTCAGAGGAATCCACCTCTGTCCATGGCGACTATCCAGTCTCGCCTATAACGGCGTGGTCGGAATCATTTCCGACGTGCGAAAGAGACGAACTTTGGGTCTCTTTGCTGGAAGCGCCTCGCGCTTAACCACAGGGATCTCTACCCCTACCACTGGAGTCGCCTCAGAGGAATCCAACTCTGCCACTGGCAACTCACCAGTCTCGCCTATAAAGGCGTGGGGATTAACCGACGAATCCCCCTCGTTAATGAACTCTTCCTTAACGCCATTGGGAATGATTATTTCAGACATCCCAATCTCTGGTATCTCACGCCAGAATCGTTTTTTTGATCGAGCAAAGGTGGGTTCATGACTCGCCAATGCTTCACCCGACCGCGGGTACGTTGAGCCAATGGACTTAGACTTCCAGTCTATCCATGGCTCGTGGCGTTCCAGCCACTTCATGCCCAGAATGAGTTCATACCTCGAGTCCAAATCCAGGACTAGGCAACGTTCTAAGCTGTAGAAGTCTGCAAACTTCATCTTAAAGTCAATAGAGACCTTGGTACAGAATCCTGTACGCCCGTCGCAAGACGGACCGTGACAACGTCACGAGAACGTGCCTCTAGGGACTCGGCATACAGCCGACTCTTCTCCACAGAAGCTTGTCTGACATAATTGTCAGACGCTCCAGAGTCTATCAAGACTCTCCAAGGCTTATCAAAGCCTTTCACGTCCGCAAGGACTACCAGCAAACCTGGCTGGTACACCAACTCGGTGCTAGAAAGCATCGTTTCCCTCGGTGCTTTGTGTTGTCTTCCCCTACCTGGGGCTTAACAGCACTGAGGGGTCCCCCAGTAGGGCTCCCCGCACCTACTGGGAGCGGTCGTTTCCCGACGGCTTGGACAAGGGCTTTTTCCCCACCCTTGGTCCCTTGTAGCGAGTCTCTCGCTGGGGATTTTTCGGACATCTGTTCCTCAGATGATCCATGATCCCACACAGGAAGCATCTCAGCAGTCCATGCCGATGCAACATTGCAAGGAGCTCCGCCTCGAAGCCCTGCGAGGTATATTCAGAATGACTCTTAGCGGGAGGTTTCTCCTCCGCTTAGACCTGACTCAGGTCCATGGGTTCAGGACCCACCTAAGAGGAACGGAAGTTCCTCTCGGCGTTGAACGCCATCTTAAACGCCTCCCCAGGGATTGGGGTCGGCATCGGAACAATTCCGAACGTGCTGGCCCTTCTCTCAGGCCTCCCATGAAGACGGGGATGGACACATCGTCCGAATACGCTTTCGCGTACATCCCTGCCAACAGGGTCTTAAGCTCCTGGATATAAATCTCCATGTCCTTAGTGCCTTGACGGAACCTCAGGAACGCCAGTTGATTCTGGAAAACCAGATCAGGCGTGGCGTACATGTCCATGAGCTTCTGCTTAAGGACCTTCCATGTTGGGAACACGTCTGTGACTGACTCGAACACGTAAACGCCCATGTACGGGCTTTGCCCGTAAGATGGGTCAATGCAAATCCCACTTGCAAGTGATCAGCGATCACATTCGCTCTGGCGAAGGCCGTTTCGACATCTCGAAGCCACACAGAAAGGTTGTCACCCTTTTCACCGGTGAACTCCTTTATATTAAAGGACAATGGGGGACGCACCCCCGTGGAACTACCTCCACCTAAACTCGCCTCATGTGCGATGAGGGCATTGAACCTTTTCTCTCCCAATCGTCCTGATTCATCCCTTGCAGAGGATGCCTTAGCCTACCAACACAGGTGCTGGATTGACTACAAGTGCTACCAGATGTAGCCGGTGCGTACACGCACGGTGCGGCTAGCGCACAGAGGAAGACTTTCCTTTAAGCGGCGTTCGTCGCTACTTAGCCGATACGCCCTTATAAAAGGGCTTAGTAAGAGAGAGCTCTCTTACTCGGGGCCAAGATTCCCACTTTGGTTTACTATTAGCTTTCGCTAATGCCTTAACGGCAAGGCTCCCTTACAAAGGGTGTAGCTAAAGAGAGGACTCCCTTACGCTAAGGCACTCACTACACGCGCGAACGGTCGAGGTCGTGCGTCTGGTAGTCGGTTGAGTGAAATATAAACTGAATGTATATTTAATATATAATTAGCCTAAATTAATTTAAACTAATGTAAACTATATGTAATACTAAGTATAACTTACTAAATTCGTACCTAGATAAAAATGTAGTGTACACCACCTGTGTACCAACACGTGGCTGGCTGCCACGCCACCCCCAAGGTCTCCTGCCCTGATTGGTTAAAATAACCAATGGTCCAAAACCTTTTCGGACCGGTCAATACTGACCCCAACCGTAGTGTAATCACGTACACCACCTACTAAATGTAACCAGAATGTAACCCTGTTACACCGATCACTCCCCGGGAAAGGCGAGGCAACCGATACTTGGTCGTTTTTGTGGACCATTATTCGAATTATGTAAGAGTTTTCGCAGCGCGAACGAAGAAAAAGGCGGCAAGAATGTTCGGGCATTTCATTGCCTGGTTTTAAAACGAGTTTTCGTGTAGAGGGCACGTGTTGCGCACTGGTGGCGGCGGAGAGTATCAGAACGTCTATCTGTTTTGAAAACAGACCTGTATCCGCCGCCAAGTAACTGAACCGGGAAATCCTGCCTCAAATGGCAAGGCGGAGCGTATGAACCGGACCATTTTCAACATGGTCCGGTGCATGATATTCGGGTCCGGTGTACCCTTAACGTATTGGTCGGAGGCGGCTGAGTATGCTGCATACACACTCAACCGTACTCCGACAAGGTCGAATATTGGGCGAATTTCGCCGCTAGAAGTACTGACCGGCAAGCGGCGGCAGTGAATGACATTTTGATTTTCGGGTCCCCGTGCATGGTTTGGCGGGACCAGAATAAGAAAACATTGGAGAAGCACGCCGAACGCGCCCTTATCCTATGGAAAAGCGATGAAACCAAAGGTTTCAAGGTGTTACTGTTGAAGGACAGGGTGGTCGTGGTGACGAGGCACGTAACCGCGATCGAAACGCTCAGCCCTGAAACGAGCGATAAAGTCACCAAGGTGTTAGAAGGTAAACGCAACCAAGAATTGGAAGAATTGGGTGACTCGCCTTCGAGAAACACCGATGCGAATACGTCGAGTTCAATGCGTGTAAGGGACGGAATACCGGAGCCTGCAACCAGGCCGGGACGCGTCGAAAACATTGAACAAGGCACTAGGAAGACGCGCAGAAAGCCAAAGAAGAAGGCTAAAGGGCAGGAGTATGAAGCATCGAGGGCCAAAAAGGCCGCTTCAAGTGATGACATTCCGAAAATAATTGCCGAAAATGATGGAAATACGGAAAGCGCTTTATGTGCTTACGCGGTTTGCGAGCCAGGTTCTGAACCATCAAGTGAATCAATGATGCAGCCGGACCCGAAAAATTATCGTGAGGCGCATGGTGGCCCGCAAACAAAGATGTGGAAGAAAGCGGAAATGGAGGAGATCAAGGCTCTTCATGACCTCGAAACGTGGGACGTCGTTCGCCGCCCTGAGGGCTAGGTACCTCTCCCGACCAAATGGGTGTACAAGACGAAAGTCAGTGCAAACGGGTCGGCCGAGAGGTACAAGGCGAGGTTGGTCGCCAAGTGATGAGCAAGTTTTCGGCGCTGACTATTTTTCACGTTTTCAACCGTTATGGAGTTGAATAACGTAAATTTGCTCCTTGTGTTGGCGCAAGTGTGTGGGGTAGCGGCACGCAACGGCGATGTGCCAAAAGCCTACCCCAAAGCTAAGTCCGAAGATGATATGGAAATATATTTTCAGGTGCCGCAAGGCATGGATATTACGGTGGATAAATTATGTGATTTCGGTGTGAAATCACCAAAGGAGCTCGCGCTCAAATTAAAGCGCAATTTATATGGTTTGAAACAGGCTGGACGCCTGTGACATCAGTGTCTGTGCGAGACACTGAGGAAGTTTGGTTTTACGCAGTTTGTTACCGACAACTGCATTTTCGTCAAGCACGAAAAAAACTAAACGGTTGTGGTCGACGCATATGTTGACGAACTCCTGGTTACCGGAACCAGTGAGAGGAACGTGCAAGAGTTTTTTTGAAAACATGCAAGTGCTCGAACTAAAGGACTTGGGAGGTGTTACCAAGTTTCTGGGCATCCGGATTCAAGGTGATCCGGGGAATGGTTACGTGCTGGACCAGGAGAGCACGATCAAGGAAATATTGAATGTGAACAAGCTGAAAAAGATGAACCCAGCTCGGACTCCGGTGCTGACACCTGACGAGGATAAGGAGTATCTGGAACTCCTGTTGGTGAAACCAAAAGAGAACATGCCAAGTACCAAGCAATTCCAGTCGCTCGTGGGCAGTCTGTTATGGGTCGCCCGGTGCACGCGTCCTGACATTTCGTTCGCCGTGCACCGAGCCACACGTAAGACCCATGCACCCACGCTGGGCGATTACAAGGTTGCTAAGAGGATTCTCAAGTACCTTAAGGGAACGAGTGGTCTCAAGCTGGCATTGAAACATGACGAAGATTTACCTATGCCACTGCGCATCATGGTATACAGCGATGCAGATTTCGCCGCTGACAAGGCGGATCGAAAAAGCGTTTCGGCAATGGTGGTATTCATAAATGGAGTCCTCGTAAATTGGGCGTGCAAGAAGCAGACGGCGGTTGCATTGTCAACCGCTGAAGCGGAATGTGTTGTGTGGTGAAGTGTACCACAAATTTGGTCACTTTTGGTCAAGGCAGTTGGTCGAATTTCGGATTGGTCTACACAAGGGGGGCTTTTTCAGCCTATCAAATTCAAGGAGTATCAAGAACGCTGGTCTTGGGTGAGTCACCTGACTTTGGGTATTTTACATAATTTTGTGTGGGTACATTAGGGACCATAGGGAGGTAGTATTATTGGTTAGTTGTGGATTTGCCTTAAAAAGTAGAAGTATTTTGGTTGCAGGAATTTTCTAAGTAGAAGTCCTTTGGTCTTGGTCTATACCACAGCAAGGGGTCGCCGTTTTCTTTTTACGTACATTAGTCTCCTCCGCCCGCCGCGGAGTGTTTGGGGGAAGAGGGTTGAATTATCCCCTCTCGACTATTATACCCGGTCTGGACGCGCCGCACGCGCACTTTGACCACCGGAAGTCCCTCGACGGGAGTACGATTTGGCGATCTCGACACTTTAAGTCAAGTACGTTTGGAACGTGCTATTCACTGGATTGGTCTTTACGTGGAGATATCGTTTGTGGAGTTTCACGGGCATATTGGGTCTTCACGTGGACATATTGGCTCATTGTAACATTGGTTGGAGTTTAGACCGGTTTTGGTCTTCTCTCATATTGGTCAGAGGCTAGACCGGTTGATTGGTCTACCCTCTATTATTTCGTATTGGTCAGGTCTAGATCGTTTGGACGATCGACCTATTGGAATCTATCTCTCGGAAGTGTTTCTGGTCTGTACGTACCTGGGGTGAAGAGTTTCGCCCTATGTACACTTAGCCAGGACGGTCTCATATTCAAGGCCGAATCAAATCGATCTGCGATCCCGATCCACCGAGTGTGTAACTAGCCCACTCCAATGGGTACCCAAGGTGAGATGGTCTTAAGTGAATCGGACCAAGTCTTTCTGGATGATGACCGGTCGTCTGCCAGCAGCAGAAGATCGGACCAGATTTCGAATGGAGGTCCGCGGGGTACCTCCCCCCCCGTAAGTTGGAAGGCTGGGCACGATGGTGGTGGTCAGGTTGTCGATACAAATGTATTCGATTTCGAACTTGACTCCACCACAATGGTGCGCGTGCCCGGATCACTTGGTGATCGTGGATATAACCACGAGGTGTCATCAAAGATTGAATTTGAAGATTTGAATTTGGAATCGTTCTGGAGAGGGCGTAAGGAAAAGCTATCACCTTATGTCTTCGTTCTCGACAAAGGTGGCGATGTCCGGTCTGGCCTGGTGGAGGACCAGATCGGGATTAATATTTTTTTTCCTCCCCAAAAGTCTCCCACCGGAGCCTATCGGGACTATAGCAAGTCATGCTATAGTCCCGGAAAGGATCAGGACCTTGTTCCTGATCCTATGTATATGCATAAAAAAGTTGATGGAAAATCAAAAGACGAAAAATACTTTGAATCTGATCAGAACGATCAGACCAACCTCCCCAAGGTCCCCAAGCTACCCAAGATTCCCAAGAAAGGGTTCGGAATGCCGTCCGACGAAGACGACCTCGAAGAAAAGTCGCAGGTCGGAGATGGAGGCATCGCTGAAGAAGACCAAAACAAGATGTACTACATTTTTGAGCTGAAACGATTTGTTCGTTTTGACGTGGTCTTTCGGGTGTTGAACCTCCAGATCCCCGACCGTCTTCTCGGTCCCACTACCGAGCCGGTCCAGAGTGATCGCCCATTACTGTTGGTGAAAAACTTGGTGGCGATGTTGGCGGAGGTTGGCATTAAGATGCAGAACCCCGCCGATGTCCAAAAACTATTTGAATTTGAGACTTGGAGGCTGAAATCGTCGATGTCGACCTTCCACGACCATTTGGTCCCAGTGGTGGGGGCGGTTTGCCGCCCAGCTCCCACCGCAGCAGTGAAGGTCGCTGAAGCCTCCACAGCGCTTGTCGACATTGGTTCTGATGACGAATCGGTTTATCAGTCTCCACCGGCCTCTAACAGCTCATCAGAGTTGGAGACCGGTGTCGAGCGGATGACCGTGGGGGTGGACCATGCCCAGCCTGAACAAAAAAGGGACATGCGGCAGCAAAGGGCTGCTTGCCAGTCGGGGCTCCCGCGACCCCCACAGGTCTCAGTTCCGCAAAAGGAGGGTATCAACACGTTGCCCGTGACTCCATCTAACGTCCAAACCATGTTTGAGACGATGATGGAGCGTTTCATGGAAGACCGGGTTAGACCACCTCTGCGGCCACATGTCCAAGACCGGTCTACCCAGCAAAGTGCCAATGTTTGCCGAGATGTGGATATGGAATCGGTAACATCTGTGGACAAGCCCACTCGAAGTGGTAAGCAAGGCGGCAAAGGGAAGCGCAAGCCGCAACCGGCCAGAACGCGTAGACCAAGTAAGACAAGTGACTGTGACATGGAGTCGGTCGGCGGTCTTGACGACCACTGTGGGTCAGACGGTACGGGTGCTGGCAAGCCACGCAAGGCTAACCTAGCCTCCACTATTGCTTACGACTTTGGATCTGCTGCGATTCCGCGCATCCGTATGGCCGCGACCACCGACCTAAAGGACTTCACTGGCAAGGATACCGATGAAGACCAGGCCCGGTCTTGGTTCGGTCGAGTCAAGTCTGCGTTCCTGCGAGACCAGACCACGAAAAGTGAAAGGTGTCTGATTCTCCGGGATTTGTTGAAAGTACCTGCCAACTGGATCCAACAGTTAGGTCGGGATGTCCGGTCTGACTAGGACCATCTATGTGCAGAGTTTGAAGGGCAATATTGTAACTCCGGATTTTCGAGTGCCCGCAAGTATCACCATATGCAGAAGCGGAGCGACGAGACACCGATCGAATATTTTCATCGGTTAAACGTGGCTGCACTTCGTGCCGGCATAACAATTAAAGAGAATAACCCGCCGAGCGGTGCTGCTCTGGAACATGTGGGTCACTACATTAGTACCCTGGACGATCAAGAACTGGCGGACCAGCTTACTCTGCTGCGTCTTTGGGACGCGGGTGAAGTTGAACAGACTCTACGGACGCTACAGCAGTCGCGTATCATGAGGGCGAAGAGTGCTGATAGATCAGATCGCTACCAATCCAAGACCCAGACCCAGACCGATCCGGTCAAGAGGCCCTGGACCAGACCGACCCGAGCGGTCAAGGCGATCGTAGCCGAAGACAGCACGGGATCGGAAGGGAAAAGTGGAAGTCAATCCAGCCAGGAGTCGTCGGATGAAGACCAGTATCGTTACGTCTATGTTGCGGGACCTTCCCCGAAGACCAGGTCGAAGTCCGACCAGGTAGACCGGAAGGGAAGGAACGGAAGCAAGTCCGATCCGGACCGACCTCGTCAGAAGTGCTCCCACTGTGGGTCGAGCAAACATGATGGGCCAAACTGCTGGAAGAAGATGGTGTGCAAGAAGTGCGAGAGACGCGGCCACCCGACGGACCACTGCCTTTTCGTGTGCAATTCATGTGGAGAGATCCACGAGTCCGGCCACTGCAAGATTGAAGAATTTTTTAACATGATACGCAAGTGGTACGTGCCGGACAAGCACGCGGGGATGCTGCCGCCGGACGCGGAAAAGATGTTAAACTAGAACGCTCGCCAGGTTGGAATCTGGATCGAGCCGAGCGTTCTACGGTTCACATCTATGCGTATGTCGGCAAGGAGGATAAGAACGACAATACACGTTCTATTCCAAATTGCGTCGCCCGAGACCATCCGGTCTACAGTCTGAAGACTGATGAGTACACCCGGACCAAGGTGGTTATGCAGTTGGACTTGCTGCCTGGAGAATCCCGCGGATACTGGAAGTATCACGCGCCTGATAAATGGTTCAAGCAGGCGAAAGCCTGTGGCAAGATTAATAACCAGAAAGCGACGATGTTGTTTGACTCTGGAGCTGAAGTCTCGATAATCGACTCCGCATTTGCTCGTAAGGTCGGATGTCGTATAGACGATACCCAGAGACAAGAATGCGTCGGGATCGGTGAAAACTCTTATATGACCGAAGGAAGAACGCGTGTGAAAATACTTTGTCGGG
This sequence comes from Peronosclerospora sorghi, assembly GCA_026184515.1. Classification (NCBI taxonomy): domain Eukaryota; phylum Oomycota; class Peronosporomycetes; order Peronosporales; family Peronosporaceae; genus Peronosclerospora; species Peronosclerospora sorghi. The sequence goes on along the minus strand of CM047587.1, from coordinate 8,467,794 downwards.
ATCGCTGGTCTACTTTTTCAGCGCTTGGGTTGGCAAGTTGGCTCGTCAGGACGCTTTACTAGGTATGGATTTCATGGTCCCAGCTGGTATTTGCCTAAACCTGTCAAATGGAGTGCTTACACTCCCGGATGAGGTCCAGGTCCAGTTGGCTGGTCGAAGACCTCTGTATGGTTCGTATACCGATCTGGTCCGGTGGGACCAAGACCTCACTATCCCAGTCGGTCGGTCTGCCGATACCCCGGTTGAGAAAGGTTTTCGTTCGAGGAAGCTATGGTTGACCAGGGGCGATCGGTGGGTCTCGACCTTCGTAAAGAGTGCTTGTCGACGTGATTTTGTCCGTGTTACCAATATCGGTGACAAGCCGCTGACACTGGACAATAACACTATTGTCGGCATGTGGTTAGCAGAAGGAAAGGTACCAAGGAAGATGGGGTTCGTCTCGATTGTATCGAGGCGGTATGTCGAGTGGCAAAACCTGGCGTACCAATCGACCACCGATCTTATCAGCGATGATGGGTCGGTGGGAGAGGATACATCACCTTTAGTGGAAAGACCAAGTTATGTCACCCCAAAAAAGATGTTGGTCCGAAGAAAGTCGCTGCAGTCACCAGGAACGGTGGACCATCAAGTAGACGAGCCAAGGTTAGTCAACGTGGTGTCAGCACAAGACCAGGCGACAGCGGAGCAAGAAAAGGAAGAAGGGGAACATGAATTTGCTAGGTCGGACCATGACGGTATTCCTAATCAGACCGATATCAGTGAAGGACAGCCCGTCGATCAAGACCAGGGGCGTTCAGCCGGTCCAGATGGTCTAGGTGATATCACCCCAGAAGATGAACAAGTCTGTATACATGAAGGCGGGGAACAGTACATTCAGGAGCTGGAAAGCCAAATGGCAGTCCTCCCTGAAGTGTCTGCCGACTCGCCCGAAGTTACAACGGATGATTTACAAGTGGGTGATCAAGACCTTAACAGTCCAGACCAGATCGAGCAGTTGAAGAATATCATATGGAAGAAAAGACATCTGCTGATCGGAAAGGGCAACGCCTTACCACCTGCAGCCCGTGGTGCGATTTGAGATATTGACGTTAGAGATGCCAAGCCGATTGCTCAGCGATGTCGACGCGTGGCGCCACAGTACCGGGAAAAGCTTTCTGATATTATCAAAGGACTGTTGGCTACCAAGATTATTAGACCGTCGACCTCGCCATGGGCCTCGCCGATCGTAATTGTTATCAAGAAAAAAGGCGTTAACATTAGACTGTGCATCGACTATCGGCTTGTAAATCGGTTGACTAAACTCATGGTGTACCCGATGCCGCTAATAAATGATTTGTTGGAAGACCTGGACAAGACCTTGTGGTATTGTTCGCTGGACATGGCAAGTGGATTTTGGGTGGTCTCGATGACTGATCGAGCCCGTGAGATTTCCGCATTTGTGACGCCGTTTGGTCTTTTCGAGTGGAACCGTATGCCGTCCGTTCTGAAGAACGCACCCCAAATCTATCAAAGGCTGATAGATAACGCATTGTACGGACACTTCAAGATCAAGACGATCGGGACCCTGTTTAAAAATTATGATGTGTTTAGAGAGGGTGAACCCGATCGGGAAGGAGGACCGTCCGTTCTAGGGAGGCGGTCGTACATCAACGACATTCTGATACCTGCCTCGTCATGTAACGATCTGTGCGAGAAGGTTGAACGATTGTTGGAGACATGCGACCGCTGGAACCTGTCTATAAGTGCCGTGAAAAGTTTTTGGGGTATGTCCAAGGCCGCCTATTTAGGCCATATGGTCTCGAACAATGGTCTAGAGTCTAATCCCAAGGACCTGGATTCGCTGAGTAATCTCCCGTTCCCCAGATCGCTGAAGGCAATGCAGTCCTTCCTGGGAAGCTTGAATTATTATAGCCGATTCATTGAAGACTTTGCTATCGACGCGGCTGTGCTGTACGAACTCCGGGAAGTTGACTATCATATGTTGCGCGAAGAAGACCGGGAAACTTTACAGGAGGGCGCCGACTCTGGTCTTGCTGCAGTTTTCCGCAAGTGGAGGCCGAAGATCATATGAAGCGTGCACAGTTTGCCTTTGGTATGTTGAAGGTTAAGATGGCGACGGCACCGATACTCAAGCATTTCGCTCCCGAAAAAGTGCCGACCATTATTCTATATGCCAGTAAGTGGGCTATCTCGGCCACTTTAGTGCAAGATCACGATGGTGTGTATCATCCAGTCACGTTCACGAGCAGAACGCTGAAGCCAAATGAAGTGAACTATGGAATTGTCGAGAAAGAAGTTCTGGCGTTGCTACGAATTCTGGATGTGTGTTACAACCTGCTGGTCGGCCGACCTATAAAGGTCCTGTCAAGACGGTCTACTTTGGCCTGGCTATTATCGGCCAATGGGATGGACGGACGTCTAGGCAGATGGTCGGCGGTCTTGTCGCTGTGGACCCTCGAGGTCGTTAAGTGCACCAGGGGCGAGGAAGAGATATTGGGCACATTAGCTGCCAGTATCACCCCTCGGTCTGAAGTGGACGAGGCATTGATAGCGATTGCCCCGAGGAAGCAATCTCGGAAGTCAGTTTCGAGACCGCCACCGACCGTCGACCATGATGAAGAGCTCTTGGTCTTAAGTTTTGACGGATCGGCAAGCGTGAAGAAGAAGGTCGGCGCCTATAGTGCCATATTGTGGAAGTTGCCACAATGGTCTATAGTTGCAGCCGCTGCCGATTTCACGCCGGATATTACTGTTAACGAGGCGGAGTACCGAGGTCTACTTCTATGTCTGGACCTGCTGTCGTCTCAAGAGAAGAGGCGATTCATCATATGTGGTGACTCCAACCTAGTGATCAGGCAGATCACCGGAGAGATCGACTGCAAGGCTCAACGACTAAGGACGCTAAATGATCGAGTAATGAAGGCATTGAAGGACCACCCCAACCACGATCTATTGCACGTGAAACGGGACTGGAACAGAATTGCCGACTACCTCGCGACCAAGGCCATGCAAGACCATACCGGGGCTACGATCACCGAGAAGGCCGTTCTGGATGGATTGGTGAATATAAACAGGCTCCCAGAGGTGATCGGACCCAAGAACGCCCCAGTCCAGGTGCATGTGATGGTCGCGACTAGATCGAAAGCTCAGAAGTCTCGCCGACCGTTCCCGAAGGAAAGTTTGAACGAATATGCAGTGAAACAGTTAAAGATGGAACGGATCCTCAAGGCGCAGGACGAAGAAGAATGGATTATGAACCTGAAGACCTACCTGCGTGGTGAACTGTACAAGTTGACGAACGACCAAGCGAAAGAGTGCATCAAGATCGCGGATAGCTACGAAGTGGATGATAATGGATTATTCTATTACTGCCGCGATGCCGAACAAGACAGTGCAGACCGGGACCGACTGGCGAAATTAGTGATCCCCGAGTTGCTGCAGCCGGATGTCCTTCATCACTATCACGTGAGTATAGAAGGGGGACATCAAGGCATAGGCAGGACCTATCACAAGATCAGGTCCCATTTCCACTGGAGAGGTCTTTTCCGCAGTGTGCAGAAATATGTGGGCTGTTGCACGGATTGCGAGACCGGAAAGGGTAGACCGGTAATCAAGGGGCGTTCGCCCGGAAATATCGAAGCTACCTACCCTTTCCAGGTCATAGCGATGGACCACATACCGTCACTACCTAGATCGACGCGCGGCAACACTGAGCTGCTGATCTGGGTAGACCGGTTCACTGGTCTAGTTATTGCGAAGGCAAGTGCATCCCGGTCTGCGGAGCAGATCGCCCTGAGCTACGAAGAATGTTTGTTCCAAAGATTCGGCGCCAGCGAGGTCATGAGGCACGATCGGGAACCCGGTTTTATGGCCGAGGTGTTCCGGTCGTTCAATAACATGCTGGGCCAGAAACAGAGTGCGACGATGGCATATCGTCCGAAAGCAAATGGATCGGCGGAAAGCATGGTGCAGACCATAACGAGGGCGATCAAGATGTACGTTGCTGACCCAGACCAGCGAGATTGGGAAGAGTATGCAGAAAGGCTGGTGTTTGCACTCAACTCGTCGACCGATCGGGTCCGAGGAGAAACGCCTTTCTATCTGACATATGGATGGGACCCTCGGTCGACACTGGAAGCTGCGATACCTATCGGTTGCACCCGGACCCGCGATCGTGATGCTCGACGCTGGCGCATGCAGGTCCAGAAACACTACCAGCATGCAAAAGAAGTCGTCAACGAAAAGCTGCGTCATGCCACACAAGACCGGGCAGACCGGACCAATGACCAGGTCCGACCCCACGGTATAGAACCAGGGGCGAGGGTATGGCTATACCTAGACCGAGTGAAAGAGGGCTATGCGAAGAAGCTGGTTCACATGTGGCACGTCCCTTTCCGTGTTGCCCAGCTGATTGGTGAGCACGCTTCCCGTATAGTAACAACTGGTACAGATTACAAGGTTTTCCCGATTGGGCATGTGTCCAAGTTGAAGCTGGTCCGAGAATTTCCGGATCGACCCAAAACTATCTGTCTGGTAGACGAAGAAAAAAGATTTGATTTCGATGAAGCGTTACTGACGGAGGACAGTTGGGAACGACCATTAGAGGAAGACGAGTTTGAAGTGGAGAAGGTCTTGGATGTTCGGTCTACCAAGAAGACCAGGTTCGGTCGGACTCACCGAGAGTACCTGGTCCGATGGAAGGACCATGATGAATCAACTTGGGTCGACGAGCTCGACTTGAATTGTGGGGCTCTTCTACGAGAGTTCGAACGAGAACGAGTCAGTCGTAATCGCTTCGCAGTGATGCAGACCCATGAAGACCAAGACCAAGACACGCAGTAGCATCGGTAGGTCTAGACCGGTGTGAAGATGTGGAAGGTCCGGAGTTGATGTGAAATTGTGATGGACTGTGACGGATTGGAATAGCGGAATGATGGATGTGATGACTATTTTTCGTGATGGGAGTGGAACTGTTTACGATAACGTGTTCGGTGCAACTATGGAGAGAGTGGTAAAATTAGTTCAAGTGATTTGACGATCGGACATACGAAAAGAAATGATGACATGTATTACGAGTTATCTGGTCGACTACCTACGGCTTCACTTGCTATCGCCCCACAGACGGCCGATGACCATTGACGGATGATGTTCCACTTGATCCTGAAACTGGTTACGCCAGGGGTCCTTCCGGTCAAGCTGGACCAAAGCATCCTTGGGGTCCGCGACCGGCTCAGCGCAATCAAGACCGGGGTACCATGTGCCGTCGTCGTCCAGCAGTCTGGTCTTCTCAACGCGACGCCTTGGCATGTGGAGGAACACCGGGTACAAGAACACGTCGACGTCACACTCGCGAGCTCGCATCCCGTCCAAAATGTACTGGCACAGGGATTGACAAGCTAAGGCGCACTTGTGAAGCTCGGATGTCCCGGGAAGAACCGAAGGCGCCGGCGTCGCGGATGTCGATACTGGTGCAGCGTCACTTGGCAGACCGGTCTTCTGCTCTGACCCCACTGTCGACGCTACTTGGACGAAACTGTCACGCAAATTCGTTTGTGATTTGGACTGTATGGGGATCATGAACTCGGAATCGACGGACCCTTCGCTGGAGTCCTCCTCAGACGAGACCCCGGTGTTATGGATGCGACTTGCAGTACGGCGCGAGGGCGCTCGACTTTCCGAGGGGCTGTAGATGTCGTCCATGTCCGAGTCCGAGTCCATGAGAAGCGCCTGTGTCTTGGCTCGCTTATGGGACACTGCACACTTCCCCCCGATTCCGGGTCCGCGCGCAGTGCCCCGCGCCCTCGAGCTACCCGGCGCGTCCGCGCGCTTCTTCGATTTGTGTGCGATTTCGGGCTGCGGAATATCAGCCAATGAACGGTGTCGGTCTTGGTCCTGATGCAAGCGGTCTTAGTCCTGCTGCAAACGGTCTTGGTCTTGCTCCGAGGCGACTAAGGTTGCCGATGGGACCAATCTACGCTGGAGGAAGCAGTCGAACACGGAGGTAGAAAGTTCATCAAGTGCTGGCGGCACTGGTCTAGTGCCACCTGACAATTACCCGACTCTTGCGTCCAAGCGTCGGACCTGTCTTGACAGGACCGGACCTTCCCGGTCTGGTCTTGAATCGCAATTTGCAACTCGGCAATGTGTCGCGCGAGGTCGTCGCCTTGCATGCACAGTGAAGTCGCGTCAAACTGTCCGTCCAGCTGCTGCCGACGAACAAGTGCAAGTTGATCCCGGAGATGGGACTGATGAGCCTCCAGACGGGACAGCTCATGGCGCGCGCTTATCAGCTCCTCCAAACTGTGTCGGGGCTGGTCAACATCATCGCCGGACTGCCTATCGGCATCAACCAAGCCACCTATTGCCTGGACTACGCTGGGAGGGATGACAGCTGAAGACAAACGAGGGTCAAGAAGAGTACAAGATAAAGACCAAAGATGCGCACCTCGTGTTGCCTGGTGGGCCACCTGGGTCCTGAGACGCATGTTTTCTGCGAGCATATCCTGCATCCGCGTGTCAGCTTCAGTCTGACACCCTTCCGATGTTTGAAGTGCATTAGAGTTACGTGGGCTGTCAGGCCAAGCCGACCGGACAGGCGAAGCAAGGTGGGGCGACTCGGCGAATAGAGTTTCTGAAAGAACGACAAGAACAAGCGTCAAAGGGAAGTATAAGAAGATCAAGTGCAGTAAAGGCAGTACCTGACGCAGGTGTCGAAGATGTTTGGTCCATGGTGAAGAAGTGTGAGTGACCAAGGTCCAGTTGGTCAAGTGATGGGTGAGGTCAGACCGTTATCGTTGTGCGACACGGTCGGACTCAGGGGCGGCTGTGGTGAAGTGTACCACAAATTTGGTCACTTTTGGTCAAGGCAGTTGGTCGTGTTTCCGATTGGACCAAACAAGGGGGGCTTTTTAGCCTATCAAATTCAAGGAGTATCAAGAACGCTGGTCTTGGGTGAGTCACCTGACTTTGGGTATTTTACATAATTTTGTGTGGGTACATTAGGGACCATAGGGAGGTAGTACTATTGGTTAGTTGCGGTTTTTCCGAGTAAGAGTCTTTTGGTTGTGGTTTTTCCGAATAGAAGTCTTTTGGTTGCGGTTTTTCCAAGTAAGAGTCGTTTGGTTGTGGTTTTTCCAAGTAAGAGACTTTTGGTTGTGGATTTTCCGGATAGAGGGCTTTTGGTTGTGGTTTTTCCGAATAGAAGTCTCTTGGTTGCGGTTTTTCTAAGTAGAAGTCCTTTGGTCTTGGTCTATACCACAGCAAGGGGTCGCCGTTTTCTTTTTACGTACATTAGTCGCCTCCGCACGCCGCGGAGTGTTTGGGGGCAGAGGGTTGAATTATCCCCTCTCGCCTATTATACCCGGTCTGGACGCGCCGCACGCGCACTTTGGCCACCGGAAGTCCCTCGACGGGTGTACGATTTGGCGATCTCGACACTTTAAGTCAAGTACGTTTGGAACGTGCTATTCACTGGATTGGTCTTTACGTGGAGATATCGTTTGTGGAGTTTCACGGGCATATTGGGTCTTCACGTGGACATATTGGCTCATTGTAACATTGGTTGGAGTTTAGACCGGTTTTGGTCTTCTCTCATATTGGTCAGGGGCTAGACCGGTTGATTGGTCTACCCTCTATTATTTCGTATTGGTCAGGTCTAGATCGTTTGGACGATCGACCTATTGGAATCTATCTTTCGGAAGTGTTTCTGGTCTGTACGTACCTGGGGTGATGAGTTCCGCCCTAGGTACACTTAGCCAGCACGGTCTCCGATATTCAAGACAGAATCAAATCGATCTGCGATCCCGATCCACCGAGTGTGTAACTAGCCCACTCCAATGGGTACCCAAGGTGAGATGGTCTTAAGTGAATCGGACCAAGTCTTTCTGGATGATGACCGGTCCTCTGCCAGCAGCGGACGATCGGACCAGATTTCGAATGGAGGTCCGCGGGGTACCCCCCCTCCCGTAAGTTGGAAGGCTGGGCACGATGGTGGTGGTCAGGTTGTCGATACAAATGTATTCGATTTCCAACTTGACTCCACCACAGTTGCAGCAGCCATGGCCGGAAAGGAGGCGCTAGGACTGCGGGATCTGGTCGCTGAAATTGGTATGCATGCCAAGAAACCACTCATGTTCAAGATGGACAACCAAGCTGCCATAAGACAATTGGAAGATGAGGCAAGTGCAGCAAGTTCGAAGCACGTGGATATCAAGTTGAAGTTTTTAAAGGACTATACCAGAAAGGGCATTGTTTCAGCAAGCCGCGTGCCGAGTGAAGAAATCTTGGCCGACCTACTGACCAAGGACTTAGGATCGCAGAGGATTCAAGTGTTGCGTGCAGCGCTAGGACTGCAGTGATGATGGTACAGCCTCCGGTCTTCCAGGAGGAGTGTTGGAAGAGTGTGTATCCATTTTGGACTTTGCACTCTTCCGAATGGTGGAATCCCATTGGCTGTCAGGTACGGCATACATTTATGCATATAATAGCGGTTACAAGATTAAGTTGCATTATTACCGGATAGCTACTTAAGTAACCATACATAATATACTTTCCTTTTTGCATATAAATCAGAGCACCCCTACTGAACGCTCTGCGGCCGCTACACGGCGCCTACTTACTTGCCTCTTCCGCTGATCCTCCCGTGCTGAAACTTTGTCATCAGGTGAGTACTGATCGCGGGAAGTGTACTAAAGCTTTATTATAAGTTTTTAACAGATACTTGGTATCACTAGATCTGTGCATGGCCGAAAAGACGCTGCGCTCGAATTGGTCTAGGACGCATCGCGGCTCGCCCTTCACTGCAATGTTCCAGTCAGTTAGACGATCAGAAGCCAAATGTTTATTTTTCCTAAAGACTTTAACACATCAGAGTTGATTCAACATGTGACAATAAATAAACGGACCAATAAGAATATAATGGAGATATCCTACGTATTCTCTTCGATTTGTGTAAGGAGATTGCACAGAGCGATACGGACAGTCTCGAGACACTGCGGAAGGTGAAGGAAGTCATTCAAAGATTGGATAGATAAGGGACGAAAATTCTTAGCTCTTGATCAAGTGCGACAGCTTTTCTTTAGTATAAAAACTAGCGGCAGTCAAGAATTGGGCGAGATAAAGAGCATGGAGAAGCTTTCTGGCGGTGAGGGGAAGTAAATTCCAAGTACAGAGAAGCGTATTGAAGTACCTACGCGAGTATATTGAGAAACCCGAGGCGAAGATGCTGGTGTATGAAAAGATGATTACGCAAAAAAACCACAAATTCAAGACTTTCGACTTCTATCGTCGAGTTTGGATCCCGAGAAGGCGTCAGAAATATTTAGGAACCTCCCCATTTTTTGGAATATGTTGTAAGCCACGTGTGTAGCGCATATTGTAGGGCCGCTTTCATCTCCGACCTCGGATTCTGTCCACTGCGTGAACCCTCAATCTCCCTGTCCCGTGGAGGTTTTTTATCCGCTGTACCCCAGTGTCCGAGGAGGCGTTCAAGATATTTGAGAACCTCCCCATTTATTCGGGATAGCTGTAAGCCATGTCAAGCGCGTGCTGTAAGGGCCTCTTCATTACACTTGGACCCCGACTCGACCCGACCTTGGATTCTTGTCCACGGGCGGGACTCGAACTTACAATCTCCCGGTCCCGAGGTGGGGTGAGGAGGCGGTTGAGAAGACGGGGTAGGACATCCAACAGGGTAGAATCGTATCAGTACGACTTTTATATATGGTTAATGCACAAGAATCGATGTCTTGGTCATATCTTCAAAAACGGTTGCACCAGTTGAAACGTTAAGGATACATTCACTGCAGCATCAACTGGGTCGTCGACAACAACCACTCCTTCTCGACAATAATGTACTCTCATTCTTGTGATGGAGGAGTACGAATCGAGATCGATGCCCCGTGCACCGATAGAACCCACAAAAAGGCTTGATTTCTTGCAGCTTCCAGCAACAAGCTTGACCTAAAGGGGGTCTATAAAACCATGAAAGCCGTTCGAGTAACTATGCTCTTGTTCACAACGGAGACACCCCCATGAAGCAGTGGATTCCCGACGAACGGATCGCTTCGTCCATACCCAGCGCCAAAAATACAAGCATGCTGCAGTGCTCGATTGGCCAAGTTTAAAAGAAAGAATCTATTGAGAGTAAGTCATTGTGACATAAACCCATTTCGAGGTGCTTTCATCTGCTTCATCCACGTCAAAGGCACCGACCGAAGATACAATGGGCATGACGTCGGTAATGACCTTGTCAATGGCACGTAGCACCTGCAGGCGCGAATCGCAGTCAATTACCAAGTGCGGAGCATTTGGGAACACGTACGAAACACCGTTGGCGCGCACGAGGTCCCAAATCGTCAACGGTTTTTGATTCCAAGCTGCTTGCACCGTTGCGTGGTTTTCATCCAGAAGCTCCGTTTGCACTTTCCATGGTCCAAAAGCGTATGTTTCGCCTGCTAGGATGGGATCCTGAGGAGAAGGGTAGCATCTTTGCTGGAAGAAACCATCGCGGAAAATAATGAGCTGCTTGTTTGTTGTGAGAAACGACCTGTTGTCCTTTTTCAACGTGACCCACGACCCGATCGCTGCGTCGTTTTTCTTGTGCTTGGCTTGCCCAACTGGCGCCGTTTGTAATCGTGCGAGCTTCTGCATCAGCTCCAGCATTGGCTTTTCACGCACCATACTATTGCCCATCATCGAGTGACAGACTTTCCGAAACACTTCTTTCCATACAAAAAGGGGTTGATCCAGCAGCTTCTCACAATCAATCCACACTGCCACGTCACTTTGTCCGACCGAGTTGAGAATCGGCGCGAGGATCTGCGCGTCCACGAGCGCTGCACATTGCATGGACTCGGTCCCTAACGTCGAGAGGTTGTTGAGAAATCCGTCGCCATACATATCTCGAAGTAAAGGGACGAGCTGGTTCCGAAGTTTTCCACGTGTACTCCATTTCGGCGTCGTGTCTTTAAAGTAGGGCACACCGTACCGATGGGCAAAGTCGAAAATGACCGTTTTGTCAAATGCTAAGAGCGGCCGCCAGATCCGAACGCCATTGACGATACTACTAGCGTGCATGCCATTTAGATTGAGCAAACTCAGTCCTTTCATCATATTGGAAATGACATTTTCCTGGACGTCACCTCGGTGGTGCCCAAAACAGATGGCGGGTATATTATACTCGTCCATTATTTTCATGTACGTCTTGTATCGAATGTCACGGGACATTCGTTCATACGCATCCCGTCGGGTCGTTGCGCGCTTGACCTCGTCGATCCGTCGAACGTAAAAGATGATGCCGAAGCGTTCACACCAGCGACGGACGTAGTCCGACTCGGCTCGACTTTCAGGACGATTGCCATAGTCCAGATGCACGGCCACGATCGTAAACTTGCCGTGCTTGTCTTTCAATTTATGAAGCAGATACGCTATCACCATTGAATCTACGCCTCCCGATAGCGAAACGGCTAAATGGGAATGTGTACGCGCTTGCATCAAGCTTAAAAACTCGTCCATGGCGCGATAGAGTCGATCTTTGGGCATATCGCACTCGTCTGTCTCTATAAATGCTCTCTCTAAAATATCTTCGTCTAAAAAAGACGTTTGGTGGTCCATGGCGTTTTCGCGTAAATGTTGCAATCTCCCGGTCGTCGTACGTCGAAATCGTTGCAACAAGTCTCTATCGTGGTCCTGTCGTGCTCGACGAGTTTCAATGGCAGAGAGCACAAAACTAAGCCTTTCCGATGTTGGCGAGTGGCGCAGTGGCATTAAAGCGAAGACAAATTGAGGTACTGCTAAGGTTTCGTGCCAACAGTTGGCGAGCAAAGTTTGCTCTACAATTGTCAGTGCGTAAGCGTCGTTTCGTTTTACTTGCTCTTCATGTGCCGCAACGTGACGGTTTCGATACACATGTCGCGAAAATTGGTCAAGGACTATAATTAATGCCACACACGTGTCTCGAGACTCTATCCGCCATGTCTCAAGTTCTTTCGCCTCTGCACGCCTCAATAAGGAGCCAAAACGCTCCACAATTTCAGCGTCGGTTTGCTGCTGCTGTTCAGAACGTTCAGGTGGAAACCATTTGCAGCGACGTAGCTCCGTTTGATCCCCATCGAACCAGTACTGCAGAACAGCTTGTGCTTCGGTCATATTGAGAGCTCAAGGCCAGTAGTTTTTATTAAAACAAGTTGATTGGGTAAAATAAAATTTGATCGAATTATGAAGCCACGATATGTGTCAACGAGGTAGAGAACCCGACCGATGCGTGGGCTTTTAGTTGTTTGTACAGTGAACAAGAGTGTTGGCTACATGAAAATACTTAGACCATCTCTTGCAGCCTGCATTGTCAATTTAACAATAAGAGATGGGGGGTACCAGCCACGAGGACACATCAGTCTCTATCTGGTGTGCATACACCACAATTCTCACTAGTTAGACATGTAAGACACTGCCTACAGGTCGGATCTCATTAGTGGTCTCAAGTACTTCGCGTAGCCTTCCGGGACGTGGGATTTATGCAAAGACTCGTCAGCCGCTCGTTTCACTAAGGCGCGATAAATGTCACCGTCGTGAAGCCCGATTGTCGAGTTGAGCTCAAGATCACTAAAATCCCACGCAGTGAGCAATACACAATTCTTTCGAAGGATCGGCAGAAGGCGTATGGTTTGCTCACGCACAAGGTCGAACTGCTCAGAGGATAGGTAGTCGTGCTGGCGGAAGTCGCCCGATGGACTGAATGATCAACCAAGTTCCGAAAAGCGAGCAAACCTGCACGAATGACTCCTGCTCCGGACCTGAAGGCAAATTCCTTACTCCGCTCATAAATGTTCGAAGTAGTACTCAGCTCGGTGTGTGCGGTAGACGCGCGACTCATTTCACCATGCAAATGGTACCATCATTTTTGGTAGCTCTCCTCTCGTCTGCTAGTTACAAAGTAATACGTGCGGCTCGAACCTCAAATGCCTAAAGGAGCAAATCGAGATCTCCAAAATCATGCACAACATGGGCCCTGCAACGTATCTTAACGTCGCTTTTTTTTTAGTTCTTTCCCTGGTTCAAAAACTTCGTTGATACCTCGTTCGCTCGTATAGATGCCAGCATTTTTCAGCAGATAGCGCGCATGTGGTTTCACCAGCACGTCGAAAGTGCCTTCGTACGTGATGGAACCGACAACGTTGCAAAATTGTACGCCAGGTTGCTGGACTGCGAATAGCGATCTCCGCATAATCGACGGCAGGTCTGAATGCCATCACTCACTTTTCGGCAATTCAAGCCTTAAGACCCGACGAGAAGCGTGTAGCTCTACTAACTTAGCACCAAAAGACGATCCGCCGTTGTGAATCACGCCCAGAGCTGAGTCGTGCATCTTCGCGAGAGAATACCTGCAAAGTAAGCGGCATACGAAATTGCAAGCAGAGGAAACAGTTTGTACTCTTGGTTCTGGTAGTCCAATACCTGAAAGTCCCCCTTGTTATCCGGAGTGCGACCTTGTACTCTCGCGGCACTGAAACGGGTACAGATAGTAGTAGCTGCTCCAATATTCGTCGCAAGAACATTGATCAAATACGCTCGAACCTGGACCATCGTCAAGTACACCAACTTGTCGCTCTTGGGCTTGACAAATGTTCCATCCGGTAGGACCTTAGCATACGCATCAGCATACTCTCGCGAGGGATGCGGATCTTATGGAACGCACAATATTCATTATCCACAGCATTAAAAGCCAACCTTTGGACCAATACCCCCACTTCAATTCCAGGCAGTGGCTGATGATCATTCATGGACCGAATCTGCACCAAAACTGCTTGCACACCAACATCTTTTCCCTCCAAATACAGTCTCGCATTGACAATGGCATGGCTCGCCGTTTTCCCAAGTCCACCAGGCCACCACTTTTGACTTGTCACTATGGGTGAGTCGAGAACAACTTCTTGCGTGGCCTTATCGTACGTCGCAACGGTCTCGATGCCCTGTACATTCGACCCATGACCACATTCCGTCTGTGAACACTTTCCAAGGAGTTTAAAATTCCTGGCCAACGGAAGCCACTTGGCCTGTTGCTCATCACTCGCTTGATTCTCGAGCGTCGGAATGAACATACTTCGGTGCACACATCAAAGACAAGAGGTTCGTTCTCCCACAGCCTTATACAGAGTCTGCTGGTCGGGTTGCGTCCGTGTGTATCCACCCCCTTGTAACATCTTGACAGACATAAGAGAACGCCTTCTTCAATCCGAATATTTGTCTCGCTCCGTATGCTTGCGGAAGATCATGTCGCGATCAGAGAGAGCACAGGGTGGCGCTCGACCACTTTCACGCGCAGTTGACGGCGTTCGTTCGCTTCTTTTCCACCGCGTAAGACGTTCGTCAGCACGGTGGGGTCAATGTCGCCATTCGCACGTTCCTTCTTGAGCAGGAGCAGGGCTTGAGGTTGCCCTTGGGGGATTTTCGGTAGTGCGGACAAGAGTGATGATCGGTTGAACTTTCTAGGTTCGACGCGGCATGTATCAAATCCTTTTATTCTCACTTTTTATTCCTATTGCGGTAATCCGACGCCCCTAGGCCATCCATCCTTATTGTGTTGGAAAGAAGGACGACCGGTGGCATGTTTCGTTCGCCAAAGCCTGGCGACTGGGCCGCCGAAGACGACAGCACGTTGGCCCTCCCGACGCCAGCGCCAGGATCTCCTTCCATGGTGCAAGCGTCATCCCCAACGCCTCCATCGAGACAAGACGCTCAGAGGACCAGCGGCGAACGGTTTCATGGGGACAGAACGAACCGTGGCGGGCGTGTGGAACGGGACCGCGAGTATCAAAGCGGCCGGTTCGATCGTGAAACGGACAATAGACGACGGAGTGACGGGCGGGACAGAGAGACTCGACGTTTTGATCGGGACAGAGAGGCGGATCGAGACGACAGACGTTTTGATCGGGACAGAGGGGCGGATCGAGACGAGAGACGTTTTGATCGGGACCGAGAGGTGGATCGAGACGAGAGACGTTTTGATCGGGAGAGAGGAGCGGATCGAGACGAGCGACGTTTTGAACGGGACACGCGACGCCCCATGCCCAACAAATGGGGACACAATGCCGACCGCCGTGGCGCGCGAGACCTGCCCTTAGAAGAAGGGTTTGTCGTGCATATTAAGGAGAATTTTGGGTTTGTGCGAAGCATGGAACGTGAAGGCGATTTATTTTTCCACATGTCGGAAGCTCCCGTGGACATTCAACTCCAAGATGAAGTGGAATTTCGAGTCAAATATAATCAGCGATCGGACAAAGAGATGGCGTGTCATTTAGTGGTATTGCCAAAAGGAACAATTCAAATGGAAGAAGTCACAGACCAAATACTTGACGGCGTCGTGACGAAGAGCTTACCACGTGGAGGCCATGGTGGTCGAGGAAGTTTTCAGGATGAACGGTACGGATATCGTGAAGAATATGGACTCATTGAAGTGAAAAAGGAGGAAAAAAGTGAGGAAACAGTGGAAGAACGAACAGAGCAGGACAAGGTCGAGAACAATTCGCAATTTCGACGCGATGTAATACGTTTTACTGTCAACAGTATGGCAAATAACGACGTTGAGACCCGAGAGGACGAAAAACAAGACAGCGATCGATGTAGGACAAAGCTGTTTCCGCAATTTGGGGATGAAGTGCGATTTAGGGTTGCAAAACATCGTAAAACAGGCGTTAAGCGTGCGATAGATTTGTCAATAACATTATCAGCACGAGAGAAGCTAGAGAAAGAGATTGAAGCCAAGCTCGCGACCATGACGCGTGAGAACGGTGTGGTCAATCGTGTCAAAAATGGCGGTGGGTTCATCAAGTGTTGCGACCGTCCAATTGACATTTACTTTCCCTTCCATGAAGTGCTTGAGTCGAAACAATCTGATGGTCAAGAGGTTGAAAGCGGTGACACTTCGCAACGCTTTCGTGCGGGAAAAGGCGCGTTGATACGTGAAGGTGACGAAGTTTCTTTCTATGTGTACGAAGACCAAGAAAATGAATCCGTTCGCTCTCGATCACGTTTAACGGCGCTCCGTGTCCAGAAGCTCCCTCCTGGATCCGTCTCGTTTGAAGAATTGATCCGTGCTAATGTCGAGGGTTTTGTGTCCAAGCTTCCAAAAGAACCTCGACATGGTCCAGAAGTCATTGGCTGCGTATATTTTGAACCAAGCGCTGTTGATGACGAGGGTGATCAAGTCGGTGAAAATGAATTGTGTGGGAGTGTAGAGAAGCCTTTAAAGCAGCAGGAAGGTAAGGATGAAGAATCAAAGAGGCACAAGCTGGCATTTCGATTATGTGACACAGAAGACGCGAATTATGTTCCCTTTGTTGACGATAAAGTCGCATTTGATGAAGTGTTGGATAAACGTACGGGGAATATGAAGGCGGTGAAGGTCCGAGTGATCCAGTTCAACCCCAAGAATCGTGAAACAGGGACAATTAACGCACTGAAAGACGATTTTGGCTTTATCAAGTGTACGGATCGCTCAGGCGATGCGTATTTTCGTTTCTCGGATGTCATGGGCCCGAATCGGAGCTTTAGCAATGGCACGGAAGTGGCTTTTGATGTTGCCGTCGATAGTAAATCGGATCATATTCGTGCAACTCGTATCCAGGTCTTACCACGAGGAACAATCAAGCGGGAAGATGTAGTTGGTGAAGGACTAGAGGGTGAAATCGTGGCTGTCCCGATTTTACGGAGAGGATTGCATTCGAGCCGTGGAGGCCGTGGAGACAAGTTGAATCATTTACCCAAGTTTGTCTGTGGCAAGATTACGTTTAGTACGCCGCTGAAGCAGCACTTGATTGATTTTTTGCCGGAGCTGAAACGAAAGGTTGATACTGCGTTTCTTTCGTCGGAAGATTCAGAGAAGGATGAAAATACGTTAAAGGAGAGTGAAGAGCAAGCTGAACTCCGAATTGTTTTTTCAAGCTCGTTATCCAAGTTTGAACGTGCTGCTTTGCATGAATACAGTGAGTGGCTTGGATTAAATCACACAAGTAGTGGTGAAGGTTTACATCGACAGTTGGCGATAAGTGCGAGCTCGAAGATTCCAACGAAAACTGTAATGGAAAAGCTGGCGACTGCTGCGCCAGAACTGACCGTCGAGTTCAAGGACGAGGACCTAGACGATGTGCGATATAATCCACATGTGGGGGACCGTGTCAAATTTGATCTTGTCATCATTAAACGGACAAAGCAATTCCAATGCAAATCAATCTCGTGTCTCGAGGCAGCTGCTTCCATTCCCAACTCCAAGGCAGAGAACATAGAGAGTTCTATGAATAAAGGGGAAGGATACATTGTCTTTGTGAAACCGGAAGGTTTTGGTTTTATTCGGCCTGCGCTTCAGATGGCATCGGTCTCCTTTGAAGAGAATTTATATTTTCACATTAGAGACATCACGACTGGCGAGAGCTTACAGGAATTGAAGGAAGGGACAGAGGTTCAATATACGGTTTTAAGTGATGAAAAGAAGAAGAAGAAACGTGCCGTGGGAATTCATGTGGTACCAGCGGGAACAATCCAAAAGGTTGTGCCTAAAAGCATGAAAGGTGTTGTCTATAAGGCGAGTTTGCTCCAGCGAATGAAAAGCGGTTCGAAATCTCGACTTGCTGAACCAAATAAAGCTAGTACGTTAGGAAGTATTCGCTTGTCAAGATGTGGTACTAGTATAGAAGACGAAGAGGATGTAAGTGACGCTGAGGCAGATGGAGAGAGCGAGGACGAAGCAGAGATGGAAGAGAGAAGACAGGATGGAGCAGTGCACGAGTCGAATGACGAGACGAAAAAGTTAGACAAAAAAAAGGTGGGAAAGGAAAGGCGTGGAACGCCGTATTATGTGTACAACCTTCGAGACCTTGTAGATCCCAGTGTTGTATTACGCGAAGGAGATGAAGTGGAGTTTGTGCCGCAGATCACGCCGAAACATGTACGTGCCTCTCAGATTCGGCTCGTGGCATCACATGCAAAACAAGGGGTGGTGACACGCATTACCCAGAATCGAAGTAATCGGGGTGGGATTATTCGCTTGGACGGTGACGAACCAGCCCTTGAAGCGAAATTTACCGATCGAAGGGTATTGCGTGGCGATACTTTAAGTGTCGGAGATCGGGTCGAGTTTGCATACAAACCGCCTCCTGTTACCTCGATGAAGAACGCTCCTTTAATGGACGATAAA
The DNA here is from genome assembly GCA_026184515.1 of Peronosclerospora sorghi. Classification (NCBI taxonomy): domain Eukaryota; phylum Oomycota; class Peronosporomycetes; order Peronosporales; family Peronosporaceae; genus Peronosclerospora; species Peronosclerospora sorghi. Next base: position 8,449,607 of record CM047587.1, on the reverse strand, counting down.
GAGAAGAAACCTGACGAAATGAATAGCGAAAAGCCTACCAATGGTGGGTTCGGACAAGCGTTAAGTATCCTGCATCTCTCTTCGCCAAGCTCGAGTACGACGTTACAGCGACGCGAAGCGCGTAAGGTGAACTCGACGCTGAAGGAAGCGATGCGTCAAGTTGGCGCGAATGCTATGGTAGCATCCCGAATGGCTCGAGGGCCTGATGGCACACGTGGATTTGTGGAGTGGGGGATGTTGGAGACGGGAAAGACGACGGAGACAGCGTCAGAGAATGTCACCGTCAATTCGTCCAGCACTGCTGTCTCGAGTACAGGTGCAACGGACGAGAAGAAAACGTAGACATCCGTCCCGTGTGATCGATATGAACTATAGGTCTCCAGACATGTTGTCAATAAGGTATGGAAGTATCGCCAATAAAAAGCGATAGCTTTATAAAAAATACCAACTTCCTGTACGCCTGCCTTGCCTTACTGTAACGCTGCAAGTTGTTGAATGGAAGAAATGGCGAGATTCACATGCTCCGACACTTCTCGCGCTTTGTCCTGCCACTTGTTTTTTTTCCTAGATGGCACAGAAAACAACTCTTAGCCACAATCGATACACGTTCTTGTGGTTCTTTGCTTCACGTACGCGACCAGATGCAGCAAATGTTGTTGCACAAATGTTTGAGCTTCGGACACGGTCATTTCGACGTGAAAATTCAGTCCAATATCGACTATAATCAGGGCCGTGAGGGTCACTTTCGCGCGGAAGAAAAAACGTTCGCCAATGTTCAGCAATGGACGCAGAGGCTCCTCCGGCTTGGCGGCAGTGGCTAACTCTTGCAACAATTCACGCAATTCTTGATACTCGTTTATTTCTTGGGTTAATGCATCACGATGCGCCAGGGTTTTCTTAAGTTGCGGACGTAAAACGTCGTCGACAAAGGCGGTGTAGCGCTGTAAAGCTGCACGAGATGATTCGGACTCGGACATGCCAACTACCTAGTGGTGGAGGTGAGAGTAATGGTAAGTTGCTGCAAGTGTCTACTTCCTCTGAGTGTGTGTCAATCATGGATGTAAAAAACCGCTTCGAATAAATTAACGCTTTGTCTTCCATGTTAATACATGATTAAAGTATCAGTACTATTATTATAGGAATCCACTGGAAGGCGTCCAAAAATGTTACCAATTCAACCTAACAAATAGGATTTGTTCCAGTGTGGTATGTAAAATTGTAAGGTACATTAGAACATTTTGTAGCCATGGCCCAAGAATAGAACAAATTAGATAGTGACGCGGAAAGTCGGTGAGCGAGTTGACAGCGGTACCGTCGCACGCGCGTGTTACTACGCCGAGTGCCCTTATCTCCTTTCCCGAATAGATCGTCGTTCTCACACGTAAAGATCATGTGGCATACCCCCGAGCAAAAAAAAGAAACAACTGTAACGGGGTTACATTCGAGTTACATATAATGCTGGTGTACATGAGTACACCACGGTTGAGGTCGGTATTGACCTGTTTGAAAGGTTTTGAACCTTTGGTTATTTTAACCAATCTGGCAGGGGCCCTTGGTGTGGTGGTGTGTCATCCATCCACGTGTCAGTACACAGGTGTGTACACTACATTTTAGCTAGGGACGAATTAGGAATATTCTACTTAGTATTACATATAGTTTATATTAGTTTAAATTAATTTAGGCTAATTACATATTAAATATATTCAGTTTACATTTCACTCTATTTTGCGGACGTGCGACCTCGACCGGTCGCGCGCGCAGTGAGTGTCGTAGGTAAGAGGGAGCCCTCCCTTTACTTACATCCCGTAAAAGGAATACAGCCGTTAAGGCTAAGTCGTAAACCAACCCGGGAATCTTGCCCCCGAGTTGGAGAACTCTCCTACTAAGCCCTTTACAAGGGCGTATCGGCTAAGTAGCGGTAGCTACCGCTTTAAGGAAGAGTCTTCCTCTGTGCGCTAGCCGAACCGTGCGTATACGCACCGGCTACATCTGGTAGTCACTTGTAGTCAATCCAACACCTGTGTTGGTAGACTAGGCATCCTCTGCAAAGGATGAATCAGGACGATTGGGATAGTTTGACACTCGTCCAGCAGGAAGCCTTTAAAAGGCTGTTACCCTTAACGGGGGAAGAAGGAATGAAGCTCCTAGTGGAGCAGGGCCTTGAGACCGTTAAGGCAAGGGTAAATGCCCTCATCGCTAATGAGGCGAGTAGTTGTGAAGTGTACCACAAATTGGGTCACTTTTGGTCAAGGCAGTTGGTCGAATTTCGGATTGGTCTAAACAAGGGGGGGATTTTTCAGCCTATCAAATTCAAGGAGTATCAAGAGCGCTGGTCTTGGGTGAGTCACCTGACTTTGGGTATTTTACATAATTTTGTGTGGGTACATTAGGGACCATAGGGAGGTAGTATTATTGAATAGTTGTGGATTTGCCTAAAAAAGTAGAAGTCTATGGTTGCAGGAATTTTCTAAGTAGAAGTCCTTTGGTCTTGGTCTATACCACAGCAAGGGGTCGCCGTTTTCTTTTTACGTACATTAGTCGCCTCCGCCCGCCGCGGAGTGTTTGGGGGCAGAGGGTTGAATTATCCCCTCTCGACTATTATACCCGGTCTGGACGCGCCGCACGCGCACTTTGGCCACCGGAAGTCCCTCGACGGGAGTACGATTTGGCGATCTCGACGCTTTAACTCAAGTACGTTTGGAACGTGCTATTCACTGGATTGGTCTTTACGTGGGGATATCGTTTGTGGAGTTTCACGGGCATATTGGGTCTTCACGTGGACATATTGGCTCATTGTAACATTGGTTGGAGTTTAGACCGGTTTTGGTCCTCTCTCATATTGGTCAGGGGCTAGACCGGTTGATTGGTCTACCCTCTATTATTTCGTATTGGTCAGGTCTAGATCGTTTGGACGATCGACCTATTGGAATCTATCTTTCGGAAGTGTTTCTGGTCTGTACGTACCTGGGGTGAAGAGTTCCGC
>CM047587.1:8426556-8446524 GCA_026184515.1 Peronosclerospora sorghi | reverse complement strand
TGTGGTGGAGTCAAGTTCGAAATCGAATACATTTGTATCGACAACCTTACCACCAGCATCGTGCCCAGCCTTCCAACTTACGGGGGGGGGTACCCCGCGGACCTCCATTCAAAATCTGGTCCGATCGTCCGCTGCTGGCAGACAACCGGTCATCATCCAGAGACACTTGGTACGATTCACTTAAGACCATCCCACCTTGTGTACCCATTGGAGTGGGATAGTTACACACTCGGTGGATCAGGATCGCAGATCGATTTGATTCGGTCTTGAATATGAGACCGTGCAGGCTAAGTGTACCTATGGCGGAACTCTTCACCCCAGGTACGTACAGACCAGAAACACTTCCGAAAGATAGATTCCAATAGTTCGATCGTCCAAACGATCTAGACCTGACCAATACGAAATAATAGAGGGTAGACCAATCAACCGGTCTAGCCCCTGACCAATATGAGAGAAGACCAAAACCGGTCTAAACTCCAACCAATGTTAAAATGAACCAATATGTCCACGTGAAAACCCAATATGTCCGTGAAACTCCACAAACGATATCTCTACGTAAAGACCAATCCAGTGAATAGCACGTTCCAAACGTACTCGACTTAAAGTGTCGAGATCGCCAAATCGTACTTCCGTCGAGGGACTTCCGGTGGCCAAAGTGCGTGTGCGGCGCGTCCAGACCGGGTATAATAGGCGAGAGGGGATAATTCAACCCTCTGCCCCCAAATACTCCGCAGTGGGCGGAGGCGACTAATGTACGTAAAAAGAAGAACGGCGACCCCTTGCTGTGGTATAGACCAAGACCAAAGGACTTCTACTTAGAAAAACCGCAACCAAAAGACTTCTATTCGGAAAAACCACAACCAAAAGCCCTCTATCCGGAAAATCCACAACTAACCAATAATACTACCTCCCTATGGTCCCTAATGTACCCACACAAAATTATGTAAAATACCCAAAGTCAGGTGACTCACCCAAGACCAGCGTTCTTGATACTCCTTGAATTTGATAGGCTGAAAAGCCCCCCTTGTTTAGACCAATCCGAAATTCGACCAACTGCCTTGACCAAAAGTGACCAAATTTGGGGTACACTTCACCACAGCCGCCCCTGAGTCCGACCGTGTCGCACAATGATAACGGTCTGACTCACCCATCACTCGACCAACTGGACCTTGGTCACTCACACTTCTTCACCATGGACCAAACATCTTCGCCACCTGCGCCAGGTACTTCCTTCACTGCACTCGATCCTCGTATGCTTCCTCTTGACGCTTGTTCTTGTAGAAACTCTATGTGCCGAGTCGCCTCACATTGCTTCACCTGTCCGGTCGGATCGGTCTGGCAGCCCACATAATTCTCCTGCGCTTCAAACATCGGAAGGGTGTCATACTGAAGCCGACACGCGGATGCAGGATATGCTCGCAGAAAACATGCGTCTCAGGACCCAGGTGGCCCACCAGGCAACACGAGGTGCGCATCTTTGGTCTTCGTCTTGTACTTGTCTTGGCCCTCGTTTGTCTTCAGCTCTCATCCCTCCCAGCGTCGTCAAGGCAATAGGTGCCTTGCTTGATGCCGATAGGCAGTCCGACGATCATGTTTACCAGCTTCGACCAATTTTAGAGGAGCTGGTAAGCGCGCGTCATGAGCTGTCCCTTCTGGAGGCTCATCAGTCCCATCTCCGGGATCAACTTGCACTTGTTCGCCGGAAGCAGCTGGACGGACAGTTTGACGCGACCTCACTGCGCATGCAAGGCGACGACTTCGCGCGACGCATTGCCGATCTTCAAATTTCCATTCAAGACCAGACCGGGAAGGTCCGGTCTTATCAAGACAAGTCAGACGCTTGGACGCTAGAGTCGGCTCGTCGTCAAGTGGCACTAGACCATTGCCGCCAGCGCTTGATGAACTTGCTGCATCCGTGTTCGACTGCTTCCTCCAGCATAGTTTGGTCTGCGTCGGCAACCTTAGTCGCCTCGGGGCAAGACCAAGACCGTTTGAAGCAGGACCAAGACCGTTTGAAGCAGGACCAAGACCGCTTGAAACAGGACCAAGACCGTTTGAAGCAGGACCAAGACCGCTTGAAGAAGGACCAAGACCGCTTGAAACAGGACGAAGACCGACGTCGCTCATTGGCTGATATTCAGCATCCCGAAATTACATCAAAATCAAAGAAGCGCGCGGAAGCGCAGGTTAGCTCGAGGGCGCGGGGCACTGCGCGCGGACCCGGAATCGGGGGGAAGCGTGCAGTGTCCCATAAGCGAGCCAAGACACAAGCGTTCCTCATGGACTCGGACTCGGACATGGACGACATCTACAACCCCTCGGAAAGTCGAGCGCCCTCGCGCCGTACTGCAAGTCGCATCCACCACACAGGGGTCTCGTCTGAGGAGGACTCCAGCGAAGGGTCCGTGCGATTCCGAGTTCATGATCCCCATCCAGTCCAAATCACAAACGAATTTGCGTGAAAGTTTGTCCAAGTGGCGTCGACGGCGGGGTCAGAGCAGAAGACCAGTCTGCCAAGTGACGCTGCACCAGTATCGACATCCGCGACGCCGGCGCCTTCGGTTCTCCCCGGGACATCCGGGCTTCACAAGTACGCCTCATTGAAGAACATGGCGGTTGATACCAGCTCCCTTCCACCGCGGACGTTTGAAGTCACTTGGCCGTGGTCGTCGGGGCAAATCGGCTGTTTACGCCGATCTACCCTGACCAAGCAGCTTCTAGCCCGGTCTTTCTCTCGTCCGGACTCCTGGCTTTTTCCACCGGCCACGAAAATCCCTGCCGCGTCTGCATGGAGGGCGGACCTGATTACGTCGGCGCAGATCTCCCGCCTGTACGGCGATGAACCATGGAAAATCTTCGACCACTCCAAGATAGGACTTGTGTTCCACTTGACTCCATGGATCGGCATTTTGCTAGGCCGGGTGAAGAATTTCAACAAGATCCTTGGCCAAGCAATTTGGGAAGCGTCCCACTACTTGGTGCTTCCTCCCGACCGGGTGCGACAAGATCCGGGCCTGGCGACGTTCCAGAGTAAGCGCAAGCGACGTCGAATTGGAGCGGTCGAGGCTTGGCAATCCCTGTGCCAGTACATTTTGGACGGGATGAGAGCTCGGGAGTGTGACGTAGACGTGTTCTTGTACCCGGTGTTCCTCTACATGCCAAGGCGTCGCGTTGAGAAGACCAGACTGCTGGCCGACGACGGCACATGGTACCCCAGTCTTGATTGCGCTGAGACGGTCGCAGACCTCAAAGATGCTTTGGTCCAGCTTGACCGAAAGGACTCATGGCGTAACCAGTTTCAGGATCAAGTAGAGAATCATCCGTCGACGTTCTTCGGCCGTCTGTGGAGCGATAGCAAGTGAAGTCGAAGGTAGTCGACCAGATAACTCGTAATACATGTCATCATTTCTTCTTCATATGTCTGATCATCAAATCACTTGAACTAATTTCACCACTTTTTCCATAGTTGCACCGAACACGTTATCGTAAACAGTTCCACTCCCATCACGAAAAATAGTCATCACATTCATCATTCCGCTACTCCAATTCGTCACAGTTCATCACAATTTCACATCAATTCCGGACCTTCCACATCTTCACACCGGTCTAGACCGACCGATGCTACTGCGTGTCTTGGTCTTGGTCTTCATGGGTCTGCATCACTGCAAAGCGATTACGACTGACTCGTTCTCGTTCGAACTCTCGTAGAAGAGCCCCACAATTCAAGTCGAGCTCGTCGACCCAAGTTGATTCATCATGGTCCTTCCATCGGACCAGGTACTCTCGGTGATTCCGACCGAACCTGGTCTTCTTGGTCGACCGAACATCTAAGACCTTCTCCACTTCAAACTCGTCTTCCTCTAATGGTCGTTCCCAACTGTCCTCCGGCAGTAACGCTTCATCGAAATCAAATCTTTTTTGTTCGTCTACCAGACAGGGAGTTTTGGGTCGATCAGGAAATTTTCTCGGACCAGCTTTAACTTGGACACATGCACGATCGGGAAGACCTTGTAATCTGTACCAGTTGTTACTAGACGGGCAGCGTGCTCACCGATCAGCTCGGCAACACGGAAAGGGCCGTGCCACATGTGAACCAGGTTCTTCGCATAGCCCTCTTTCACTCGGTCTAGGTATAGCCATACCCTCGCCCCTGGTTCTATACCTAGGGGTCGGACCTGGTCATTGGTCCGGTCTGCCCGGTCTTGTGTGGCATGACGCAGCTTTTCGTTGACGACTTGTTTTGCATGCTGGTAGTGTTTCTGGACCTGCATGCGCCAGCGTCAAGCATCGCGATCGCGGGTTCGGGTTCAAACGATAGGTATCGCAGCTTCCAGTGTCGACCGAGGGTCCCATCCATATGCCAGATAAAAAGACGTTTCTCCTCGGACCCGATCGGTCGACGAGTTGAGTGCAAACACCAGCCTTTCCGCATACTCGTCCCAATCTCGCTGGTCTGGGTCAGCAACGTACATCTTGATCGCCCTCGTTATGGTCTGCACCATGCTTTCCGCCGATCCATTTGCTTTCGGACGATATGCCATCGTCGCACTCTGTTTCTGGCCCAGCATGTTATTGAACGACCGGAACACCTCGGCCATAAAACCGGGTTCCCGATCGTGCCTGATGACCTCGCTGGCGCCGAATCTTCGGAACACACATTCTTCGTTGCTCTGGGCGATCTGCTCCGCAGACCGAGATGCACTTGCCTTCGCAATAACTAGACCGGTGAACAGGTCTACCCAGATCAGCAGCTCAGTGTTGCCGCGCGTCGATCTAGGCAGTGACGGTACGTGGTCCATCGCTATGACCTGGAAAGGGTAGGTAGCTTCGATATTTCCGGGCGATCGCCCCTTGATTACCGGTCTACCCTTTCCGGTCTCGCAATCCGTGCAACAGCCCACATATTTCTGCACACTGCGGAAAAGACCTCTCCAGTGGAAATGGGACCTGATATTTTGATAGGTCCTGCCTATGCCTTGATGTCCCCCTTCTATACTCACGTGATAGTGATGAAGGACATCCGGCTGCAGCAACTCGGGGATCACTAATTTCGCCAGTCGGTCCCGGTCTGCACTGTCTTGTTCGGCATCGCGGCAGTAATAGAATAATCCATTATCATCCACTTCGTAGCTATCCGCGATCTTGATGCACTCTTTCGCTTGGTCGTTCGTCAACTTGTACAGTTCACCACGCAGGTAGGTCTTCAGGTTCATAATCCATTCTTCTTCGTCCTGCGCCTTGAGGATCCGTTCCATCTTTAACTGTTTCACTGCATATTCGTTCAAACTTTCCTTCGGGAACGGTCGGCGAGACTTCTGAGCTTTCGATCTAGTCGCGACCATCACATGCACCTGGACTGGGGCGTTCTTGGGTCCGATCACCTCTGGGAGCCTGTTTATATTCACCAATTCATCCAGAACGGCCTTCTCGGTGATCGTAGCCCCGGTCTGGTCTTGAATGGCCTTGGTCGCGAGGTAGTTGGCGCTTCTGTTCCAGTCCCGTTTCACGTGCAATAGCTCGTGGTTGGGGTGGTCCTTCAATGCATTCATTACTCGATCATTTAGTGTCCGTAGTCGTGTAGCCTTGCAGTCTATCTCTCCGGTGATCTGCCTGATCACTAGGTTGTAGTCACCACATATGATGACTAGCCCCTTCTCTTACGACGACAGCAGGTCCAGACATAGAAGTAGACCTCGGTACTCCGCCTCGTTAACAGTAATGTCCGGCGTGAAATCGGCAGCGGCTGCAACTATAGACCATTGCGGCAACTTCCACAATATGGCACTATAGGCGCCGACCTTCTTCTTCACGCTTGCGGATCCGTCAAAACTTAAGACCAAGAGCTCTTCATCATGGTAGACGGTCGGTGGCGGTGTCGAAACTGACTGCCGAGGTTGCTTCCTCGGGGCAATCGCTATCAATGCCTCGTCCACTTCAGACCGAGGGGTGATACTGGCAGCTAATGTGCCCAATATCTCTTCTTCGCCCCCGGTGCACTTAACGACCTCGAGGGTCCACTGCGACAAGACCGCCGAACATATGCCTAGACGTCCGTCCATCCCATTGGATGATAATAGCCAGGACAAAGTAGACCGTCTTGACAGGACCTTTATAGGTCGGCCAACCAGCAGGTTGTAACACACATCCAGAATTCGTAGCAACGCCAGAACTTCTTTCTCGACAATTCCATACTTCACTTCATTTGTTTTTAGCGTCCGGCTCGTAAACGTGACTGGATGATACACACCATCGTGATCTTGCACTAAAGTGGCTGAGATAGCCCACTTACTGGCATATACAATAATGGTCGGCACTTTTTCGGAAGCGAAATGCTTGAGAATCGGTGCCGTCGCCATCTTAACCTTCAACATACCAAAGGCAAACTGTGCACGCTTCATATGATCTTCGGCCTCCACTTGCGGACAAACTGCAGCAAGACCAGAGTCGGCGCCCTCCTGTAAAGTTGCCCGGTCTTCTTCGCGCAACATATGATAGTCAACTTCCCGGAGCTCGTACAGCACAGCCGCGTAGATAGAAAAGTCTTCAATGAATCGGCTATAATAATTCAAGCTTCCCAGGAAGGCCTGCATTGCCTTCAGCGATCTGGGGAACGGGAGGTTACTCAGCGAATCCAGGTCCTTGGGATTATCCTATAGACCATTGTTCGAGACCATATGGCCTAAATAGGCGACCTTGGACATACCACAAAAACTTTTCACGGCACTGATAGACAGGTTCCAGCGGTCTCATGTCTCCAACAATCGTTCAACCTTCTCGCACAGATCGTTCCATGACGAGGCAGGTATCAGAATGTCGTCGATGTACGACCGCCTCCCTAGAACGGACGGTCTTCTTTTCCGATCGGGTTCACCCTCTCTAAACACATCACAATTTTCAACAGGGTCCCGATCGGTCTTGATCTTGAAGTGTCCGTACAATGCGTTTTCTATCAGCCTTTGATAGATCTGGGGCGCGTTCTTCAGACCGAACGGCATACGATTCCACTCGAAAAGACCAAACGGTGTCACAAATGCGGAAATCTCACGGGCTCGATCAGTCATCGAGACCACCCAAAATTCACTTGCCATATCTATCGAACAATACCACAAGGTCTTGTCGAGGTCTTCCAACAGATCATTAATCAGCGGCATCGGTTACACCATGAGTTTGGTCAACCGATTTACCAGCCGATAGTCGATGCACAGTCTAATGTCAACGCCGTTCTTCTTGATAACAATTACGATCGGCGAGGCCCATGGCGAGGTCGACGGTCTAATAATCTTGGTGACCAACAGTCCTTTAATGAGATCAGAAAGCTTTTCACGGTATTGTGGCTCCACGCGTCGACATCGCTGAGCAATCGGCTTGGCATCTCCAACGTCAATATCGCAAATCGCACCACGGGCTGCAGGTGGTAAGGCGTTGCCCTTTCCGATCAGCAGATGTATTTTCTTCCATATGATATTCTTCAACTGCTCGATCTGGTCTGGACTGTTAAGGTCTTGATCACCCACTTGTAAATCATCCATTGTAACTTCGGGAGAGTCGGCAGACACTTCAGGGAGGACTTCCATTTGGCTTTCCAGCTCCTGAATGTACTGTTCTCCGCCTTCATGTGTACAGACTTGTTCATCTTCTGGGGTGATATCACCTAGACCATTTGGACCGGCTGAACGCCCCTGGTCTTGATCGACGGGCTGTCCTTCACTGATATCGGTCTTATTAGGAAACCGTCATGGTCCGACCTAGCAATTTCATGTTCCCCTTCTTCCGTTTCTTGCCCCGCTGTCGCCTGGTCTTGTGCTGACATCATGTTGACTAACCTTGGCTCGTCTACTTGATGGTCCACCGTTCCTGGTGACTGAGGAGCCTTTATTCGGACCAACATCTTTTTTGGGGTGACATAACTTGGTCTTTCCACTAAAGGTGAGGTATCCTCTTCCACCGACCCATCATCGCTGATAAGATCGGTGGTCTATTGGTACGCCAGGTTTTGCCACTCGACATACCGCCTCGATCCAATCGAGACGAACCCCATCTTCCTTGGTACCTTTCCTTCTGCTAACCACATACCAACAATAGTTTTATTGTCCAGTGTCAGCGGCTTGTCACCGATATTGGTAACACGGACAAAATCACGTCGACTAGCACTCTTTACGAAGGTCGAGACCCACCGATTGCCCCTGGTCAACCATAACTTCCTCGAACGAAAACCTTTCTCAACCGGGTATCGGCAGACCGACCGACTGGGATAGTGAGGTCTTGATCCCACCGGACCAGATCGGTATACGAACCATACAGAGGTCTTCGACCAGCCAACTGGACCTGGACCTCATCCGGGAGTGTAAGCACTCCATGTGACAGGTCTAGGCGAATAACAGCTGGGACCATGAGATCCATGCCTAGTAAAGCGTCCTGTCCAGCCAACTTGCCAACCCAAGCGCTGAAAAAGTAGACCAGCGATCCCGACAAAGTAATTTTCACACGCGTTCTTCCTTCGGTCATATAAGAGTTTTCACCGATCCCGACGCATTCTTGTCTCTGGATATCGTCTATACGACATCCGACCTTACGAGCAAAGGCGGAGTCGATTATCGATACTTCAGCTCCAGAGTCGAACAACATCGTCGCTTTCTGGTTATTAATCTTGCCACAGGCTTTCGCCTGCTTGAACCATTTATCAGGCGCGTGATACTTCCAGTATCCGCGGGATTCTCCAGGCAGCAAGTCCAACTGCATAACCACCTTGGTCCGGGAGTACTCATCGGTCTTCAGTCTGTAGACCGGATGGTCTCGGTCGACGCAATTAGGAATAGAACGTGTATTGTCGGTCTTATTCTCCTTGCCGACATATGCATAGATGTGAACCGTAGAACGCTCGGATCGATCCAGATTCCAACCTGGCGAGCGTTCTAGTTTAACATCTTTTCTGCGTCCGGCGGCAGCATCCCCGCGTGCTTGTCCGGCACGTACCACTTGCGTATCATGTTAAAAAATTCTTCAATCTTGCAGTGGCCAGCCTCGTGGATCTCTCCACATGACTTGCATACGAAGAGGCAGTGGTCAGTCGGGTGGCCGCGTCTCTCGCACTTCTTGCACACCATCTTCCTCCAGCAGTTTGGACCATCATGTTTGCTCGACCCACAGTGGGAGCACTTCTGACGAGTTCGGTCTGGATCGGACTTGCTTCCGTTCCTTCCCTTCCGGTATACCTGGTCGGACTTCGACCTAGTCTTCGGGGCAGGTCCCGCAACATAGACGTAAAGATACTGGTCTTCATCCGACGACTCCTGGCTGGATTGACTCCCACTTTCCCCTTCCGATCCCGTGCTGTCTTTGGCTACAATCGCCTTGACCGCTCGGGTCGGTCTGGTCCAGGGCCTCTTGACCGGATCGGTCTGGTTCTGGGTCTAGGATCGGTAGCGACCTGATCCACCAGAACTATTCGCCCTCATGCTACGCGACTGCTGTAGCGTTCGTAGAGTATGTTCAACTTCACCCGCGTCCCTAAGACGCATCAGAGTAAGCTGGTCCGCCAGTTCTTGATCGTCCAGGGTACTAATGTAGTGACCCACATGTTCCAGAGCAGCACCGTTCGGCGGGTTATTCTATTTAATTGTTATGCCGGCACGAAGTGCAGCCACGTTCAACCGATGCAAATATTCGATCGGTGTCTCGTCGCTCCGCTTCTGCATATGGTGATACTTGCGGGCACTCGAAAATCCGGAGTTACAATATTGCCCTTCAAACTCTGCATATAGCTGGTCCCAGTCAGACCGGACATCCCGACCTAACTTTTGGATCCAGTTGGCAGCCGGTCCTTTCAACAAATCCCGGAAGATCAGACACTTTTCACTTTTCGGGGTCTGGTCTCGCAGGAACGCAGACTTGACCCGACCGAACCAAGACCGGGCCTAATCCTCATCAGCATCCTTGCTAGTGAAGTCCTTGAGGTCGGTCGTCGCGGCCATACGGATGCGCGGAATCGCAGCAGATTCAAAATCGTAAGCAATAGTGGAGGCTAGGTTAGCATTGCGTGGCTTGTCAGCGCCCGTACCGTCTGACCCACAGTGGTCGTCAAGACCGCCGACCGACTCCATGTCACAGTCACTTGTCTTATTCGGTCTACGCGGTCTTGCCGGTTGCGGCTTGCGCTTCCCTTTGCCGACTTGCTTATCACTTCGAGTAGGCTTATCCATAGATGTTACCGATTCCATATCCACATCCCGGCAAACATCGACACTTTGACGGGTAGACCGGTCTTGGACATGTGGGCACATAGGTGGTCTAACCCGTTCTTCCATGAAACGTTCCATCATCGTCTCAAGCATGACTTGGACGTTAGCTGGAGTCATGGGCAACGTGTTGATACCCTCCTTTCGCGGAACTGAGACCTGTGGGGGTCGCCGGAGCCCCAACTGGCAAGCAGCCCTTTGCTGACGCACGTCCCTTTTTTGTTCGGGCTGGGCATGGTCCACCCCCATGGTCATCCGCTCGACACCGGTCTCCAACTCTGATGAGCTGTTAGAGACCGGTGGAGACTGATAAACCGATTCGTCATCAGAACCAATGTCGACAAGCGCTGTGGAGGCTTCATCGACCTTCACTTCTTCGGTGGGAGTTGGGCGGCGAACCGCCCCCACCAGTGGGACCAAATGGTCGTGGAAGATCGACATCGACGATTTCAGCCTCCAAGTCTCAAATTCGAATAGTTTTTGGACATCGGCGGGGTTCTGCATTTTAATGCCAACCTCCGCCAACATCGCCACCAAGTTTTTCACCAGCAGTAATGGGCGATCACTCTGGACCGGCTCGGTAGTGGGACCGAGAAGACGGTCGGGGATCTGGAGGTTCAACACCCGAAAGACCACGTCAAAACGAACAAATCGTTTCAGCTCAAAAATGTAGTACATCTTGTTTTGGTCTTCTTCAGTGATGCCTCCATCTCCGACCTGCGACTTTTCTTCGAGGTCGTCTTCGTCGGCCGGCATTTCCAACCCTTTCTTGGGAATCTTGGGTAGCTTGGGGACCTTGGGGAGGTTGGTCTGATCGTTCTGATCAGTTTCGAAGTATTTTTCGTCTTTTGATTTTCCATCAACTTTTTTATGCATATACATAGGATCAGGACCAAGATCCTGATCCTTTCCGGGACTATAGCAAGACTTGCTATAGTCCCGATCGGCTCCGGTGGGAGCCTTTTGGGGAGGAAAAAAATTATTTGTCCCGATCTGGTCCTCCACCAGGCCATACCGGACATCGCCATATTTATCGAGAACTAAGACGTAAGGTGATAGCTTTTCCTTACGCCCTCTCCAGAACGATTCCAAATTCAAATCCTCAAATTCAATCTTTGATGACACCTCGCGGTGATATCCACGATCTCCAAGTGATCCGGGCACGCGCACCATTGTGGTGGAGTCAAGTTCGAAATCGAATACATTTGTATCGACAACCTGACCACCACCATCGTGCCCAGCCTTCCAACTTACGGGGGGGAGTACCCCGCGGACCTTCATTCGAAATCTGGTCCGATCGTCCGCTGCTGGCAGACGACCGGACATCATCCAGAGACACTTGGTCCGATTCACTTAATACCATCTTACCTTGTGTACCCATTGGAGTGGGCTAGTTACACACTCGGTGGATCGGGATCTCAGATCGATTTGATTCGGTCTTGAATATGAGACCGTGCTGGCTAAGTGTACCTAGGGCGTAACTCTTCACCCCAGGTACGTACAGACCATAAACACTTCCAAAAGATAGATTCCAATAGGTCGATCGTCCAAACGATCTATATCTGACCAATACGAAATAATAGAGGGTAGACCAATCAACCGGTCTAGCCCCTGACCAATATGAGAGAAGACCAAACCGGTCTAAACTCCAACCAATGTTAAAATGAACCAATATGTCCACGTGAAAACCCAATATGTCCGTGAAACTCCACAAACGATATCTCCACATAAAGACCAATCCAGTGAATAGCACGTTCCAAACGTACTTGACTTAAAGTGTCGAGATCGCCAAATCGTACTCCCGTCGAAGGACTTCCGGTGGCCAAAGTGCGCGTGCGGCGCGTCCAGACCGGGTATAATAGGCGAGAGGGGATAATTCAACCCTCTGCCCCCCAAACACTCCGCAGTGGGCGGAGGCGACTAATGTACGTAAAAAGAAGAACGGCGACCCCTTGCTGTGGTATAGACCAAGACCAAAGGACTTCTACTTAGAAAAACCGCAACCAAAAGACTTCTATTCGGAAAAACCACAACCAAAAGCCCTCTATCCGGAAAATCCACAACTAACCAATAATACTACCTCCCTATGGTCCCTAATGTACCACACAAACTTATGTAAAATACCCAAAGTCAAGTGAATCACCCAAGACCAGCGTTCTTGATACTCCTTGAATTTGATAGGCTGAAAAGCCCCCCTTGTTTAGACCAATCCGAAATTCGACCAACTGCCTTGACCAAAAGTGACCAAATTTGTGGTACACTTCACCACATAAACCGCCGCTCCCAAAGACTCCGCGGTAGGAGGGGGCGACTTATGCGTAAGAAAAAGAAACAACGAACTGTTTAATTGAAATTTCATTGAAACTATATTTAATATCCATTAAAAACCTAATATGTAAAATACATGAAACTTCGTGCGGGTCACCTATAACTGCGTACTTGACACCTCTGACACACAATTGGCTCAAAATCCTCTTCTCTTTTAACCAGCCCGATCGCTCCAAACGATACTGCGTACTTGACACCTCTGAGACACAATTGGCTCAAAATCCTCTTCCCTTTTATCCAGACCGATCGCTTCAAACTAATTGGCGGTATACCGGGTTAAACTGGTCACATACTTTCTTCTCCACTTCACCACACGTGCCACAATCACTCCTGTTTTTGCGGTATCAGCACAAGCGCGTCCGCTCGACCACCCACAGCTTCAGCAACTATTGCAACACGGAACCAATCCAGGTCGAAGAAGCGGTGGTCACGAACCGTATCTGGGCTTATCCCGTCGTCTCCCATACGATAACGAGCACGGGCCGTGCACAAGAAGCCCGGGTACAAACCATCCCACGATTCACCGTGACTTCGCAATCCTCCCAACTGCGAGGCTGCACGCCTCGGTCACTATGACCGCGTACTTGTGGATAATCGTGGGAATGTACTTTACAGTGAATAAATACACTCCCTCGGGTCCGCCAATTGGCTCGACGAGGCCCTTCCAGCTTATATACACGCGTGTCCTTGTTCCAGTGATGCTGTTTGATGACCCGCAAAACGGAGGATTCTACCTTGATCTCCTCGGTCACCCAAACGAGTTATCAGAGCAAACATGATTCTTGAAGCGTGCACATCCATCGCTGCAACCCTTCACCGAATAAAGAACTCGTTACGAGTGATCGCGGAGAAGAGACGTGAAAGTAGGCCAGTGCTTCACGCCTGCGGTCCACAGTAAAGACAACGAGGAGTAGCTTCATGGCGTCTTTTCATTTAGATGCGATCGGCGAGACACCACAGGCCGTTGCCGTTCATCTTGAGACCTTGGACGTTGTTGATGACAAGCTGTTCTTGTGCCTTCCTCAGTTCGGCTACCATCGACAAAAACACAATGAGCTGAAGGTGAATGGTCGGTGTGGTGGTCGCCACTGGCCAACAGTTGCGAAATCTGCATGAATCCCATCCCTGACGACAGCGGACGTATCTACACTCGGGAGAGACCCTCTCCAGTTGACTGGTCCCATCTGCCTCCGCACCAGATACCGAGCTATCGCTGACGTGCAACGCGTATTCTTAGCCGAGACTGTTCTCGTCACATCAGCTGGAATTGTCGAATCGCCACCTCCGGGTGCCCATCAAGAGATCATGTCCGCTCAGACATTTCGAGTGCCGTCGATGTGCTCCGAAAAAGAGAACGTCAATCAAGCTTCTGAGGTTTCAGTAAGCATGCAAGATCTATTGGGTCATGGCAGATGTAACGGGGTTACATTCGGGTAACACTGAGTGTTGGTGTACATGAGTACACCACGGTTGAGGTCAGTATTGGCCGGGTTGAAAGGTTTCGAACCTTTGGTTATTTTAACCAATCAGGACATGGGCCCTTGGTGTGGTGGTGTGTCAGCCATCCACGTGTGAGTACACAGGTGTGTACACTACATTTTAGCTAGGTACGAATTAGAAATATTCTACTAAGTATTAAATATAGTTTATATTAGTTTAAATTAGTTAGGCTAATTACATATTAAATATATTCAGTTTACATTTCACTCTATCTTACAGACGCACGACCTCGACCGGTCGTGCGTGTAGTGAGTGCCGTAGCGTAAGGGAAGCCCTACCCTTAGCTACACCCTTAGTAAGGGAGCCTTGCCGTTAAGGCACTAGTACAGGCTAGAGTAAACTAACCCGGGAATCTTGGCCCCGAGTAGGAGAGCTCTCTCCTACTAAGCCCTTAATAAGGGCGTATCGGCTAAGTAGCGGCGAACGCCGCTTTAAGGAAAGTCTTCCTCTGTGCGCTAGCCGCACCGTGCGTATACGCACCGGCTACACGCGGGGCATAGCGCGCGACCCCGAACTAGAGGGGAAGCGTGCGGTGCCCCATAAGCGAGCCAAGACACAGGCGCTTCTCGTGAACCCAATATTGGACGTGAGCGATGCCTGCAACCCTGCCAAAACTCAATCGCCCTCGCGCCCTCGTGACTTCCGTACCGAGTACACAGGGATCTCGTCTGGGGAGGACTCAAGTGAAGAGTACGGTGACTCAGAGTTCATGATCGCCATCCCGTCCAAGTCGCAGACGTGTCGGCGTAAAAGTTCCGTCCAAGCGGCATCGTCATAGGGGTCGGAGCAGAAGACCAGTCTGCCAGGTGACAGCACGCCAGCATATGGGTCAGCGAAATAGGCGCCTTCGCTCCTACCTGGCACGTCTGGACTGCACCGCCACGCCCGGCTAAAAGATATGGCAATTGGAGATCGCCCACTTCCGCCGCGGACCTCGGCCGTCACCTTGCCCTGATCGTCGGGGCAGATCGGTAGCTTGCACTGGTCCGCCCTGACCCAACCAGATCCTGGTCCGGTCCGCATCAATACCGAGATCGGCGCCATTCCAAGTGGTGCGCGGGCGCGTCGAGTGGCTCAAGGGCGCGGGGCGTAGCGTGCGACCTGAAGCTCCAAAAGAAGCTCAAAGCGGTGCAAACGCAAGCTAAGACGCGGGCGCAACTTTCAAAAGCGGGTAATACATGTCATCATTTCTTTTTCACATATCTGATCATCAAATCACTTGAACTAATTTCACCACTTTTTCAGAGTTGCACCAAACACGTTATCATAAACCGTTCCGCCCACATCGCGAAAAATAATCATCACGTTCGTTACTCCACTACTCCAATTCGTCACAGTTCATCACATTTTCACAACAACTTCGGACCTTCCACATGTTCACACCGGTCTAGACCGACTGATGCCACTGCGTGTCTTGGTCTTGGTCTTCATGAGTCTGCATCACTGCGAAGCGATTATGACTGACGCGTTCCCGTTCAAACTCTAGTAGCAGTGCTCCACAATTCAGGTCGAGCTCGTCGTTCCAAGTTGGTTCGTCATGGTCCTTCCAGCGGACCAGATATTCTAGGTGGGTCCGTCCGAACCGGGTATTCTTGACTGATCGGACTTCTAGGACCTTCTACACCTCGAATTCTTACCCTTCTAATGGCCTCTCCCAACTGTCCTCCGGAAGCAGAGCTTCATCAAAATCAAATCTCTCTGCTTCGTCCACCAGACATGGCATTTTAGGCCGATCAGGGAATTCTCGGACCAGCTTCAACTTGGACACATGCACGATTGGAAAGACCTTATAATCCGTGCCGGTCGTGATCAGACGGGAAGCGTGCTCACCGGTCAGCTCTGCAACACGGAAAGGACCGTGCCACATGTGAGCCAACTTCTTCGCATAGCCCTCCTTGACTCGGTCGAGGTATAGCCATACCCTCGCCCCTGGTTTAATACCGTGGGGTCGGACCTGGTCGTTGTTCCGGTCTGCCCGGTCTTGTGTGGCCTGACGCAACTTTTCGTTGACGACTTCTTTTGCATGCTGGTAATGCTTCTGGACCTGCATGCGCCAACGGCGAGCATCGAGATCGCGGGTCCGAGTGCAGCCGATCGGTATCGCCGCTTCAAGTGTCGATCGAGGGTCCCATCCATACGCCAGATAGAAAGGCGTTTCTCCTCGGACCCGATCGGTTGAAGGGTTGAGTGCGAATACCATTCTTTCTGCATACTCGTCCCAGTCACGTTGGTCTGGGTCGGCCACATACATCTTGATCGCCCTTGTTATGGTCTGAACCATTTGTTCCGCCGATTCCGGTCTGCCTGATCAGCCTTCGACCTGGTCCTTGGGGCAGGTCCCTCAAAGCATACGTGGCGATACTGGTCTTCATCCGATGACTCCTGGCTGGATTGACTGCCACTTTCTCCTTCCGATCCCGTGCTGTTTTCAGTCACGATCGCCTTGACTGCCCGGGTCGGTCTGGTCCAGGGTCTCTTGACCGGATCGGTCTGGTTCTGGGTCTAGGATCGGTAGCGACCTGATCCACCAGAACTATTCGCCCTCATGCTACGCGACTGCTGTAGCGTCCGTAGAGTATGTTCAACTTCACCCGCGTCCCTAAGACGCAGCAGAGTAAGCTGGTCCGCCAGTTCTTGATCGTCCAGGGTACTAATGTAGTGACCCACATGTTCCAGAGCAGCACCGTTCGGCGGGTTATTCTATTTAATTGTTATGCCGGCACGAAGTGCAGCCACGTTCAACCGATGCAAATATTCGATCGGTGTCTCGTCGCTCCGCTTCTGCATATGGTGATACTTGCGGGCACTCGAAAATCCGGAGTTACAATATTGCCCTTCAAACTCTGCACATAGCTGGTCCCAGTCATACCGGACATCCCGACCTAACTTTTGGATCCAGTTGGCAGCCGGTCCTTTCAACAAATCCCGGAGAATCAGACACCTTTCACTTTTCGGGGTATGGTCTCGCAGGAACGCAGACTTGACCCGACCGAACCAAGACCGGGCCTGGTCTTCATCAGTATCCTTGCCAGTGAAGTCCTTGAGGTCGGTCGTCGCGGCCATACGGATGCGCGGTATCGCAGCAGATCCAAAATCGTAAGCAATAGTGGAGGCTAGGCTAGACTTAAGTCGCTTGTCAGCGCCTGTACCGTCTGACCCACAGTGGTCGTCAAGACCGCCGACCGACTCCATGTCACAGTCACTTGTCTTACTTGGTCTACGCGGTCTGGCCGGTTGCGGCTTGCGCTTCCCCTTGCTGACTTGCTTACCACTTCGAGTGGGCTTGTCCACAGATGTTACCGATTCCATATCCACATCTCGGCAAACATTGGCAATTTGCTGGGTAGACCGGTCTTGGACATGTTGGCGCAGAGGTGGTCTAACCCGTGCTTCCATGAAACGTTCCATCATCGTCTCAAACATGACATGGACGTTAGCTGGAGTCATGGGCAACGTGTTGATACCCTCCTTTTGCGGAACTGAGGCCTGTGGGGGCTGCTGGAGCCCCGACTGGAAAGCAGCCCTTTGCTGCTGCATGTCTCTTTTTTGTCCAGGCTGGGCATGGCCCACCCCCATGGTCATCCGCTCGACACCGGTCTCCAACTCTGATGATCTGTTAGAGGCCGGTGGAGACTGATAAACCGATTCGTCATCAGAACCAATGTCGACCAGCGCTGTGGAGGCTTCAGCGACCTTCACTGCTGCGGTGGGAGTTGGGCGGCGAACCGCCCCCACAAGTGGGACCAAATGGTCGTGGAAGGTCGACATCGACGATTTCAGCCTCCAAGTCTCAAATTCAAATAGTTTTTGGACATCGGCGGGGTTCTGCATTTTAATGCCAACCTCCGCCAACATCGCCACCAAGTTCTTCACCAACAGTAATGGGCGATCACTCTGGATCGGCTCGGTAGTGGGACAGAGAAGACGGTCGGGGATCTGGAGGTTCAACACCCGAAATACCACGTCATAGCGAACGAACTTGTTCAGCTCAAAAACATAATACATCTTGTTCAGGTTTTCTTCGCTAATGCCTCCATCTCCGACCTGCGACTTCTCTTCGAAGTCGTCTTCGTCGGCCGACATCCCCACACTTTCTGGGGAATCTTGGGGACCTTGGGGAGGTCGGTCTGATTGTTCTGATCAGCCTCCAAGTATTTTTCGTCTTTTAATTTTCCATCAACTTTTTTATGCACATACATAGGATCAGGACCTTGGTCCTGATCCTTTCCGGAACTATAGCAAGACTTGCTATAGTCCCGATCGGCTCCGGTGGGAGCCTTTTGGGGAGGAAAAAATTTATTAATCCCGATCTGGTCCTCCACCAGGCTAGATAGGACATCGCCATCTTTATCAACAACGAAGACGTAAGGTGATGGCCTTCCCTTACGTCCTCTCCAGAACGATTCCAAATTCAAATCTTCAAATTCAATCTTTGATGACACCTCGCGGTGATATCCACTATCACCAAGTGATCCGGGCACGCGCACCATTGTGGTGGAGTCAAGTTCAAAATCGAGAACCTGACCACCATCGTGCCCATCCTTCCAACTTACGGGGGGGGTACCCCGCGGACCTTCGTTTGCGATCCGATCTGATCGTCCGCTGCTGTCAGACGACCGATCATCAACAGAAGACGCCTGGTCCGATTCATCTTGCGTTGCCATCTCATCTTGTGTACCCGATGGAATGGGCTAGTTACACACTCGGTGGATCGGGATCGCAGATTGATCTTATTCTGTCTTGAATATCGGAGACCGTGCTGGGTAGGTGTACCTAGGGTGGAACTCTTCACCCCGGGTACGAGCAGACCAGAAAACCTTCCAATAGATAAATTCCAATGGGTCGATCGTCCAATCGATCTAGACCCAACCAATACGAGATAATAGAGGGTAGACCACTCAACCGGTCTAGCCCCTGACCAATATGAGAGAAGACCAAAACCGGTCTAAACTCCAACCAATGTTACAATGAACCAATATGTCCACGTAAAGATCCAATATGCTCGTGAATTCCACAAACGATATCTCCACATAAAGACAAATCCACTTGTTATTACGTTTCAAACGTACGTGACCTAAACTTGAGGAAGTCGACCAATGCGTGCTCCCGTCGAGGGACTTCCGGCTGGCCAAATGCGCGTGTGGCGCGTCCAGACCGGGTATAATGAGCTAGAGGGGATTACTCGACCCTCTGCTCCCAAACACTCGGCGGCGGGTGGAGGCGACTGATGCACATAGCAAACGTTTAAACGACCTCCTGTTGAGGTGTTAGCCAGAAGGCAAAACCAAAAGATTCCAAACGACTTCTTCTCTTTTAGGCAAATCCACAACTCTAACCAATACTACCTCCCTACGGTCCCAATATGTACCCACATGAAAATATGTAAAATACCCAATGTCAGGTGACTCACCAAAACTTGCGTTCTTGACACTCCTTGAATCTGATAGGCTAAGAATCCCCCCTCGTTTAGACCAATCCGAAATTCGACCAGCTGCCTTGACCAAAAGTGACCGAATTTGTGGTACACTTCACCACATTAACATGTTTAGGGTGACGATTTCCGCCCTAGATACACGCTGCCCCAGAATTGTGTCAATACCCAAGTCCATGTCGCGCGACAGTCTACCGAGTGTGTAGCCACCCAAACCAATCGGTACACAAGGTGAGAAGCATGAAAGAAAATCGGACCAGGCGTCCTACAGTACAGATGGGTCTTCTGATCGGTGTGTAGGCGTAGGATAGCGGGGTACCCCTCCCGTAAGTTTGTCGGCTGGGCACGATGGTGATCGGGCTCAGGGCACTTCGGTGTTCGAATTTGAACTCGACTCCACCACACATGACTCTCCGTTGCGCTGGACTGTCGACTACTGAAAGGGGGGTGTAGTAGAGGTTACGTTATAGACCT
>CM047587.1:8402181-8426456 GCA_026184515.1 Peronosclerospora sorghi | reverse complement strand
GGTCTTCCAATTCACAATCCATTCTTCTTCGTCCTGCGCCTTGAGGATCCGTTCTGCCCTTAGTCGTTGCACAACATATTCACTCAACCGTTCCTTCGGGAACGGTTGGGGGACTTCCGAGCTTTCGGTCTAGTCGCAACCATCACATGCACCTGGTCCGGAGCGTTCTTGGGTCCGATCACCTCGGGGAGCCTGTTTATATTCATCAATTCATCAAGAACGGCTCCTCGGTGATCGTAGCCCCGGTCTGGTCTTGCATGGCCTTGGTCGCGAGGTAGTCGGCACTTCTGTTCCAGTCCCGTTTCACGTGCAACAGCTCGTGGTTGGGACAGTCTTTCAATGCCTTCATTACCCGATCATTTAGCGTCCTTAGTCGTGGGGCCTTGCAGTCGATCTCTCCAGTGACCTGCCTGATCACTAGGTTCGAGTCACCACATATGATGACTCGTCCCTTCTCTTGCGACGACAGCAGGTCCAGACATAGAAGTAGACCTCGGTACTCCGCCTCGTTAACCGTAATATCCGGCGTGAAATCAGCAGCGGCTGCAACTATTGACCATTGTGGCAACTTCCACACTATATCACTATAGGCGCCGACCTTCTTCTTCACGCTTGCTGATCCGTCAAAACATAAGACCAATAGATCTTCATCATGGTCGACGGTCGGTGGCGGTCTCGAAACTGACTGCCGAGGTTGCTTCCTCGGAGCAATCGCTATCAATGCCTCGTCCACTTCAGACCGAGGGGTGATACTGGCAGCTAATGTGCCCAATATCTCTTCCTCGCCCCTGGTGCACTTAACGACCTCTAGGGCCCACTGCGACAAGACCGCCGACCATCTGCCTAGACTTCCGTCCATCCCATTGGATGATAATAGCCAGGCCAAAGTAGACCGCCTTGACAGGACCTTTATAGGTCGGCCGACCAGCAGGTTGTAACACACATCCAGAATTCGCAGCAACGCCAGAACTTCTTTCTCGACAATTCCATAGTTCACTTCATTTGGCTTCAGCGTTCTGCTCGTGAACGTGACCGGATGGTACACACCATCATGATCTTGTACTAGAGTGGCCGAAATGGCCCACTGACTAGCATATACAGTAATGGTCGGGACCTTTTCGGGATCGAAATGCTTCAAAATCGGTGCTGTCGCCATCTTAACCTTCAACATACCAAAAGAAAACTTTGCACGCTTCATATGGTCTTCGGCCTCCAGTTGCGGACAATCTGCAGCAGGACCAGAGTCGGCGCCCCCATGTAAAGTTGCCCGGTCTTCTTCGCGCAACATATGGTAGTCCACTTCCCGGAGCTCATACAAAACAGCCGCGTAGATAGCAAAATCTTCGATGAAGCGGCTGTAGTAGTTTAAACTTCCTAGGAAGGACTGCATTGCCTTCAGAGACTTGGGAAACGGGAGGTTGCTTAACGAATCCAGGTCCTTAGGATTAGCCTCTAGACCATTGTTCGAGACCATATGGCCTAAATAGGCGACCTTGGACATACCCCAAAAACTTTTCACGGCGCTGATAGGCAGGTTCTAGCGGTCGCATGTCTCCAACAATCGTTCAACCTTCTCGCACAGATCGTTCCATGACGAGGCAGGTATCAGAATGTCGTCGATGTACGACCGCCTCCCTAGAACGTACGGTCTTCTTTCCCGATCGGGTTCACCCTCTGTAAACACATCATAACTTTCGGCAGGGTCCCGATCGGTCTTGATTTTGAAGTGTCCGTACAGTGCGTTGTCTATCAACCTTTGATAGATCTGGGGTGCGTTATTCAGACCGAACGGCATACGGTTCCACTCGAAAAGACCAAACGGTGTCACAAATGCGGAAATCTCACGGGCTCGATCAGTCATCGAGACCACCCAAAATTCACTTGCCATGTCCAGCGAACAATACCACAAGGTCTTGTCGAGGTCTTCCAACATATCATTAATCAGCGGCATCGGGTAAACAATGAGTTTAGTCAACCGATTTACCAGCCGATAGTCGATGCACAACCTAATGTCGACGCCGTTCTTTTTGATAACAATTACGATCGGCGAGGCCCATGGCGAGGTCGACGGTCTAATAATCTTGGTAGCCAACAGTCCTTTGATAAGATCAGAAAGCTTTTCCCGGTACTGTGTCGCCACGCGTCGACATCGCTGAGCAATCGGCTTGGCATCTCCAACGTCAATATCGCAAATCGCACCACGGGATGCAGGTGGTAAGGCGTTGCCCTTTCCGATCAGCAGATGTCTTTTCTTCCATATGGTATTCTTCAACTGCTCGATCTGGTCTGGACTGTTAAAGTCTTGATCACCCACTTGTAAATCATCCATTGTAACTTCGGGAGAGTCGGCAGACACTTCAGGGAGGACTGCCATTTGGCTTTCCAGCTCCTGAATGTACTGTTCTCCGCCTCATGTATACAGACTTGTTCATCTTCTGGGGTGATATCACCTAGACCATCTGGACCGGCTGAACGCCCCTGGTCTTGATCGACGGGCTGTCCTTCACTGATATCGGTCTGATTAGGAATACCGTCATGGTCCGACCTAGCAACTTCATGTTCCCCTTCTTCCGTTTCTTGCTCCGCTGTCGCCTGGTATTGTGCTGACACCACGTTGACTAACCTTGGCTCGTCTACTTGATGGTCCACCGTTCCTGGTGACTGCGGCGCCTTTCTTCGGACCAACATCTTTTTTGGGGTGACATAACTTGGTCTTTTCACTAAAGGTGAGGTATCCTCTTCCACTGACCCATCATCGCTGATAAGATCGGTGGTCGATTGGTACGACAGGTTTTGCCACTCGACATAACGCCTCGATCCAATCGAGACGAACCCCATCTTCCTTGGTACCTTCCCTTCTGCTAACCACATACCGACA
This sequence comes from Peronosclerospora sorghi, assembly GCA_026184515.1. Classification (NCBI taxonomy): domain Eukaryota; phylum Oomycota; class Peronosporomycetes; order Peronosporales; family Peronosporaceae; genus Peronosclerospora; species Peronosclerospora sorghi. The sequence goes on along the minus strand of CM047587.1, from coordinate 8,423,578 downwards.
ATAGTGTTATTGTCCAGTGTCAGCGGCTTGTCACCGATAGGGGGAACACGGACAAAATCACGTCGACCAGCACTCTTTACGAAGGTCGGGACCCACCGATCGCCCCTGGTCAACCATAACTTCCTCGAAAGAAAACCTTTCTCGACCGGGGTATCGGCAGACCGACCGACTGGGATTGTGAGGTCTTGGTCCCACCGGACCAGATCGGTATACGAACCATACAGAGGTCTTCGACCAGCCAACTGGACCTGGACCTCATCCGGGAGTGTAAGCACTCCATGTGACAGGTCTAAGCGAATACCAGCTGGGACCATGAAATCCATACCTAGTAAAGCGTCCTGACCAGCCAACTTGCCAACCCAAGCGCTGAAAAAGTAGACCAGCGATCCCGACAAAGTAATTTTCACACGCGTTCTTCCTTCGGTCATATAAGAGTTTTCACCGATCCCGACGCATTCTTATCTCTCGGTATCGTCTATACGACATCCGACCTTACGAGCAAAGGCGGAGTCGATTATCGAGACTTCAGCTCCAGAGTCGAATAACATCGTCGCTTTCTGGTTATTAATCTTGCCACAGGCTTTCGCCTGCTTGAACCAGTTATCAGGCGCGTGATACTTCCAGTATCCGCGGGATTCTTCAGGCAGCAAGTCCAACTGCATAACCACCTTAGTCCGGGAGTACTCATCGGTCTTCAGACTGTAGACTCAATTTGGAATAGAGCGTGTATTGTCGGTCTTATCCTCCTTGCCGACATATGCATAGATGTGAACCGTAGAACGCTCGGCTCGATCCAGATTACAACCTGGCGAGCGTTCTAGTTTAACATATTTTCCGCGTCCGTCGGCAGCATCCCCGCGTGTTTGTCCGGCACGTACCACTTGCGCATCATGTTAAAAAATTCTTCAATCTTGCAGTGGCCGGCCTCGTGGATCTCTCCACATGACTTGCATACGAAAAGGCAGTGGTCAGTCGGGTGGCCGCGTCTCTCGCACTTCTTGCACACCATCTTCTTCCAGCAGTTTGGACCATCATGTTTGCTCGACCCACAGTGGGAGCACTTCTGACGAGGTCGGTCCGTATCGGACTTGCTTCCGTTCCTTCCCTTCCGGTCCACCTGTTCGGACTTCGACCTGGTCTTCGGGGCAGGTCCCGCAACATAGACGCAACGATACTGGTCTTCATCCGATGACTCCTGGCTGGATGGACTTCCACTTTCCCCTTCCGATCCCGTGCTGTCTTCGGCTACGATCTCCTTGACCGCTCGGGTCGGTCTGGTCCAGGGTCTCTTGACCGGGTCGGTCTGGGTCTTGGAACGATAGCGACCTGATCCACCAGCGGTATTCGCTCTCATACTACGCGACTGTTGTAACGTCCGCAGGGTCTGTTCGACTTCGCCCGCATCCTTAAGACGCAGTAGAGTAATCTGGTCCGCCAGTTCTTGATCGTCAAGGGTACTAATATAGTGACCCACATGTTCTAAGGCGGCACCGTTCGGCGGGTTATTCTCTTTGATTGTTATGCCGGCGCGAAGTGCAGCCACGTTCAACCGATGCAAATACTCGATCGGTGTTTCGTCGGCCCGCTTCTGAATATGGTGGTACTTACGGGCGCTTGAAAATCCGGAGTTACAATATTGACCTTCAAACTCCGCACATAACAGGTCCCAGTCAGACCGGACGCCCCGACCCAACTGTTGGATCCAGTTGGCAGCCGGTCCTTTCAACAAATCCCGGAAGATCAGACAATTTTCACTTTTCGTGGTCTGGTCTCGCAGGAACGCAGACTTGACCCGACCGAATCAAGACCGGGCCTGGTCTTCATCAGCATCCTTGCCAGTGAAGTCCTTGAGGTCGGTCGTCGCGGCCATACGGATGCGCGGAATCGCAGCAGATCCAAAGTCGTAGGCAGTAGTGGAGGCTAGGTTAGCCTTGCGCACCTTGCCTGCGCCTGTACCATCTGACCCACCATGGTCGTCAAGACCGCCGACCGACTCCATGTCACAGTCACTTGTCTTGCTTGGTCTACGCGGTCTTGCCGGTTGCGGCTTGCGCCTTCCCTTGCCGGTTGGTTTATCACTTCTAATAGGCATATCCATAGATGTTACCGATTTCATATCCACATCTTTGCAAACATTGACACCTTGACAGGTAGACCGGTCTTGGACATGTGGGCGCATAGGTGGTCTAACCCGTTCTTCCATGAAACGTTGCATCATCGTCTCAAACATGGCTTGGACGTTGGCTGGCGTCATGGGCAACGTGTTGATACCCTCCTTTTGCGGAACTGAGGCCTGTGGGGCTCGCTGGAGCCCCGACTGGCAAGCAGCCCTTTGCTTTCGCATGTCCCTTTTTTGTTCAGACCGGGCATGGTCCACCCCCATGGTCATCCGCTCGACACTGGTCTCCAACTCTGATGAGCTGTTAGAAGCCGGTGAAGACTGGTAGATCGATTCATCATCGGAACCAATGTCAACAAGATCTGTGGAGGCTTCGGCGACCTTCATTGCCGTGGTGGGAGTAGGGCGGCGAACCGCCCCCACCAGTGGCACCAAACGGTCGCGGAGGTCCGACATCGACGCCTCCAGTCTCCAAGCATCAAAATCAAACAATTTATTGACACCGGCGGGGTTTTTCATTTTAATGCCAACCTCCGCCAACATCGCCACCAAATTCTTGACGAGCAGTAATGGTCGATCACTCTGGATCGGCTCGGTAGTGGGACCGAGAAGACGGTCGGGGATATGGAGGTCCAACACCCGAAAGACCTGGTTTTGGCGAACAAATCGCTTCAATTCAAAAACATAATACATCTTTTCCAGGTCTTGTTCGGTGATATCCTCATCCCCGACTTTCGACTTTTCTTCGAAGTCGTATTCGTCGGGTGGCATTCCCAGCCCTTTTCTGGGCACCTTGGGGACCTTAGGGAGGTAGACCGGATCCTTACAGTCAGCCTCCAAGTAATTTTCATCTTCTAGTCTTCCATCAATTTTTTTATTCATACACATAGGATCAAGACCAAGGTCCTGATCCTTTCCGGAACTATAGCAAGACCTGCTATAGTCCCGATCGGCTCCGGTGGGAGCCTTTTGGGGAGGAAAAAACTTATTAATCCCGATCTAGTCCTCCACCAGGCCATATCGGACATCGCCATCTTTATCAACAACGAGAACGTAAGGAAATAGCCTTTCCTTACGTCCTCTCCAGAACGACTCCATATTCAAATCATTCAAATCTTCGAATCCACTTTTTGATGAAATATCAGCACGGTGATATCCACGATCACCAAGTGATCCGGGCACGCGCACCATTGTGGTGGAGTCAAGTTCTAAATCGAAAACATTAGCATAGATAACCTGACTACCACCATCGCGCCCAGCCTTCCAACTTTCGGAGGGGGTACTCCGCGGACCACCACTCGAGATCTGGTCCGATCGTCCGCTGCAAGCAGACGACCGGTCGTCATCAGAACCCACTTGATCCGATTGTTTAGTGTCTATCTCACCTCGTGTACCCGATGGAATGGGCTATTTACACACTCGGTGGATCGGGATCGCAGATTGGATCGAACCGGTCTTGAATATAGAAGACCGATCTGGGTAGGTATCTCTGGGGCGGAACTCTTCACCCCAGACACAAACAGACCAAAAACACTTCCAGGAGATAACTTCCAATAGATCGATCGTCCAAACGATCAAGACCTGACCAATACGAAATAATAGAGGGTATACCGACCGTTCCGGTCTAGCCCCTGACCAATACGAAATAAGACCAAAACCGGTCTAGTTTCCAACCAATATTAAAACAAGCCAATATGTCCGCGTAAAGACCCAATATGCTCGTGAAACTCCACAAACGATATCTCCACGCCAAGACCAATCCAGTGAATAGCACGTTCCAAACGTACTTGAGTTGAGGTATTGAGATCGCCAAATCGTACTCCCGTCGAGGGACTTCCGGTGGGCCAAAGTGCGCGTGCGGCGCGTCCAGACCGGGTATAATGGGCGAGAGGGGATAATTCGACCCTCTTCCCCCAAACACTCCGCGGCGGGCGGAGGCGACTAGTGTACGAAAAGGGAAGAACGGCGACCCCTAGCTGTGGTGTGAACCAAGACCAAAGGACTTCCACTTAGAAAAATCCTGCAACCAAAAGACTTCTTACTTGGAAAAACCACAACTAAAATACTACTACCCTATAGTCCCTAAATGTACCCCCACAAAAATATGTAAAATACCCAAAGTAGGGTGACTCACCAAAACTTGCGTTCTTGACACTTCTTGAGTATGATAGGCTGAAAAGCCCCCCTTGTTTAAACCAATCCGAAATTAGACCAAATGCCTTGACGAAACTTGACCAGAAGTGTGCCAAATTTTGGGCACGCTTCTCCACACTGCTTATATTATCCAAAAAATAAGAGAAGAAATTAGTATGGACCCATAAAAAAATTGATTGGAATCCATCCTTAAAGGCATATTTTGTGATCTACACTGCGTGCAGCAAACTGTCAAAACCCATGATAAGAATGTCGCTATAGAGCGATAGCTTTCAAAACTATGGGTTTTTCTCTAGGGGTTTGGTGACCAAAGTCAAAGCCATGATTCGTGACATTCTACCAGACCGTGTGGACACATGTTGGGTGGATCTACCGTCGTTGGTTCATGTTATGAACAAATTTCTTAATGCATTTCATACGCCTCTTCTACTTGCCCAATCAATGAAACTGTTTACTAGCCGTAACTCCCAAGAAGGTCTTAAAATGAACACTACCTATACTTCGTAGCTATTGTGGAGGCAGTCAGTGGAAGCGAACCCCTACTTCTGGACAATGCGTCCTATTATGCTTCACCAAATCTAGAAACAATTATCGTGGCAAAATTGGACCACACATGATATGACCACCTAAGACATGCTCAGGAACTCTGCCAATTCCCTCTAATCAGTGGAACAAGAGTCTATAAAAGGTCGCTAATTGAAAACGAAACAGTAAACATAGTCAAAGGCAAGGGACCATGAGATGATACGGTTGTGGTAAAATTGGCACATTCGGTCCAAATGCCCAAAGACATCCAAAAAGGTGGATTTTGTGCTAAACATCAGTAAAAACTTGGAAAGATTAAAGGAATCAAGTAAGTTTGGACAATGGTACCTTGAAACGATACTTCTTACTTTCGTGATGTAACGGGACGCTGTTTACACAGTTCCAGATAACACGGCACACACGATTGCGCTGTAGAGAAAGACTTGGCAGTGTCCCCACTTGGAGGGACGAAGAGGGAGGAGAAGAGTGAGGAGGACACTTGAGCAGAAGACGGCAAATTTGCAACTTAATTGAAATGAGCTTACGGTTCCTGAAACCTCTCCGTAGAGTCCTATGGGGTTATATGCATTCTCCGTACAAATGCAGAATAAACCTTGGGTTGAATCAGGTTGAGCTTGAAGCTGAGCGTGAAGAATATTCTCACGAAACTAGAACTTTAAGGAGAAGCTTGAACTTGAACTTGAGATTCTTCTCTGAAGAATCTTCTGTGTACGGGGCGTTGTGATTGGCTGACATCAACAACATTGTACCCACAATGACACGCCGGCTTCGTCAACAGATAGTTTCCCAGCAGGAATCATCACCGTGCGTAAAGACATGTCGCAGGCAGAGAACACTCGAGAATGTTCGAGAACATTCCGTGCGGACGTAATCAATCATCACTCCGCGAGTGTCGGTGTGTAGACATGGATCATGTCTGTGACACTTGGCGATCCAAAACAATTGGTGGGAATCACTAATCCGTAATTGGACATCGCCATGTAATGACACTATTGCATAGGCCCATTACACGTGATGACGAAGAGGTAAATTGAACCTGTTTCCCGGCAGATGCTTATACCTTAAAGGCTACCCAAAACAGAAAATGTTGAATCGATATTTAATGTAAACGCGAACAACGAGAAGACGTGATTCCCATCGACAATGTTTTACGTGGAAAACTTGTCAAAGAATATCTTGTCTTATGGCCTTTTGGAAGAAAAAGGCTGTGAAATGGCACACGTGAGGAGCAAAAGGATCATGATACATGCCGCCTCATGAAGACCAGTTTTCAACATTTAAAGATGAATAAAGTCTTAACAGTTCTGGTTAATGTGGAACTACAAGTATGGATGAAGAATCAAACCATTTACGCAGCGATGGAATTATATGAATTGGAACCAAACCAAGATTCAGATGTGCAAAAAGGATTTCAGATGCCTCAATTACGATAAAATCGAGAGGTTGGCCAAGGATCCGAGCAGTGGAATTTCTATGATTGATCATAATAGAATAATTGTTGACGTGTGACCAAGAACTTCTTCATTAGAAGGTGTATCAACAAAGCGAGAATTCTTTGCGTCCGCTTTTATGATTTAATTTACTTAAAACTAGTTCAATCAACCATTTTTATTCTTTGAGACCAATCTCGCGGACTGCTGTAACTGACTGTAGTGTATACGACCTACAACTGTATGATACGCAGCGCCACACACTTTCCCGTTCTCTCCACAAATATTTTTCGATCATTGGTCCAACGATTGAAAGCACTTCTGTTGGAAATAGTCCTGTGCGCTCATTTTACACACTAGATGGTCTGATAACTTTGACCAGGTAGGAGATGCCAACGTGTCTTGGTCAGCGAGCGCCAAGAGATCCATTGAACAAAAGAAAAACAAGGTGTCATCCATACTCTAAGTAAAGTCCAAACTACGAAAACGAATCCTCAACTTCCAGCGTGAGTATCCGTGAGTAATTCGAGGTCGTCCTTTACATGGGTACACACATACCTGCCGAAAAAAATCATCCAAATCAAGCGACAGCTGCTTGAACAGTGTGTGTGTGTGCATATGTATACTACACGTATACTCTCACGTCGTGATCCCTCCATCCGGCGCGACCTTTCTGTTGTACCCATGTGAATTGACGTCGCTTCTCCACTGATGTCGTCCACTTCACCGAAACTCCGCTGTCGCTTGGAGTATTCGTTTGGAGAGGCTCAGGCCAAAATCTTGACAGAGCGAGAGAGTGTGTGTGTGTGTAGTCGTGAAAAGCGGTCGGGGCCTCGAGCGCGCGCTTGCTTCTACCGTCATTACTCACGTCTGTGAACGTGTCATTACTCTCTTCTTTCTTTTCCTTGCCAACGGTTGTCACGTTTCCTGGAAAGTCTCGCAGCTCGACGACCATCACTCGGATCGAGCAAGTCCACGGCCAATCACACAGAATGAAAGGCATCTGTGCCCGTCCCTACTTGAGTTTCAAGGGCTCGACGCGTCAAATGACCGTGGACGAGTTGAATCAGCTCTCGATCCGGAGTCTCGAGGAGCTCAATCGTCTGTCCCAGGCCACGCGCGAGTTTGGGGAAGAATATTCCCGCAGTCCCGACGCCGCGCGACGTAGTCCCAAGTTTATTCAGCGACTGTTTGAACCGTCGCTCGAGCACCGGGCACGGGACGAAGAGTGTCTGTTTCGCGTCCGCATCTCGGGTATTCAGTGTCGCAACTTGCAAGGACGGCGCCTGAGTGGCAAGAGCGATCCGTTTGTCGAGTTTTATTGGGACGACGACGACGAGAAAGCGCCGTACGTGACGCCCATTATTAAAGGCGACTTGAATCCCAACTACAAGGGCGTCTTGATTGCGTTCGAGTATCGCGCGTCGCTCCGTGCGTTGTCTACGAAGAAACTAGTGGTCAAAGTGTTTTCGAACCGGACGTTCCAAGCCAAGTCGTTGATTGGCGAGACGAGCGTGGATCTCTGGAGCATTGCGACGGGACCCGTGCATCATGATCATCACTTGATTGGGTGTGACAATGGTCGCGTCGTCTTTAATTGCTACATGGAACAGTGCAGTGAGTGGAACATCTCGGTGAGTGACGTGGGCGTCATGATGCCCGCAATTGCCAACGAATTGGATCGACCGGAAGGACACGATTTTCAAGAAGATGCGTCCTTGCCGTTGAAAAAGTTTGGCGTGAGCTACAAGTGCACGATTGGCACGAATGAAAGGTTTTACATGGGCAATACGCTCAAGCACGCGATTAAGCGGGAAATCGGCGAGATTCAGGAAGTGAGTTTTCAGTCCTTGGCGCGCTTAGCCGTCTTGTCGTCGCGTGTGTCCATACCCAACATCCAAGCGAAAAACGAAGCTGGCGCGGACGATGACTTTGCCGGGGACACGCTCTTGGCACAGGATCCCATTGGCGTGGGCTGGACGTCGTCGTCGGACTATCTCCCACCGATTACACGGTACAGCACGTTTGATGAGCTCATGTCCGCGACCTTGACGCTCGAGGTAGGCGCTGCGCTTCTGTCCCTTGTAGGGGCACGATGGGGGTGAGAGCTAACAGTCGTACGATGATGGCGAACTAGGTGCGGCAGTTATTGGTCGGGCGAGGTCAAATGTCTACGGATCCGGATGGAGGGTTCTTAAGCTTACTGGAAAAGTACAAGAAGGAGACGTTGGTACGATTGTCCTTGTGTCTACGACGGTCACAGGCTCGGAATGGACTGTTTCTTATGCTCGTGTTTTTTTCTCTCTGTAGGCAACCACACCCAAGGCAAGTGTCCACTTTGATGACGAGATTGAGAATACCATCTTGTTTGGACAAACGTGGCTCTCGCTGGAAAAGATTTTTGAGGATGCGCTGCAGGAACGAATCAAGAAAAAGTATGAAGCCGGGTCGGACAAGGTCACGAAAGGCCTGGGGCTTGCCGAGCCCTTTGTGACGAGCAAGTTTGAGCAGAGTCTGACGTTGAAAGGACACCAAGTGGGAGTGATCTATGGTACCATTCTCTTCAAGCGCATTCCAGACGTCCGACAGCTTCGATGTGGTGTCAATAGCGAGAATGGTATTTCGTCCTCGAGCTCGGTCATTGTAGGAGCGGGGCCCGCGGGATACAAAAAGAATTTACGCCGATCCAAGGTCGTGATTCCCGTCGAAGCGCAGCGTTTGTTGGAGAAAATGCAGGATCTAGTCGAACTCATGGCGAATCGTCAAAAAGATGACAAGGAAGCCAAAGTGCGGAAGGCAACCAAGATTCTGAAAATGCTGCAGATTTCGCACAAAGCCTCCATGCTCTCGTGGGTCTATGTGTCGGCCGACGCGCTCGAAGAAACGAAAAACATTCTCTTGCGATTGTGGCAGTTTTTGCTCGAAAACATCCGCGTGCGCCACTACACGCTCCGAAACGTGTTTTACGAACTGCTTTTTTATCTCTTGAAGCGCGCGGAGCTGAGCGACTTGCCACTATTGGGCTTTGACTCGACCGTGACCACCAGCGCGTCGGGGAACAAGCATGCGCTCAATGTTCCCAAGAAAGACTTGGCGTTTGGCTTAAAGTTGCGCGCGATGCTCGTGGAAACCAAATTCTGCGTCCTTCAAACCGTGTCTGTTCGTGGTGTCATGAACAACAACCTCATGTTCTTCGTCGCAAGGATGTTGTCGGTTTTGTGCTTCCGGCTACCCAGTTTTGGTGTCGAGTTGTATCAACTGTGGTCCGAATCGTACAATGAACCGGTGCCTGAACTTGCAGTCGAGTTTCGGATGAATGCGGACGCCGATTTGTTTGCAATGGATGGATTAGAAGCGCATCTGGATTGGCGACGCTTTCATAAAGCCATTTTCGACGAGTATGGCGAAAAAGCGCTCCGGAATCAAGAGGAAGAAGCAGAAGATAAGTATGAAGTGACATCGGAAGCGTGGAAGTCGCGTTTTCGTCGACTGAATGGCGAAGCCAACACGTTGAATATTTTGCTCGTGGACCAATGGCTCTGGTATGTTCTCGACACGTTGGCAGTACTGAACCAAAAAATTGGTTGGATCCATTTGCCAGGGTATACGCAAGTGCTGATGGTCTTCTTTCTCGAGTTAAAGACGCAGAAATCCGGGTGGCTCCCACCGACTTTGTACAAATTATCGTGCACGATGCTCTCGAACTCGAGCTTGATTAATCCCATGACCAAGTTTTTGCTCAGTAGCACAAGTGTCCATGACGTGACGGCAGTGATTGGTGCCGTCGAACTCCTTGGCGTATGGATGTATATGATTCGAAGCTGGCGCGTTCGACTCAGTTCGTACCGTCTGTCGCACCTCGAAAACAACGATCGGTGGAATTTCCACCAAGATGATCAGTACTCGATCCCTGCTGGCGATGAAGTGTCGCTCCTGCCGCCGTCGTTTGACTTTCGGTTTCTATGCGCGGCTCTCCGCATTCTCCTGGATTCGGAACACACGCAAGTGGTTTTGACGACGCTCGAGCTTCTCTACAACTGTTGGGATTGTTTTCCAGAGCGCCATGCCGATAAACTCCGATTTGAGCTGCTCCGGTCGTTTTTTCGACTCTTTCTACACTGGCATCGGGAAGTGCGTCACTTTTTCCAGACACTCATTGCCTTTCGTGCCATGAAACCTCACGGATGGACGCAAAAGGGCGCCTCGTTTGTCGACACGCCGCCCCACAGTCGCCGCCAGATTGATGCCGTCGCTGCGGATTTCAATTCGTCTCTGGAATCGGAAGAACGCAATGACGCGACACGACGCCCGCGGTCGTACAGCGCAAATGCCGCCGACGCAGCGTCGAAACGACTGAGCTCGTCGTCGCCTCGCGGCTCGCCCCGCAACTCGAGCTCGAGTCTGTCGGTGACCATCTCGTCCCCGAGTAGCCGATACAGTAGTGGGTACAGCACGCCCCCTGCGCTCGATTACAAGAGTGGCGATAGTTTCAACATGGCACAGACCTTGTCACGTCGGCTATCGGAGGCGAGTACCGAGCATCCAGCAGCGCTGCAGCCAAAGATTGAGATGGATGCCAACATTCAAATGAAGTTTAATCGCTTGCTCGAGTCGATTTACGTGGCAGCGAAAACGTACATTGACCGTCAGAGCGAGAGCGGCAATGTCTTGCGGATGCAGACGATGAAAGCGACGTGGAAGAAGAAGGGGATGCTCTTGAAGCAGGGCTTTATCTACAAAAACACTTGGGAACACAAGTACTTTTCGCTCCAGAATAACAAATTGGGGTACGCCGACACGGAGAATGGCCCGATCAAGCGCGAGATTAACATTATTGGGAGCGTCGTGTCGGAAATGTCCAACCAGCTCGACCACTCGCAAGGCTCGCGCGTGGTGCTCTTTAATTGTTTCTATGTGGACAGTGGCTACCAAAAGTTTGTCATGTGTGCGCCATCCTTTGAAGAGCAGCGAGAGTGGATCGAAGTCTTGACTCAAAACGCAACTGCCGAGACGGCAGTACGCAAAGAAAACGAGACGCTATCACAGGTGGATCTTGCCGAAGTGTCGGACCAGTTGGAGTCGTTGGCTGGGAAGCACACGACTGCGGAGGAAGTGCCCGAGTCGTTGCTCCCGTACTCCGTGCTCGCCGTCAAAGAGTGAGTTTGTACTCGGACTGCTTTGCCCTGTATGAGATGCTTGAATTACTGACGTATGCTTGTGTGTGCAACGGTTCTAGGTGGCTTAACTTCCGCGTGACAGCGCTGGAGATCGAAAGCAAACTTGCTGCTGGTCAGCCGTTCCAAATGCCAGTGTTGCTGTCCAAGTCTTCACTGTATGCTGAAGATGATTAACTACGGAGAGATTTAGAGCGTCCAGGCATTTCCCGGCTGCTTTTGATTTCTCTACGAGAAGTAGTATGTTTAGCGTTGGGTATGTTATTTCTATATCATTAAAAACTGGTTAATGCAACGTGGCTCATCATCATACGTCCATGTATGTACCATCCTATTATCACACGAAAGGATATAAAGCCCGGGACACTTCGTATCCCATATTAGTGAAGGACACATACCTCCATATTTTTGCATACTGATGCTTTCACTCCATAGGGCTACGGTGCCATATGGAAACACTGGACGATTCACCGAACAAAGTGGCTTTCGTTTTCGCTTTCAAGTAATTCCGTTCGGTATGTTCAACACGAATTGTGCTAGTTGGAATACATTTCACGTAAAGTCCCCAAGATCGGGATCACACGTTCAGCACTATTTCCATCGGAATAAATCACTTCCTTGTACATTTTCTTGAAACTCTCGAGCTTTTTACCTTTTGCATGAGCACCAGCCGTCGAGCAGAGTCGAATCAGTCGGTATAGCACCGCTTTGATCTTTGCTACAATGTCGCGAGCTAACAACGCCATTTCTGCTTTTCCAACCTTCAAATCGTTTGTCGAGACGACTGTAAACGCTTCGTACGTGCCGAGGAGAATCAGCAAAGCGTGCTCGATGCTTTCAAAGTGACCACCAAGGAGATGGAGATCCGCTAGTTCTCTGTGAATCAATACAAACGTTTTCCCCACTTCCACCGTGCCAAAATATTTCAGTGCTTTCTCATAATATCGTCTGGCAATTTCCATGCGATTTGTCAGCGTCGATGACGTCTCGTCCGTCTTCTCTGCCTTAACGCTATCCCTATGACTTAGCATTGCTCTTGATATCATGCGACTATAGAACGATGCGATCTGGTACTGTGTCGACGCAATTTGTTTCTGATCTCCCAGCTCGGTGTACAATGACAGTGCCTTATTGAAAATTTTAAGCACTTCATTTTCACGCGCTTTCGTCAAAGAACGTCCAGTGGTATCGATTATAGATGTATCGTTTGCCGAATCCACTGCCCATACCAAATACGTTAGCGCCAGTTCACCTTTCACCTTGTAGTGTAAGCCCACATCGGCTTTGCTTTGCTTCAACAGCTGCAAAGCGTCGTTACAAAGCTCAACCGCAAGGCGATAGTGCTCTTCTCGTAAGTCGGCCGATTTCCCTTGGGCAAATATTTTATGAAGGTGCGCGAGATTCGCCCGAAGCAGCGCAACGTTTACTCCATCTATGTAGCGTAGTAAACAATGTTAATTGTTAATAATCAGTACATGTAACACAAAAATCTCCAGGTAGCAACGCACCTTCGATATCGCTGAAGATCTTACAGCCACGCTCAAACCACTTAAAAGCTTTTTTATAATCGCATTTTGCGGCTAGAAAAAACTTTCCTAGCTCGTTGCTGGCGTTCCCTAGCTTCTTCATCATCATACTGCATAAAAATACATATCAAGCTTCCTCTGTTAGACGATATATGCATAAAGAAATGAATAAGTCAATCGAACGTACAAATACAGCTCAGAGTTCACTGGTGGTAATAGCCCGCGTAAATAGGCCAGGAATGAGAGCGACAGCAAGTCCTCTTCTCTATTTGCATATATCTTGCTTTCCGTTACTTCTGCATGTTTCGTACATGCCTTTAAAAAATCGCTTGCATTCTCACATAGACTTGAGAGCAACTCTGCTTTGATACCCGATAAAATATCATACAGAACAGCTAGTTCGTCATATACGCTTGCGGGTTTTTGCGCTGCCACGTCACCTAGTAAGCCCAACAAACAACAGCGGAGCTCAGCGCCAGAGACACAAATTAAGATTGTATCTTGGGATAGTCGGTCTCTTCCGACACCATCGAAATCCATTTTATCAAGTAGTAATTCTACTAGGTTATCCTGTGAGGACAAATCAAGCGGCCGCACATCATCGGGAAACGAACTGGCTGATAAAAATTGACTTGATTCGACCACGCATTTTAATGCTTCAATCCACATGTGATTGCTAGCGTAAAGGTGTCCGAGCTCGAGACACGCCGAACTGAATTTTAGCTGCAGTCGGTTTAATTCTTCGTCCATGAAACTACCCATCTCGCCGTCTTCATCTGCGTCCATAGGTGCGATATTTGTTGCGTCATCATCGCTACATGTAAGAGCAGAGCTCGAATCGCTCGGAATGCATTCTTTAAACAATTTGATGCTCGCAAGCAGGTACTGCTTCGCTTTCTCAAGTGACTGGATAGCTGCATCTCGGTCGGAGTCTGCTGATGACGTCGTCGCTGAGTTAAATGAATGGAGCTGATGGCATTCGCGTAAATACGTATCCGCAAGCTGTTCACTGACCGACGAGCAAATAGAACTGTGCGCTGCCCCACCTTTTTGAGCAATCTCTCCTAGCAAACTCATGCATGTGCGCAATAAATCACGTTGTCGTTGCTGGAGCTGTTTTTGCAGCTGGGGCGTTCCTGACGCTACTAAAGTCGAGAGTCTCGAGGCTCGAGCAGCGAACCGATAGCATAACATTGCCATCATGTATTTCCACTTGAGTTGACTTCCTCGCGAGAGCACGTCGACGTCGTAGAGCCGTAACGACGTCTCCCCTTCTTTTCGATGCAACCAGTATGTACCGTTCTGTCTTAAACAGTTTTCCTGAAGAAATTTGAGCAGCATCGACGCATTCATACTCACATCTTGCACATCAAACAAAGGTCGACCAGTGGCTGACATGTACGGGATCTGTCGAGTTTCCACGAGTTTGTAACCACGGACGAATCCTTTCGAGTGCATGCAAATGGCCAGCTCTGGAATGTTCGCAATCACATTGTCCAGGTAGTAGTCCAAGACGGTGCAAAGCGATAAATCTTTGTCCATATCATGGAGTTTTAACGAGACAGCAGGGTGTTCCTTGTTGCTAAACAGAAGCACTTGACTGCCAAGAATCTGAGGTTAAGGCCAAGAATGATGGTTAGTTGTGCACACACGATGGGAACCTACTCACCATTTTAAGATCATTAAATTTCCATTTTAAAACGCGCTGGAATGTCTGCGAGTCTCCATACGTGGGTGAATGTCGCGCTGCCGACGTGAACCAATTTGTTTCGGCCGGAATGTACGATGGACACGATGGAGCTTGACGTTTTGTTGACCACGAAAAATGAGAGCCAGCAACGGACGATGGCGACACAGACACGCGCACGTGTTCTTCGTTCTCATCTCCTTTCTCGATAGCAACGATAGACGCCGTTTCTCTACTTAGCTGCTCATGAGACATGGTGTCCTTTTCCGCCATGGTTTGGGCTACGGCTCCCACCTTTTGTTTACTTTTCTTCGCTCTTCTCGTCTTTTTCGCCTGTTTTTTCTTTCCTTTACTCGCTCCATGAGCACATTCGCCGTTCTCTTTCTTCTTCTTGAGCACCTGTTCCTCCTTCTCCGACGCTGGCAAGGAACTCGTCATCGTACTCTCATAAATAAATTTCTCATACAACAATCGCTGCGTCGTCTCATCGGTCTGTTGCACCAATTGCAGCGTATCTTGCGGTACGTCCTCAAACTCTGCCGGTAAGTCATTCTCATCCAGTTCGCCATCAACGACCAACGTGGTCCCCACCCGATGGACCGCCAAGGACACTCTTGACTGTGAATACGGTAGTTTAAATAGTCGCTTGATATTCTCGGCTGGTCCTAAGAAATCCACTTGCTCCTCTTCCGATGCGGACGCCAACTCGATGCGCGTGCCACGCAATCGAACGGACAGTTGCGGTTCTGCCTCTTGCGTCAAGTCCCCGAGTCGAAGCGCGTTCACGAAATCCTGCGACATGGTCGACGTGCGCTCCGTCTCCACGCCGAGAAATCCTGAGGCCAATTGTTGCGTCGCCGTCTTGGGCTTCTTGCGTCCTGGACTCTCCCATCCTGAACACGAGCCTGCAGGAGAGCCGATGGAACTTGTCCGGGAGCGAGGCGACGTGCGGTACGGCAGTGTTGTCTCATTCAAGTTGGTGTCCACCTCAAGCTTCTGGAACGGAACGAGTGCGGACGACGAGTGGGTGCGGATATCAGAGTGATGGTCACGGCAACTACTTGTCGTACATTCCCACGGGACTAAAGGAAACGCAGGCGCGTCGCTGGGAATGGAAACACATGGTGCATCTTCGAGGGACAAGTGCACGCGATGGTCACAATCACTATCTTCTACCCATGCGGGCATCGCCTCGGAGCTCACTGGGCTGCGTGTGGGTGAAGCTGGAAGCGAAAAGGAAGCCACGCTGCTGCCCTCTGTGTCATCGTCGATCTCCATTGTGTGAAGCAACAGTAGTACTATGAGCAATATTTCGTACACTAGAATTATAAAAGTAGGGGAGTACGACATATCATGTGTTATATTATTAACGTTACGTGGCATAATGTAACCAAGAACCCGTAAGTGTGAGGCAATAGTAGTACTATGAGTAATATTTCGTACACTAGAATTACCGTACTTAACAAAAAAACACCTGGCCTATTTTTAAAGGTGATTGGGTTAATACTAAAGGTGGCAAAATATGAGCCAAAATTGTGATTATTTTGTTAACTTTCGGGATCGTCTTTTCAAAATTCATTTAAGCCCGTACAATACAAACGAAGTGTCGAAAACAAGTATTTGAAGAGTTTATTACAAGAAAATCGCGGATCCGTCAAATTCTAAACATTTTGGATTTCCAACAACGACTTATACACTCCGTTTTCCTCATGCTTGGCCAAATATTCCATAAATGCGGCCAGATTGTCAGATCGATGATCTTGGCCATAAGTACTGAAGGCTTGAGATATTCGTGACAATGAGGACAGATTCTCATCAACTTCCTCGAATGCCTCTTCCAGCCACTGAATTACGTCTTTGCGGTCGACTTTGTACTTCCCTCCTGGACCTGGATCGGATCGAATTGTCCACGAGACATATCGCTTCTTGAATGCCTGTTTGATTGGCTTATTGGCTATCAAGTCGCAGATTTGAATCAGACTTGTGCAACCAGGAGGAATTGCTCCCAAGACAATATTTTACGCAGCCGCTTTTTCCATAAACTTTTCACAGAAATGACTCGATGCCACATCCCAGACCAAACCTAACTTGGCATCGGGATAACACGATCCAGATAAAGGCAGCACCCCTCTTTATCCACCCAATGTTTTGGATGGAAAGTGATCTGGCTCGTTCCATCCCAATTAGCGAAACGTCTGGATAACGTACCATTAGGTTGACCGGTCATTATAATGTAAGGCGACATCAAACGTGATTCAAACATTTCACAGGCCACCATGACGGTACAGCCCTTCTTTTCGTCCTCACTTCTATTGGATCCCACGCGATGGACGTTAACTGGGGCAACCAAATGCGATTCCTTTGGATAAAATTGAAGAAACATCTCCTCTGCGTTCACCAAACGCGTCACTCCAGCTGATGACATATTTTCCGAATTAGGGCAGTTGATTCTTGACAAACTTGAAGCCAATGGATGGGGACAGTCTGTGAGATGGACTCTTTACGGATTGTGAAATGGTGTCTCCGAAGTACTCTAGTGAGCCACTGCGAAAACGCTGGGGTAATGTTGCCTGAATGAATGCCCATTTTGAGCTCCCATTCAGTTCGATCGACTTCCGAATCTTGTCCAAACTTGGCAATCGGTAGATTATAAGCTGAGGATTTGCAGAGGGGATTTCCGGTCTCCCAACCCTTAATAACGTGTTCGATTATAAATTCTTCTTGTTCTTGGTATTTCACTTTTCTCCCAGACCCTGCAGTCTTGGAAGTCTGGCGAAGATAAACGATATTATAGTGATATTGTGGTGGAGTCAAGTTCGAAATCGAATACATTTGTATCGACCTGACCACCACCATCGTGCCCAGCCTTCCAACTTTTGGGGGGTACCCCGCGGACCTCCACTCGAATTCTGGTCCAATCGTCCGCTGCTGGCAGACGACCGGTCATCATCCAAAGACACTTGGTCCGATTCACTTAAGTTCATCTCACCTTGTGTACCCGATGGAATGGGCTAGTTACACACTCGGTGGATCGGGATCGCACATTGATCTGATTCTGTCTTGAATATCGGAGACCGTGCTGGCTAGGTGTACCTAGGGCGGAACTCTTCACCCCAGGTACGTACAGACCAGAAACACTTCCAAAAGATAAATTCCAATAGGTCGATCGTCCAAACGATCTAGACCTGACCAATACGAAATAATAGAGGGTAGACCAATCAACCGGTATACCCCCTGACCAATATGAGAGAAGACCAAAACCGGTCTAAACTCCAACCAATGTTACAATGAGCCAATATGTCCACGTGAAGACCCAATATGCCCGTGAAACTCCACAAACGATATCTCCACGTAAAGACCAATCCAGTGAATAGCACGTTCCAAACGTACTTGACTTAAACTTGAGGAAGTCGACCAATGCGTGCTCCCGTCGAGGGACTTCCGGCTGGCCAAATGCGCGTGTGGCGCGTCCAGACCGGGTATAATGAGCTAGAGGGGATTACCCGACCCTCTGCTCCCAAACACTCCGCGGCGGGCGGAGGCGACAGATGCACATAGCAAAGGTTTAAACGACCTCGTGTTGAGGTGTTAGCCCGAAGGCAAAACCAAAAGATTCCAAACGACTTGTTCTCTTTTAGGCAAATTCACAACTTAAACCAATACTACCTCCCTACGGTCCCAATATGTACCCACATGAAAATATGTAAAATACCCAATGTCAGGTGACTCACCAAAACTTGCGTTCTTGACACTCCTTGAATCTGATAGGCTAAAAAAAAACCTTGTTTAGACAAATCCGAAATTCGACCAGCTGCCTGGACCAAAAGTGACCAAATTTGTGGTACACTTCACCACAGCCGCCCCTGAGTCCGACCGTGTCGCACAACGATAACGGTATGACTCACCCATCACTTGACCAAATGGACCTTGGTCGCTCACACTTCTTCACCATGGACCAGCCATCTTTGCCACCTGCGCCAGTTACTCCCTTCACTGCACTCGATCCTCTTATGCTTCCTCTTGACGCTTGTTCTTGTAGAAACTCTATGTGCCGAGTCGCCCCACATTGCTTCACCTGTTCGGTCGGCCCGGTCTGACAGCCCACATAATTCTCCTGCACCTCAAACATCGGATGGGTGTCAGACTGGAGCCGAATCCGCCGGCAGCAGTTGGACGATCAATTGGACAAGACTTCGCTGCGCATGCAAGGCGAAGATCTTGAGCGACGCATTGCCGAGCTTCAAATTTCCATTCAAGACCAGACCGGGAAGGTCCGGTCTTATCAAGACAAGTCAGACGCTTGGACGCTAGAGTCTGGTCGTCGTCAGGTGGCACTAGACCAATGCCGCCAGCGCTTGATGAACTTGCTGCCTCCGTGTTCGACTGCTTCCTCCAGCATAGATTGGTCTGCGTCGGCAACCTTAGTAGCCTCGGAGCAAGACCAAGACCGCTTGCAGCAGGACCAAGACCGACAACTTTCATTGGCTGATATTCAGCAGCCCGAAATTGCACACAAATCAAAGAAGCGCGCGGACGCGCCGGGTAGCTCGAGGGCGCGGGGAACTGCGCGCGAACCCAGACTCGAGGGGAATCGTGCAGTGCCTCATAAGCGATCCAAGACGTAGGCGATTCTTATGAACCCAAGATTGGACGTGAGTGATGCCTGCAACCCTGCTAAAACTCAAGCGCCCTCGCGCCCTCGTGCCGTCCGTACCGAGTACACAGGGATCTCGTCCGGGGAGGACTCCAGCGAAGGGTCCTGCGATTCAGAGTTCATGACCGCCATCCCGTCCAATTCGCAGACGTGTCGGCGTAAAAGTTCCGTCCAAGCGGCATCGTCATCGGGGTCGGAGCAGAAGACCGGTCTGCCGGGTGACAGCACGCCAGCATATGGGTCAGCGAAATTGGCGCCTTAGTTCCTGCCTGGCACGTCTGGACTGCACCGCCACGCCCGGATAAAGGATATGGCAATTGGAGATCGCCCACTTCCGCCGCGGACCTCGGAGCCCTGGTCCGGTCCGCATCAATACCGAGATCGGCGCCATTCTAAGAGGCGCGCGGGCGCGTCGAGTGGCTCGAGGGCGTGGGGCATAGCGCGCGACCCCGAACTAGGGGGGAAGAGTGCGGTGCCCCATAAGCGAGTCAAGACGCAGGCGCTTCTCGTGAACCCAAGATTGGACGTGAGTGATGCCTGCAACCCTGCCAAAACTCAAGCGCCCTCGTGCCCTCGTGCTGACCATGCCAAGTATTCAGAAGTCTCGTCCTGGGATGACTACGGCGAAGACTCCGGTGATTCGGAGTTTGTTGTCCCCATCCCAACCAAGTCGCGAACAAGTCCACATGAAAGTTTTGTTCAAGTTGCATCGACTTCGTAGCAGACCAAGAAGACCGGTCCGCATGGTGGCGTTCCACCACCTCATGCGTCGACAAAGTCAACACCTACGGTCCCGCCTGGGACGTCCAAGCTCCACAAAGATGCTTTGTTGGCCAACGTGGCAATCGACAGTTCTTCCCTTCCGCCACGAACGCGTGAGGATATTTTGCCGTGGTCGCCAGGGCAGACCGGTTGTTTACGCCGGTCCACCCTGACTAAGCAGCTCCTGGCCCGGTCTTTTTCTCGTCCATACCATTGGCTTTTCCCGCCGGCGAAGAAAGTTCCTGCCGCGTCGGAATGGCGGCCGGACTTGATCACGTCGGCACAGATCTCCTGCTTGTACGCTGACGAGCCGTGGAAGATTTTCGAGCATCCCAAGCTGGGGTTCATCTTCCACTCGACTCCGTGGGCCAATGCTTTCATGAGTCGGGTGAAATATTTTAACAAGACTCACGCTCAAGCCATCTGGGAGGCATCCCACTATCTGGTGCTTCCCCCGGAACGAGTTCGGCAAGACCCTGGCTTGGCGACCATCCAGAACAAGCGCAAGCGGCGTCGGATCAGAGCGGGTGAGGCCTGGCAGTCCCTGTGCCAATATGTTTTGGACGGGATGCTGGATGCTGGCCCACGAGTGCGACGTCGATGTGTTCTTATATCCAGTTGTACTTCATATGCCGCGGCGTCGCGTCGAGAGGACCCGGCTGCTGGCTGACGGTGGCACATGGTACCCCGGTCTTGGGTGCATTACACCGGTCCTAGACCTCAAGGATGCTTTGGTCCAACTAGACCAACAAGAACCTTGGCGTAACCAGTACCAGGACCAAGTTGAAAAGCATCCGTCGTTGACCGTCGGCCGTCTGTGGGGTGATGGCGAGTGAGGTCGTAAGTAGTCGACCAGATAACACTTACTATATATCATCGTTCTTTTTCACATGTTCGGTCATCAAATCACTTGAGCTAATTCCACCACTTTCTCCAGAGCTGCACTAGACACGTTATCACCAACCGTTCCACTTACATCGCGAAAAAACAATCCACGTTCGTCACTCCACTATTCCAATTCGTCACATATTCACAATACACAATACACAAGACACAAGACACAAGACTTTCCACCTCTTCACACCGGTCGGGAAGACCGATGCTACTGCATGTCTTGGTCTTGGTCTTCATGGGTCTGCATCACTGCGAAACGGTTCCGACTGACTCGGTCCCGTTCGAATTCTCGTAGTAGTGCTCCACAGTTCAGGTCGGACTCATCGATCCAAGTTGTTTCATCATGGACCTTCCATCGGACCAGATATTCTCGGTGGGTCCGGCCGAACCTGGTATTCTTGACAGATCGGACATCTAAGACCTTTTCCACTTCAAATTCGTCCTTCTCCAG
>CM047587.1:8390052-8401781 GCA_026184515.1 Peronosclerospora sorghi | reverse complement strand
GGTCGTTCCCAACTGTCCTCCGGCAGTAATGCTTCATCGAAATCAAAACGTTCTGTCTCGTCTACTAGACAGGGCATTTTGGGACGATCAGGAAATTCTCGGACCAGTTTTAACTTGGACACATGTACGATCGGGAAGACCTTGTAGTCCGTGCCGGTTGTCAATAACGGGCAGCGTGTTCACCAGTCAGCTCGCCAACACGGAAAGGACCGTGCCACATGTGAGCCAGTTTCTTCGCATAGCCCTCCTTCACTCGGTCTAGGTACAACCATACCCTAGCCCCTGGTTCTATACCGTGGGGTTGGACCTGGTCGTTGTTCCGGTCTGCCCGGTCTTGTGTAGCTTGACGTAACTTTTCGTTGACAATTTCTCTTGAATGCTGGTAATGTTTCTGGACCTGCATGCGCCAACGTCGAGCATCACGATCGCGGGTCCGAGTGTAGCCAATAGGTATCGCGGCTTCAAGAGTGGACCGGGGGTCCCATCCATACGCAAGATAAAAAGGCGTTTCTCCTCCGACCCGATCGGTCGACGAGTTGAGTGCAAACACCAGCCTTTCTGCGTATTCGTCCCAATCGCGCTGGTCTGGATCGTCAACGTACATCTTGATTGCTCTTGTAATAGTTTGTACCATACGTTCTGCCGATCCATTCGCTTGCGGACGATATGCCATCGTCGCGCTCTGTTTCTGGCCCAGCATATTGTTAAACGACCGGAACACCTCGGCCATGAAACCGGGTTCTCGGTCGTGTCTGATGACCTCGCTGGCGCCAAACCTTCGGAACACGCATTCTTCGTAACTTTTGGAGATCTGCTCGGCAGACCGGGACGCACTTGCCTTCGCAATAACTAGACCGGTGAACAGGTCTACCCAGATCAACAACTCAGTATTGCCATATGTCGATTTAGGCAGCGACGGTATATGGTCCATCGCTATGACCTGGAAAGGGTAGGTAGCTTCGATATTTCCGGGCGATCGCCCCTTGATTACCGGTTTACCCTTTCCGGTCTCGCAATCCGTACAACAACCCACATATTTCTGTACACTGCGGAAAAGACCTCTCCAGTGGAAGTGGGACCTGATCTTGCGATAGGTCCTGCCTATGCCCTGATGTCCCCCTTCTAGACTCACGTGATAGTGATGAAGGACATCCGGCTGCAGCAACTCGGGGATCAATAATTTCGCCAGTCGGTCCCGGTCTGCACTGTCTTGGCCGGCATCGCGGCAGTAATACAATAATCCATTATCATCCACTTCGTAGCTATCCGCGATCTTGATGCACTCTTTCGCTTGATCGTTCGTCAACTTGGACAGTTCACCACGCAGGTAGGTCTTCAGGTTCATAATCCATTCTTCTTCGTCCTGCGCCTTGAGGATCCGTTCCATCTTTAACTGTTTCACTGCATATTCGTTCAAACTTTCCTTCGGGAACGGTCGGCGAGACTTCTGAGCTTTCGATCTAGTCGCGACCATCACATGCACCTGGACTGGGGCGTTCTTGGGTCCGATCACCTCTGGAAGACTGTTTATATTCACCAATTCATCCAGAACGGCCTTCTCGGTGATTGTAGCCCCGGTCTGGTCTTGCATGGCCTTGGTCGCGAGGTAGTCGGCGCTTCTGTTCCAGTCCCGTTTCACGTGCAATAGCTCGTGGTTGGGGTGGTCCTTCAATGCCTTCATTACTCGATCATTTAGCGTCCTTAGTCGTGGTTCTTCCAGCAGTTTGGACCATCATGTTTGCTCGACCCACAGTGGGAGCACTTCTGACGAGGTCGGTCCGGATCGGACTTGTTTCCGTTCCTTCCCTTGTCTACCTGGTCGGACTTCGACCTGGTCTTCGGGGCAGGTCCCGCAACATAGACGTAACGATACTGGTCTTCATACGATGACTCCTGGCTGGATTGACTTCCACTTTCCCCTTCCGATCCCGTGCTGTCTTCAGCTACGATCGCCTTGACCGCTCGGGTCGGTCTGGTCCAGGGTCTCTTGACCAGATCGGTCTAGGTCTGGGTCTTGGATCGGTAGCGACCTGATCCACCAGCACTCTTCGCCCTCATGCTACGCGACTGCTGTAGCGTCCGTAGAGTCTGTTCAACTTCACCCGCGTCCCTAAGACGCAGCAGAGTAAGATGGTCCGCCAGTTCTTGATCGTCCAGGGTACTAATGTAGTGAGTGACCCACATGTTCCAGAGCAGCACCGTTCGGCGGATTATTCTCTTTAATTGTTATGCCGGCACGAAGTGCAGCCACGTTCAACCGATGCAAATATTCGATCGGTGTCTCGTCGCTTCGCTTCTGCATATGGTGATACTTGCGGGCACTCGAAAATCCGGAGTTACAATATTGCCCTTCAAACTCTGCACATAGATGGTCCCAGTCAGACCGGACATCCCGACCTAACTGTTGGATCCAGTTGGCAGCCGGTCCTTTCAACAAATCCCGGAGAATCAGACACCTTTCACTTTTCGGGGTCTGGTCTCGCAGGAACGCAGACTTGACCCGACCGAACCAAGACCGGGCCTGGTCTTCATCAGTATCCTTGCCAGTGAAGTCCTTGAGGTCGGTCGTCGCGGCCATACGGATGCGCGGAATCGCAGCAGATCCAAAGTCGTAAGAAATAGTGGAAGCTAGGTTAGCCTTGCGTGGCTTGCCAGCGCCCGTACCGTCTGACCCACAGTGGTCGTCAAGACCGCTGACCGACTCCATGTCACAGTCACTTGTCTTACTTGGTCTACGCGGTCTGGCCGGTTGCAGCTTGCGCTTCCCTTTGCCGACTTGCTTATCACTTCGAGTGGGCTTGTCCACAGATGTTACCGATTCCATATCCACATCTCGGCAAACATTGGCACTTTGTTGGGTAGACCGGTCTTGGACATGTGGGCTCAGAGGTGGTCTAACCCGGTCTTCCATGAAACGCTCCATCATCGTCTCAAACATGGCTTGGACGTTAGCTGGAGTCATGGGCAACGTGTTGATACCCTCCTTTTGCGGAACTGAGGCCTGTGGGGGTCGCTGGAGCCCCGACTGGCAAGCAGACCTTTGCTGCCGCACGTCCTTTTTTGTTCCGGCTGGGCATTGTCCACCCCCATGGTCATCCGCTCGACACCAGTCTCCAACTCTGATGAGCAGTTCGAGGCCGGTGGAGATTGATAAACCGATTAGTCATCAGAACCAATGTCAACAAGCGCTGTGGAGACTTCATCGACCTTCACTGCTGCGGTGGGAGTTGGGCGGCGAACCGCCCCCACCAGTGGGACCAAATGGTCGTGGAAGGTCGACATCGACGATTTCAACCTCCAATTCTCAAATTCAAATAGTTTTTGTACATCGGCGGGGCTCTGCATTTTAATGCCAACCTCCGCCAACATCGCCACCTAGTTCTTTACCAACAGTAATGGGCGATCACTCTGGATCAGCTCGGTAGTGGTACCGAGAAGACGGTCGGGGATCTGGAGGTTCAACACCCGAAAGACCACGTCAAAACGAACAAATCGTTTCAGCTCAAAAATGTAGTACATCTTGTTTAGGTCTTCTTCAGTGATGCCTCCATCTCCGACCTGCGACTTTTCTTCGAGGTCGTCTTCGTCGGCCGGCATTCCCAACCCTTTCTTGGGAATCTTGGGGACCTTGGGGACCTTGGGGAGGTTGGTCTGATCGTTCTGATCAGCCTCCAAGTATTTTTCGTCTTTTGATTTTCCATCAACTTTTTTTATGCACATACATAGGATCAGGACCAAGGTCCTGATCCTTTCCGGGACTATAGGATGACTTGCTGTAGTCCCGATCGGCTCCGGTGGGAGCCTTTTGGGGAGGAAAAATTTATTAATCCCGATCTGGTCCTCCACCAGGCCAGACCGGACATCGCCATCTTTATCGAGAACGAAGACGTAAGGTGATAGCCTTTCCTTACGCCCTCTCCAGAACGATTTCAAATTCAAATCTTCAAATTCAATCTTTGATGACACCTCGCGGTGATATCCACGATCACCAAGTGATCCGGGCACGCGCACCATTGTGGTGGAGTCAAGTTCGAAATCGAATACATTTGTATCGACAACCTGACCACCACCATCGTGCCCAGCCTTCCAACTTACGGGGGGGGGTACCCCGCGGACCTCCACTCGAATTCTGGTCCGATCGTCCGCTGCTGGCAGACGACCGGTCATCATCCAAAGACACTTGGTCCGATTCACTTAAGTTCATCTCACCTCGTGTACCCGATGGAATGGGCTAGTTACACACTCGGTGGATCGGGATCGCACATTGATCTGATTCTGTCTTGAATATCGGATACCGTGCTGGCTAGGTGTACCTAGGGCGGAACTCTTCACCCCAGGTACGCACAGACCAGAAACACTTCCAAAATATAAATTCCAATAGGTCGATTGTCCAAACGATCTAGACCTGACCAATACGAAATAATAGAGGGTAGACCAATCAACCGGTATACCCCCTGACCAATATGAGAGAAGACCAAAACCGGTCTAAACTCCAACCAATGTTACAATGCGCCTATATGTCCACGTGAAGACCCAATATGCCCGTGAAACTCCACAAACGATATCTCCACGTAAAGACCAATCCAGTGAATAGCACGTTCCAAACGCACTTGACTTAAACTTGAGGAAGTCGACCAATGCGTGCTCCCGTCGAGGGACTTCCGGCTGGCCAAATGCGCGTGTGGCGCGTCCAGACCGGGTATAATGAGCTAGAGGGGATTACTCGACCCTCTGATCCCAAACACTCCGCGGCGGGCGGAGGCGACAGATGCACATAGCAAAGGTTTAAACAACCTCCTGTTGAGGTGTTAGCCCGAAGGCAAAACCAAAAGATTCCAAACGACTTGTTCTCTTTTAGGCAAATTCACAACTTAAACCAATACTACCTCCCTACGGTCCCAATATGTACCCACATGAAAATATGTAAAATACCCAATGTCAGGTGACTCACCAAAACTTGCGTTCTTGACACTCCTTGAATCTGATAGGCTAAAACGCCCCCCTTGTTTAGACCAATCCGAAATTTGACCAGCTGCCTGGAGCAAAAGTGACCAAATTTGTGGTACACTTCACCACAATATGTACTCATCTTCCTGTTTAATTGGCGGTTACCGTTCGAGGACGAAGAGACATATGTTTATCCAGATGTGCTGACGCTGAACTTTTGGTCAATCTCGACTTTACTTGACGGCCCGACGCCATCATAAGCCTCTCTGTACGAAGATGGTATCGACGGTAGAATATCAGAGACTGTAAATGACTCCACATAGTGGAACCATTTTTCGAAGTAGACCTTTTGCCGAATCCAATTGTTGAACGTATTGATGTTAATACCGAACAACGAGCAAGTTAGTTCGGCATCCGCCTTTCCGAGAGATTTATGGAGATAAAAGAATATAGCTTTAGACTTCTTTTCCCATGTCATGGTCCGGTACAGCTCTGATGTCTTTTTCCCCAATAATCCTTTAGATTTAGCTGATTCTACTAATTCTTTCATCAATCAGCGATGCAACGCCGTTGACGGTCCTCGATGACGATTTCGCTGGGTATTTTGGTGACACCAGTTCGCGGAGCGCTTCTGATGACAGGCTGCAGCGTCTGCAGATGCAACTCAGGGAACATTTTGCGACGAACTAGGCGAGCTAGGTTGTCGTAATTTTCTAGCCCACGCTTTCGCTGCTCTTGGTCGTCGATCGAGCGCTGATTCGTGGGATTGGAAAGGAGGAATCTCTTCATCGCGATATAGAGGAATGCGGATTCCGAGGTAATTTTTTGTGAACTTAGCCGAACTAGTTGGTGATTTTTTTGTTAATGAAAAATTACCTTAATATTAAAAGGTGATCAGAAATCCCGGAATTGTGATTTTTTGTGTGGATTGTTTTTGTTAGGGGAGTAGGACATATCATGTGTTATATTATTAACGTTACGTCGCATAATACCCGTACGTTTGAAGCAACAGTAGTACTATGAGTAATATTTCGTACACTAGAATCATAAAAGCGGTCACGACAATTTCACCCAAGGGGATAAGACCCCTTGGGGGTCTTAGGCACGTGAAAGAATGAAATTCTTCCCCCCTGACGGGGGGTAATCCCCCAGGGGTAAAACTCACGTCTGACGGGGGGAAGTAACGGAAGGTGAAAAAAAGGTGGACGACGACGGGAAAGCTCTCAAACTCTGACCGTATCAGCGAAGTTCTGAAGCGTGCTATTGACTGCCTTTCAACCACCAAAGCATCTACGAAGTGTCTACGCATGGCTGTTATACAAGATCTTGCTCAACTTTTCCACCCTCCACCTACACCAACCAAGTTCGAAGAGTGTGATGTGCGAGGTGTTACCGCCACTCCTTCGTCCGATATGACTTGTCTGAAGAGGACATGGACATTGATAGTGAAGGATACCCAAATCTCCCAAATGGGACCTTTACCTTATCATCGGTAGATGTTCAACGGTACACCAACCGGATCAGCACCAGATGGGCTGTGCACACGAAGGCTGGAACGAAAGAACTGCAAAATTTCGGTCAGCAATTCGGAGCTGAGAAGTATCAATGGTGTTTTCCAGAGGTTCCCGAAAGAGGGGTCAAGAGCGGATGGTTGCTCACGGCCGCTTTGGGATGCATCTGTGGTGGAGTCAAGTTCAAAATCGAACACCGTAGTGTCGAGAACCTGACCACCATCGTGCCCGGCCTTCCAACTTACGGGGGGGGGTACCCCGCGAACCTTCGCCTACGATCCGATCTGATCGTCCGCTGCTAGCAGACGACCGATCATCAGCATGGGACGCCTGGTCCGATTCGTTTGTCATTTCACCTTGTGTACCCGATGGAATGGGCTGGTAAAACACTGGGTGGGTCGGTGCTGTAAATCGATTTGGAGTCTAAATGTGGGAGACCGTGCTGGGTAAGGTACCCGGGGTGGAGCTCTTCACCCTGGGTACGGACAGACCAGTTATACTCCAAATTAATATGCTTCAAAGGGCAGATCGCTCAATCGATCGTAGAGCCCAACCAATATGAGAATAAAAGTCCAATACTCCAATATAGAGATCCAATAAGAACGTGATAAACTCCACGAACGATATCTCCACGAAATAATCCAATAACTTGATAACACGTTCCAAACGTGTGCGATTTGCGCTTGAACAGACGACCAATGTGTACTCCCGTCGAGGGACTTCCGGCGGGTCAAGTGCGCCTGTAACGCGTCCCGGCCGGGTATAAGAAGAGAGAGGGGATTACTCGACCCTCTGCTTCCAAACACTCTGCGGCGTGCAGAGGCGACTTATGTACAATACGAAAAAGCGACTTCTTGTTGAGTGTTAAAGGCTGAGAATTAACGACACTGGTAAAAACCTAAACTATCCCCTATGGTCCCCAATATGTACAAAACATAAAAATATGTAAGTGCACGCCATATCATGTGACTTACCAAAATCCGTGTTCTTGACACCTCTCGCATACGATTGGCCCAAAAGCCTCCTTGATTTCCACCAATCCGATCGCCGCTAAGCCGATCGGTGTTCTGCTGACACAAAGCGACCAAAATTATTGAGTCCGCTTCACCACAGCCTCCCCTGAGTCTGGTCGTAGCCGCGCAACGGTAACGACCCGATCTCACCACATCCTAGATCTTCGCAGAAGCGGACTTCACCGATGGACAGATCTTTAAGTCCACCTTCGCCAGGTACTTGCCCTGTACACCTAATCGTCTTGTGGCCGCTATTGACGTTCGTTGCTACAGGTGCCCTGCGTTCCTTATCGCCCCAAATCGATTCTCCTACCAGATCGGACCGATCTGATAGCTCTTACAACACTCCAGAGTCCGACGCACAGGATGGGCATCAGATCGAGGTCAATCAGCTCCAGAAAACAGTCAAGGAGCTTCAGTCGCAGTTGGACATCAAGGATTCTTCGCTCCTGCAACTTCGGAAGGAGGTAGACACTTTGATTCCTTTATCCACCAAGTTACAGGAGGTGATCACCGAAAACGCACATCTCCGCGCCCAGATCACCCAACAAACAACGCGAGGTAAGCTGATCGGTCTGATTTCCGTCTTGGGTCTGGTCTAACCTTCTTTTTCGTGCAGATTGGTTGTCCACCGACATCGCCAAAACGCTCGACGCATTATTCGCGGCTGATCGGCATTTTCATGACCACTACGATCAGCTCCGACCGATCTTGGACGGTATGATCGGCGCACGACATGATCTGTCCCGCTTGGAGCTCTACAGGTCCCACCTCTTGGAGCATCTCGCGGTGGTCAGCCGACAGAGGTTGGAGGATCAGTCCGATCGGACATTACTCCGCACCCAACATGGTGACCTGGAGAGGCAGATCGGCGAGTTGCAGGTCGTGGTAAGGGAGCAGATTGGGAAGGTCGAGTCCTTCCAGAGCAGATCGGACGCCCGGACCCAGGATTCAAACCGTCGCTGGGCGGCCGCAGATTGGTGCTTCCAACAGTTGACCGACTTGTTGCACCGGCGTCCGGCTGCAGGCTCTAGCGTTGATCGATCTGAATTGGCCGCTCTGATCGATCTGCACCAAGATCGGACCCGACGCCACTCATTGGCTGAAAGTAAGCACTCCAAAATTTCCGAAAACTTCCAAGAAACGTAAGGACGCGTCGAAGGTCTCAAGGGTGCGGGGCATAGCGCGCGACTCCGAACTCGATGAGAAAAGAGCGGTGCGAAGAAGAAAGCCAAGATGCTGGCGCATCTCCCAAACCCGAGATCGAACGCAGGTGACACGTCTCTCATCACCAAATCGCATGCGCCCTTACGCCCCCGCGCTGCTTCCACCAAGCGTATAGAGATCGCCTCCGGAGAGGACTCGGGGGACGGATCGGAAGATTCTGAGTTCTTGATCACTGCTTTATCCAAGTCCCGATCCGATCAACGCCGAGGTCCCGTTCCTGCGAAGCCTGCATCGGGGGCTGACTAGGTGATCAGCTCCCAGGGTGATGAAAATGCACGGACGCGCGAGTCAACCGGAACGGTGCCTTCGTTTCATCCCGGCACATCTGGGGTGCGCAATCACGCCCGATCGAAAGGGTTGTTGATCGGAGTT
Source organism: Peronosclerospora sorghi (assembly GCA_026184515.1). NCBI lineage: Eukaryota > Oomycota > Peronosporomycetes > Peronosporales > Peronosporaceae > Peronosclerospora > Peronosclerospora sorghi. The sequence goes on along the minus strand of CM047587.1, from coordinate 8,392,711 downwards.
CGACCTCTTCCATCGCTGACTACAGATGCCACTTCGCCATGGTCATCGGGGAAGATCGGTAGCTTGCACCAATCAGCTCTGACCAAGCAAGATCTAGCCCGGTCGATGTCCCGACCAGATTTCTACTCTTCCCCCCGGCTTTTAAAACTCCTGACCCGTCTGCGTGGCGGGCGAATCTGGTCACGGGAGCGCAAATCCCTGGTCTGTATGCAGATCGACCATGGAAAGTGCTGCTCAGTGTCAAGTTGTACTCCATATTTGCGTCGACTCCTTGGATCGATTCGTTTCTAGGTCGACTTAGGGCTCTTAATACAGCTCACTGCCAGGCGATATGGGAGTCTACCCATTATCAACTCCTTCCCGCAGGTCGGAAGTTGCGTGACCAAGACCTGATTCAGTTTCAGAAGCGTCGTAAACAGCGCCGGAGTCGGGCGGGCGAGGCTTGGCTGGCCCTATGTGTAACGGGGTTACATTCGGGTAACACTGAGTGTTGCTGTACATGGGTACACTACGGTTGAGGTCAGTATTGACCGAGTTGAAAGGTCTCGAACCTTTGGTTATTTTAACCAATCAGGGCAGGGGCCCTTGGTGTGGTGGTGTGTCAGCCATCCACGTGTCAGTACACAGGTGTGTACACTACATTTTAGCTAGGTGCGAATTAGGAATATTCTACTTAGTATTACATATAGTTTATTTTAGTTTAAATTAATTTAGGCTAATTACATATTAAATATATTCACTTTACAAAAATACTTAAGACTGCCAGGCGCGCAACCACGCCCTGTCGCGCGCGCAGTGAGTATTGTAGCGTAAGGGAGTTCTCCCTTACGCTACCTCCCTTTATAAAGGACGTCTTGTTACGAGGGGTTAGCGAAAGCTATCTGTAAACCACCCCGGGAATCTTGGACCCGAGTAGGAGAGTTCTCTCCTACTAAGCCCCTTTTAAGGGCGTATCGGATAAGTAGCGGCGAACGCCGCTTAAAGGAAAGTCTTCCTCTGTGCGCTAGCCGCACCGTGCGTATACGCACCCGGCTACATCTGGTAGCACTTGTAGTCAATCCAACACCTGTGTCGGTGATCAACATCCTCTGCAAGGGATGGATCAGGACGATTGGGGTAAGCTAACCCCCGTCCAACAGGAAGCCTTCAAAAGGCTGTTACCCATATTGGGTGAGGATGGCATGCTCCATATAGTGGAGCAGGGCCTCGATGCCGTGCGTGGAAGGGTGAATGCCCTTATCGCCCATGGGGCGAGTCTTCGCGGGAGTTATCCCGCGTCTACGGTAGTGTGCCCTCCGATGTCCTTTAAGATAAAGGAATCCACCGGAGAGAAAGGTGAAAACCTTTATGTGTGGCTTCGCGAGGTTGAAACCGTATACGCCACCGCGAACGTGATCGAGGATCACCTGCAAGTGGGACTTGCACTGACCCATCTTACGTTCAAAGCCCGTACATGGGCGTTTACGTGTTAGTATTCGGTCACGACCGTGTTCCCGAACTGGGGAGTCCTTAAGCGAAAGCTTATGGACAGGTATGCAACGCCTGATATGGTTCTCCAGAATCAGCTGGCGTTTTTGAGGTGCCGTCAGGGCACTAGGGACTTGGCGACATATGTCCAAGGACTGAAGACTCTGTTGGCAGGGATGTACGCGAAAGCGTATTCGGACGATGTGTCCATCCCAGTCTTCATGGGAGGCCTGAAAGAAGGGCCAGCACGTTCGAACTGTTCCGATGCCGACCCCAATCCCTCGGGGAGGCGTTTAAGATGGCGTTTAACGCCGAGAGGAACTTTCGTTCCTCTAAGGTGGGTCCTGAACCCATGGACCTGAGTCAGGTCGAAGTGGAGGGGAAACCTTCCGCTAAGAGTCACTCTGAATCTTTTTCCCAGAGCTTCGGGGCGGAGCTCTTAGCTATGTTGCAGCGGCGTGGGCCGCTAAGGTGCTTCCTATGTGGAAGCGTGGATCATCTTCGGAACAGATGTCCACAAAATCCCCAGCGAGATAGTCGCTAGAAGGGGCCGAGGGCGGCAAAAAGGCCCTTGCCCAAGCCGTCGGGAAACAGCGGCTCCCAATAGGTGCGGGGCGCCTTACTGGGGGACCCATCAGTGCTGTTAATCCCCAGGGTAGGGGACGACAGCACAAATCCCCGAGGGAAGAGGTGCTTTCTAGCACCGAGTTGGTGTACCAGCCAGATTTGCTGGTAGTCCTTACGGACGTGAAGGCTTTGATAAGCCTTGGAGAGTCTTGATAGACTCTGGAGCGTCTGACAATTATGTCAGACGAGCTTCTGTGGAGATGAGTCGGCTGTATGCCGAGGCCCTAGAGGGACGTTCTCGTGACGTTGTCACGGCCCGTCTAGCGACGGGCGTATAGGTTTCTGTACCCAAGGTCCCGATTGACCTTAAGCTGAAGTTTGCAAACTTCGATAGCTAATAACGTTGCCTGAGTCCTGGATTTGGACTCATTCTGGGCATGAAGTGGCTGGAACGCCACGAGCCATGGATAGACTGGAAGTCTAAGCTCATTGGATCAACGCACCCGCGATCGGGTGAAGCATTGGCGAGTCATGAACCCACCTTTGCTCGATCGCAAAAGCGATTCTGGCGTGAGATTCCAGAGATTGGGATGTCTGAAATGATCATTCCCAATGGCGTTAAGGA
>CM047587.1:8374089-8389652 GCA_026184515.1 Peronosclerospora sorghi | reverse complement strand
GTTACCTGTGGTAACTCCAGTGGTAGGGGTAGAGACCCCTGTGGTTATGCGCGAGGCGCTTCCACGCAAAGAGACCCGTAGTTCGTCTCTTTTGCACGTCGGAAATGATTCCGACCACGCCGTTATAGGCGAGACTGGTGATTTACCTGTGGTAACTCCAGTGGTAGGGGTAGAGAACCCTGTGGTTAAGCGCGAGGCGCTTCCAAGCGAAGAGACCCGAAGTTTGTCTCTTTCGCACGTCGGAAATGATTCCGACTACGCCGTTATAGGTGAGACCGGCGAGTCACCGGTGGTAGAGGTAGAGAGAGACCTGTGTGGATAGGCGCGTGGCGCTTCCAATAGATGGGGCAATTGACTCCCCCCATCTGGGTCTCGGGATGAGTCCCGAGGCCAGTAGTCAGCAGTCCTATCGGATGCTGAATAGTGTGACAGGTATTGTCACATAAGGCGTAAGCCTTGAACGGTTGCCTGGGGTAGGTGAACTGTTGTCGTTGAAGGAGATGGCCTTCAACGAAATTGAGACTGCTGTAAAAGCAGATGAAATCGACGAGGTTGTCGTATTGCGTCCGGAAGAGGAGTTGAACTCCTCATCCATGATGGACGAGTCAGCTTTGGTGAAAACCAAACAATGAACCAGCGATTTTTAATCGCTTGGTGACCCAACTCTTCCGCCCTCATAGAAAGTACGCTCAGACGTACTTCGACGATATATTCGTTCATAGTCGTGCGGAAGGCGACTTGTCTGATATTCAGACGCACCTGATACATCTTCGAGCGGCGCCCGAATGTATGCGAGAGCATCAGTTATATGCAAACGCATCCAAATGTATCTTTGGTGCTGAGGAAATTCCTTTCCTCGGATGCTTCATCGGTAAGGATGGAGTGCGGGCGGATCCCGCGAAGGTGAAAGCCAATGTGGAGTGGCCTTCGCCTGTAAATCTTAGAGATTTACGGAAGTGTCTTGGATTAGCCAATTATCTCCACAAATACAGCGAGAACTACGCTTAAATGGCGAATCCATTGACGGGCCTTCTTAAGAAGGATGTTGACTGGTGTTGGGAAACCAAACACCAAAACGCTTTTGAAGCGGTTAATGGGAGCTTGTTAAAAGCTCCCGTTCTTGATCTCCCAGACTCTGGGAAACCATTTAGTGTCGTCTGCGACGCCTCCGATTTCGCAATCGGATGTGCTTTGTTACAAGCAGACGATGCATGAAGGGAACGCGTGATTGCGTTTGAGTCTAGGCAGCTTAAAGCTGCGGAACGGGATTATCCCGTTCATGACAAGGAGTTACTTGCAATGAAGTATGCTCTTGTAAAATTTAGGGTTCACCTCCTCGGCTCAAAGCCGTTTGTGGTTTATACTGACCACGCGTACTTACGGACAGCGACTAAGTCGCCTCATCTATCGCAACGGATGGCCCGTTGGCTCTCCTTCTTTGCGGAGTACAACTTTGAGGTTAAGTATAAACCTGGCAAGCAGAACGTGCTTGAAGACGCGTTGTCGCGTCGTCCCGATTACGAGCTCGCTCAAGCGACATTCTTCACCTCGTCTGTGGTGGATCTCATACTCCAGTCGTATGAGAAAGACCCACAGTGTACGGCGCTTATCAGCGCGTTTGGTGAAAAGGGACTTGCCTCGTCTGATCCAGCCCTGTCAAGTCAAGCTAAAGATCGTTTACACCGTTACAGGTACTGTGACGGTTTGCTATATTATAGCACGGGCGCGGAGGACACTCCGCGGGTGGTTGTTCCTCATGATGAGGAACTGAAATATAAAGTCCTCTTTGAGGCACATGACGCCCCTACCGGGGGTCATTTAGGTCGGGGTAAGACGTACGGCGCTTTAAGCGCTTTGTATTGGTGACCCAAATGTACAAGTGGGTCGGTGCGTATATTCGCACTTGTGAGTCGTGCTAGAGGGTCAAACCCTCTTCAGATTCAACTGCTATGGAAACAGTTGGAAATTGCCAACTGTTCATGGGGGTCAAGTCGACCTATAAATATGAAGGTGAGCCTTTGGCGGAGTAGCCTTTCCAACGGCGTGCTAAAAATCCATTTGGATTTTATCTTCGGTTTTTCCGAAGGGAAATGCCGGTTTCACCGGCATTTCGGTCTTTGTAGACCGTTTGAGCAAGATGCTCACCTGGAAGCGGTGCCAGAGTCCATCGATGGACAAGAAGGAGCGCGTTCATCGCATTGTTAAGGATTTTATACGGAGCTTATGTCCGGATTCTCCGAGAGTTGGAGTGAGATGCTTCCTATGACCGAATTTGCCATAAACAATTCGGTGCATGCATCTACGGGGTTTACCCCGTTTAATGTGAACGTATTCGTAAATCCGCGGGTTACGTTGACGCCACGTGTGTGTGGTCCAGGGCTTGAGGGTGGAGGAGTCCAAAAATGCCAGCCCTGTATGCTCCTGTCCGTTTGTTTGGCCTACCCGGCAGGGCGGCCGCCAGGCTGCCCGACCGGGTGCAGCTCGGGTCTGCGCTTGTAGCCGCCACGGCTCGCGCACTGGGCGCCTTCCACGGCCCCAGCGACCTAGAAGAATCTATTGTTTGTTTGTTGGGCCTAGCCGGCAGGGCGGCCGACAGGCTGCCCGACGGCAGGACGGGGCAGAGCGTCTGATGGCGCGACTCCATCACCGGGGTCAAACCCAGTATTTGGTGAAGTGGAAGGGTTATCCACATTCACAGAGCTCGTGGGAGTTCGAGACTCCCTGCGGCAGGATTGCCGTGACGTCGTTGACGCTTTCGAGCGGGAGAATCCCGCTGTGAGTCAACGACCAAAGGGGCGGGGTAAGCCCCTTCACTCCCAGTAGTTGGGAGCCCACCGGAGGCAGATGCGGAACCCGCACTCTCCTCCGGCACCGTAGTGAGGGCACGGGCGCTAACATAGCGCATGAGATAAGGGGCACGTAACTGCCCCGTGGGTTTGGCTCTGGCAAACGCCAAGCACAATGCCCTCTCTTTCCGAACGTCACGTTCGGAATAGCTGTTGTACAGCTTTAAAAACTCGGGGAGACGTTTATCCCCTCCGCGTAAGCGCGGAACTTCTGCTCTTTCTCTTTGGCATATTCTCCTTGCAGGAGAATGAAGGGAACCTCGCGGAGGTTCCAACAACGGCACCCTGTGCCTGTTTCTCGAGGCGCTCTCGATATGAGGTAGCAGTGAACTGCTTCTGCGTGAGCAGTTTTTCCCGGAGTTGATTCCGGCGTGTGATGTGTTGCGGCTGTACAGTCGCGAGTCCAGGGGTATAGAAGACTAAACGCTTCTGTACCTCATTCCTGGCCCACTTTGGGAGGTCACGAGGACCTTCAAAACGATATACCGCCCGTGGAGGGCGCATGGGGGGGAGTGCAAGGAAGCTTGTAACGCCTGTGCGGCATTTTGAGCCTCTTGAGCCACTCAGTAGTGGTGATCGCCTTCGGCGATTCGGATATGTCATCCGAGCTTTGTTCCGATGCGAAATTTTACGCGGCAGTATAGCCGCTGGACCAGGGGTATAGGAGGCTAAACCCCTCTTGACCGCGTTCTTAGCCCTCTTTTGAGGGGCGCGAGGTCCCTTCCGTGCCCGTCCGGCACGTCGGGCGTCTTGAACCAAGGACGGTTCATTGGTGGTGGTTGCCTGTGGCAACCTGGAGGTATCACCCCTAGCGGGTAACGGTGGCGCACGAGTTAGTGCGTTTTCCCCACGTGTGGGGAATGGGTTGGATGACTGATAGCGCCGTTCGGCGCTATCAACATGGCCAGCCGTTGGGGAGAGCTCCCCAAGGTCGTCCACTTCAGAGTTGTCGGAATAGTTTGCGTCCATAGCACCGCTGAAGGTGTACAATGGACAGCCGGAGGTACTGGGCGTAAGCAATTGATGGGGGAGGATGTAACGGGGTTACATTCGGGTAATACTGAGTGTTGGTGTACATGAAAACACTACGGTTGAGGTCAGTATTGACCGAGTTGAAAGGTTTCGAACCTTTGGTTATTTTAACCAATCAGGGCAGGGTCCCTTGGTGTGGTGGTGTGTCAGCCATCCACGTGTCAGTACACAGGTGTGTACACTACATTTTAGCTAGGTACGAATTAGGAATATTCTACTTAGTATTACATATAGTTTATTTTAGTTTAAATTAATTTAGGCTAATTACATATTAAATATATTAAGTTTACAAAAATACTTAAGACTGCCAGGCGCGCGACCACGCCCGGTCGCGCGCGCAGTGAGTATTGTAGCCTAAGGGAGTTCTCCCTTACGCTACCTCCCTTTATAAAGGAAGTCTTGTTACAAGGGGTTAGCGAAAGCTATCTGTAAACCACCCCGGGAATCTTGGCCCCGAGTAGGAGAGCTCTCTCCTACTAAGCCCTTTTTAAGGGAGTATCGGCTAAGTTGCGGCGAACGCCGCTTAAAGGAAAGTCTTCCTCTGTGCGCTAGCCGCACCGTGCGTGTACGCACCCGGCTACACTATGCCAGTTTATTCTGGAAGGGATGCTGACTCGCGAGTGTGACATCGACATCTTCCTGTATCCGGTGTTTCTTCATATGGACAGGCGCCGCGTTGAGAGCCCCGGGGCGTTGACTGAGGACGGCCTCTGGTATCCCGGTCTTCATTGCGACGGGCCGGTCGTAGACCTGAAGTACGCCTTGATCCAGATCGATCAGAAGGAGCTCTGGCGTAACCAGCATCGGGACCAGATCGAAGACCATCCGGCGTTGACTATCGGCCGCCTGTGGGGTGATTGCGACTCTTGATGCGTCAGATCGCCGGCCATATAATCCATAATACATGTCATCAGTCTTTCCAAATTACTGATCATCTGATCCCTTAACCAAATCTTGTCACTTTCTCCAAACTTGTACCAGCACGTCATCACACACAGTTCCATCCACATCGCAAAAATTATCACCACGTTCGTCACTCCACTACTCCAGTTCATCACAGTTCATCACACTAATTCACAATTATTCAGACCTTACACATATTCACACCGATCGGTATACTGATCGGTGCTACTGCGTGTCTTGATCTTCTTCTTCATGAGTCTGCATCACTGCGAAGCGATTCCTACTGACTCGTTCTCGCTCGACTCTCATATCAGTGCTCCACAATTTATATCGAGTTCGTCAATCCAAGTTGCTTCGTCATGATCCTTCCATTGGACCAGATATTCTCGGTGGGTGCGACCGAAACGTGTCTTCTTGACCGATCGGACATCTAGCACATTTTCCACTTCGAATCCGTCCTCTTCCAATGGACTTTCCCAACTTTCCTCCGGCAGCAGAGCCTCATCAAAATCGAACCTCTCCGCTTCGTCGACCAGACAGGGCATTTTAGGCCGATCGGGAAATTCTCTGACCAGCTTCAGTTTGGACACGTGCACGATCGGAAAAACTTTGTAATCCGTGCCGATCGTGATCAGACGGGTAGCATGCTCACCGATCATCTCTGCTACACGGAAAAGACCGTGCCACATATGAGCCAACTTCTTTGTATATCCTTCCTTAACCCGATCTAGGTATAACCATACCCTCTCCCCTGGTTCAATACCATGAGGGCGGACCTGATCGTTGTTTCGATCTGCTCGATCTTGCGTGGCCTGACGCAACTTTTCATTGACGACTTCTTTCGCATGCTGATAATGCTTCTGGACCTGCATGTGCCAACGACGGGCATCGCGATCGCGGGTCCGAGTGCAGCCTATCGGTATCGCCGCTTCAAGTGTCGATAGAGGATCCCATCGATACGCCAGATAGAAAGGCGTTTCTCCTCGAACCCGATCGGTCGAAGAGTTGAGTGCGAATACCAGTCTCTCTGCATACTCATCCCAGTCACGTTGGTCTGGATCGGCCACATACATCTTGATCGCCCTTGTGATTGTCTGCACCATGCGTTCAGCTGATCCGTTCGCTTGCGGACGATATTCCATCGTCGCGCTCTGCTTCTGGCTTAGCATGTTATTGAACGATCGGAACACCTCGGCCATAAAACCGGGTTCCCGATCGTGTCTGATAACTTCGCTGGCGCTGAACCTTCTGAACACGCATTCCTCGTAACTCTGGGTGATCTGCTCCGAAGATCGGGATGCACTAGCCTTTGCGATCACCAGACCAGTGAATAGGTCGATCCATATCAGCAGCTTAGTGTTGCCGCGTGTCGATCTGGGCAGCGACGGTGTGTGATACATTGCTATCACCTGGAAAGGGTAAGTAGCATCAATATTTCCGGGCGATCGGCCCTTGATTATCGGTCTGCCCTTTCCGGTCTCACAATCTGTGCAACAGCCCACATATTTCTGCACGCTCCGAAAAAGTCCTCTCCAGTGAAAGTGGGCCCTGATCTTGTGATATGTCCTGTCTACGCCCTGATGTCTCCCCTCTAGACTCACGTGGTAGTGATGAAGGACATCCGGCTGTAGCAACTCAGGGATCACCAGTTTCGCTAGTCGATCTCGATCGGAACTGTATTGATCAATGTCACGGTAGTTATACAGCAATCCATTGTCGTCCACATCGTAACTGTCCGCGATCTTGGTGCACTATTTCGCTTGATCATTCGTTAACTTGGTTAGTTCACCGCGCAGATAGGCCTTCAAGTTGACGATCCACTTTTCCTCGTCCTGCGCCTTGAGGATCCGTTCCGCTCTTACCTGTTGTACAACGTACTCGCTCAGCCTTTCCTTTGGAAACGATCGGCGAGACTTCTGAGTTCTCGATCTAGTTGCCTCCATCACATGTACCTGATCGGGGCTGTCCTTGGGCTTGATCAACTCCGGGAGCCTGTTTATGTCCATAAGTTCATGTAGAACGGCCTCCTCGGTGATCGTAGCCCCGGTCTGGTCCCGAATGGCTTGGGTCGCGAGGTGGTCGGCGCTTCTGTTCCAATCCCGTTTCACTTGCAATAGCTCGTGGTTGGGATAGTCTTTCAGCGTCTTCATCACCCTATCATTCAACAACTTCAGCCGTGGTGCCTTACAGTCGATCCCCCCGGTGATCTGCCTTACCACCAGGTTGGAGTCACCACATATGATGATCCGAACTTTCTTCTGTGATGACAACAGATCGAGACATAGAAGGAGCCCCCGATATTCCGCCTCGTTGACCGTTATGTCAGGCGTGAGATCGGCGGCGGCTGCTACTATAGACCATTGTGGTAACTTCCACAGTATGGCACTATAGGAGCTTACCTTCTTCTTCACGCTAGCCGATCCGTCAAAACTCAAGACCAGGAGTTCCTCATCCTGATCGACGGTCGGCGGAGGCCGCGAGATTGACTGTAGAGGTAGCTTCCTTGGGGCAATCGCCATCAATGCTTCATCGACTTCAGACCGAGGGGTGATACTGGCAGCTAATGTGCCCAATATCTCTTCCTCTCCCTTGGTTCACTTGACGACCTCGAGGGACCACTGTGACAAGATCGCTGACCATCTGCTGAGCCGAGCGTCCATCCAATTGGCTGATAATAGCCAGGCCAATGTCGACTTTCTCGAAAGAACCTTTACAGATCGGCCGACCAGTAGGTTGTAGCACACATCCAAAATCCGTAGTAAAGCCAGAACTTACTTTTCGACGATACCATAGTTGACTTCGTTCGGCTTCACCATCCGGCTCGTAAAAGTGAATGGGTGGTACACTCCATCATGTTCTTGCACTAGAATGGCAGAAATGGCCCACTTACTAGCATACACAATGACGATAGGCATTTTCTCCGGATCGAAGTGTCTTAGAATCGGTGCCGTCACCATCTTGGCCTTCAGCATACCGAAAGCAAACTTTGCACGCTTCATGTGATCGTATGCCTCCACCTGCGGAAAATCTGCGGGCAGATCAGAGTTGCAGCCCTCCCGTAAAGTTGCCCGATCTCCATCGCGCAACATATGATAGTCGAATTCCCGGAGCTCGTACAGCACGGCCGCGTAAATCGCGAAGTCTACAATGAAGCGGCTGTAGTAATTTAGGCTCCCAAAGAAGGACTGCATTGCCTTCAGTGATCTGGGAAACTTGAGGTTGCTCAGTGACTCCAGATCGTTAGGATTGGCCTCCAACCCACTGATTGACACCATATGACCTAAATAGGCGACCTTGGACATGCCCCAAAAACTCTTCAAAGCACTGATAGACAGGTTCCAGCGATCTCATGTCTCCAACAACCGTTCGACCTTCTCGCTCAGATCGCTCCATGACGAGTCAGGTATCAGTATGTCGTCTATGTACGATCGCCTCCCCGGAACGGACGGTCTTCTTTACCGATCGGGTTCACCCTCTGTAAAGACATCATGGTTTTCGGTGGGTTCCCGATCGGTACTGATCTTGAAATGTCCATACAGTGCGTTGTCGATCAGCCTCTGGTAGATCTGTGGCGCGTTCTTCAAGCCGAACAGCATACGGTTCCACTCGAACAGATCGAACGGCGTAACAAATGCGGATATCTCGCGAGCCCGATCGGTCGTCGAAACCACCCTAAAATCCACTTGCCATATCCAGTGAGCAATACAATAGGGTCTTGTCAAGATCTTCTAGCAGATCGCTGATCAGCGGCATCGGGTACACCATAAGCTTGGTAAACGGATTTACCAACCGATAATCGATACACAACCTGATGTCGACGCCGTTCTTCTTGATCACAATCACGATCGATGAGGCCCACGGCGAGGTCGACGGCTTAATGATCTTGGTGGCCAACATTCCTTTAATAAGATCAGACAATTTTTCACGGTACTGTGGCGCCACACGTCGGCATCGCTGGGCGATCGGCTTGGAATCACCCACGTCGATGTCACAGATCGCTCCGCGAGCAGCAGGGGGTAAGGCGTTGCCTTTCCCGATCAGCGGATGTTTCTTTCTCCATATGATCTTCTTTAGCTGATCGATCTGATCGGGACTGTTGACATCCCGTTCACCCACTTGCAGATCGTCCAAGGTGACTTCGGGCGGATCTGCAGACACTTCAGGGAGGACTGCCATCTGGCTCTCCAGCTCCTGAATATATTGATCCCCACCCTCATGGATACAAACTTGGTCGTCTTCCGGGGCCATGTCACCCAAACCGTCCTGATCGGTTGAACACTGCTGTTCCAGATCGGTGGGCTGCCTTTCCACGACGTCGATCTGCTTAGGCGCGCCATCGTGGTACGCCCCAGCAATCCCATGTTCCCCTTTTTCTATTTCCGGCTCCGCTGTCGCCTCTTCTTGTGACGCCACCATGTTGACGAACCTTGGCTCATCTGCTTGATGGTCCACCGTGTCCGGAGAATGCGGTGTCTTTCTTCGAATTAACATCTTCTTTGGGGTTACATAGCTGGGTCGTTCCACCATAGGTGAGGTGTCTTCTTCCACCGGTCCATCATAGCTGATCAGATCGGTGGTCGCTTGGTATGCCAAGTTCTGCCACTCAACATACCGTCTCGATCCGATCGAGACAAACCCCATCTTCTTGGCACCTTCCCTTCCGCCAGCCACACGCCAACAATAGTTTTGTTGTCGAGCGTAAGCGGCTTGTCACCGATATTAATGACTCGAATATAATCATATCAGCCGGCGCTCTTCACAAAGGTCGGCACCAACCGATCGCCCCTGGTCACCCATAACTTCCTTGATCGAAAACCTTTGTCTACCGCGGTATCAGCGGATTGGCCGACTGAAATGGTGACATCTTGGTCCCACCTGACCAGATCGGTGTGCGATCCGTATAGGGGCCGCCGAACAGCTAACTGGATCTGGACCTCATCCGGGAGTGTAAGCACTCCATGAGACAAATCAAGGCGAATACCTGCCAGCACCATAAAATCCATGCCTAACTGGGCATCCTGACCGGCCCGCTTGCCGAACCAAGCGCTGAAGAAGTAGACCAACGAACCCGATAAGGTGATCTTCACGCGCGTCCTTCCTTCGGTCATGAAAGAGTTTTCACCGATCCCGACACATTCTTGTCTCTGGGCGTCGTCTATACGACGTCCGACCTTAGGAGCAAAGGCGGAGTCGATAATAAAGACTTCGGACCCAGAGTCGAACAACATCATTGCCTTCTGGTTGTTTATCTTACCACAGGTTTTTTCCTGCTTAAACTATTTGTCGGGTGCATGATACTTCCAGTATCCGCGAGACTCCCCAGGCAGCAGATCCAACTGCATGACCACCTTCGATCGGGAATATTCATCGGTCGTGAGATTGTACACCGGATGATCCCGATCGACGCAATTGAGAATAGAACATGTATTGTAGGTTTTATTCTCCTTGCCGACCTATGCATAGATGCCAAACGTAGATCGCTCGGCTCGATCCAGATTACAATCTGGCGAGCGTTCTAGTTTAACATCCTCTTAACGTCAGGTGGAATCATCCCCGCGTGCTTACCCGGCACATACCACTTGCGCATCAGATTGAAGAACTCATAGATCTTGCACTGGCCGGCCTCGTAGATCTCTCCACATGACTTGCACACGAAGAGGCAGTGATCGGTGGGGTGACCGCGTCTTTCGCACTTCTTGCATATCAATTTCTTCCAGCAGTCCCCACCGTCATGCTTGCTTGACCCGCAGTGAACACACTTCTTGCGAGGTCGGTCCGGATCGGACTTGTTTCCACTCCTGCCCTTCCGATCTGCCTGGTTTTAGGCGTCGATCTGGTTCTTGGGGAAGGTTCCGTGACGAAGATGTGACGATATTGGTCCTCGTCTGACTACCGACTGGACTGGCCGCTACTTTCTTCTTCCTATTCAGTGCTGTCTTCAGTCGCGATCGCCTTAACAGCACGGGCCGATCTGGTCAGGGGCCTCTTCACCGGATCGGTCTGGGTCTTAGATCTGTAGCGACCCGATCCAACGGTGCCCTTCGCCCTCATGCTGCGTGAGTGACGTCTTCTCCACTTCCCCCACATCCTTGAGGCGCAGCAGAATGAGCTGATCTGCCAGCTCTTGGTCATCAAGGGTACTGATATAGTGATCCACGTGCTCCATAGCGGCACCGGTCGGCGGGTTGCTTTCCTTGATCACTATCCCGGCGCGAATTGCAGCCACGTTCAAACGGTGCAAGTACTCAATCGGCGTCTCGTCGCCCCGCTTCTGCATATGATGGTATTTGCGGGCGCTAGAGAATCCGTAGTTGCAGTACTGCCCCTCAAATTCTGAACATAGCAGATCCCAGTCAGATCGGACATCCCGACTCAACTGTTGGATCCAGTTCGCAGCCGGTCCTTTCAGCAGATCTCTGAAGATCAAACACCGTTCCTTTTTGGTGTATGATTCCGTAAGAAAGCAGACTTGACCCGACCAAACCACGACATGGCTTGCTCTTCGTCGGCGTCCTTGACAGTGAAATCCTTGAGATCAGTGGTCGCAGCCCTGCGAATGCGTGGGATCTCAGTAGATCCAAAATCAAAGGCGGTCGTAGAGGCTAGGTTATCCCTGCGCGTTCTACCCGCACCTGCACCGTCTGACCCATAGTGGTCATCCGGATCGCCGATCGAATCCATGTCGAAATCGCTGTTTTTGCTTGATCGGCGCGGTCGGTCTGGCTGCGGCTTGCGTCTTCATCTGCCAACTGTTCTGCTACCTCGGGTAGCCTTATCCGTTAATTCCACTGACTCCATATCAACATCCCGGCAAGTATTGACATTTTGCCGGGCAGATCGGTCCTGGGCATGCGGGTGCGGAGGCGATCGGTATCGGTCTCCCATGAAACGCTCCATCATTGCCTCAAACATGGCTTAGACGTTAGCTTGGGTCATGGGAAGCGTGTTCGCATCCTCCTTTGGAGGTACTGAAACCTGTGGGGGCTATTGGTGCCCCGACCGGCATGCAGCCCTATGCTGTCACACGTCCTTTTTATGCTCCAATGGGGTATGATCCACCCCCATGGTCATCCGCTCAACACCGACCTCCAACTCCGATGAGCTATTAGAGGAAGGTGGAGACTGATACAGCGATTTATCATCGGAACACACATCATCGTGTGCTGCCATGGCCTCAGCGGCCTTCAATGCCACGGTGGGAGTTGGGCGGCGAACCGCCCCCACCAACGGCACCAAATGATCATGGAGGGTCGACATCGACAACTCCAGCTTCCGAGTGTCCAGATCAAACAGCTTATGTACGTTGGCGAGTTTTTGCACTTTTATGCCGACCTCAGCCAACATCGCCAGCAGGTTCTTCACCAATAGCAACGGCCGATCGCTTTGAATCGGCTCGGGGGTGTGTTCGAGAAGGCAATCGGGGATCTGGGGGTTTAAGATCTGCATGACTTGGTCTTCACGTATAAATCGCTTTAACGCTTGGATGTAATACATCCTGGTCAGGTCTTCTTCCTTGATAACCCCATCCCCGACCTGCGACTTTTCTTCCAAGTCATCTTCATCGGGTGGCATTCCCAGCCTTTGCTTGGGGACCTTGGGGAAGTGGATCTGATCGTTCCGATAAGCCTCCAAATCGTTTTCATCTTTAGTTTTTTCCATCAAATCGTTCATTCAAATGCATAGGATCAGGACAAAAGTCCTGATCCTTTCCGGAACTATAGCAAGACTTGCTATAGTCCCGATCGGCTCCGGTGGGAGCCTTATGGAGAGGTAAAAACTTATTAATCCCGATCTGGTCCTCCACCGGCCAGATCGGACATCGCCATCCTTATCGACAACGAGAACATAAGGCAATAGCCGTTCCTTATGTCCTCTCCAGAACGATTCCACATTTAATTCGTTATAATCAATTCTTGACGAGACATCATCTCGGTGATATCCGCGATCACCAAGTGATCCGGGCAAGCGTACCATTGTGGTGGAGTCAAGTTCAAAATCGAACACCGTATTGTCGAGAACCTGACCACCATCGTGCCCAGCCTTCCAACTGATGGGGGGGGGTACCCCGCGAACCTTTTCGCCAACGATCCGATCTGATCGTTCGCTTCTAGCAGACGACCGATCATAAGCATAGGACGCCTGGTCCGATTTTTGCGTCTCCATCTCACCTTGTGTACCCGATGGAATGGGCTGGTTGCACACTTGGTGGATCATCGCTGTGAATTGATTTGGGTCTAAAATGCGAGACCGTGCTGGGTGATGTACCCTGGGCAAAACTCTTCACCCTTGGTACGGTCAGACCAATTATACTTAGAGTAAGTGTACTCCAAAGGGCAGATCGATTAACCGATCGTAGAGACCAACCAATGTATGAAGAAAACTCCAATATTTCAATATGGAGACCCAACGAGAACGTGACAAACTCCACGAACGATATATCCACGTAACAATCCAAAAACTTGTTTACACGTTCCAAACGTGTGTAACTTGGGCTTGCGAAGCTGACCAATGCGTACTCCCGTCGAGGAACTTCCGACATACCAAGTGCGTCTGTAACGCGTTCCGGCCGGGTATAATGAGCTAGAGGGGATTACTCGACCCTCTGCTCCCAAACACTCCGCGGCGTGCGGATGCGACTGATGTACTGTGCAAAGATGCGAACGACTTCCTTGTTGAGGTGTTAACGACCAAGAAAGACGGAAAAACCAAAAACTCTTAGAGGTAAAAACCAAAACTTACCAATCCTATCTCCCTACGGTCCCCGATATGTACAAACATGAAATATGTAAAGTACACGCAATATCATGTAACTACCAAAATATGCGTTATTGAAACTTGTTGCACATGATAGGCTTAAAATCCCCCTTGTTTTCCACCAATCCGATCGCTGATAAGCTGATCGGCGTGCCGCTGACACAAAGTGACTAAAATTATTGAATCCACTTCACCACACTTACGGACAACAACACAGTCGCCTCATCTCTCCCAACGAATGGCCCGTTGGATCTCCTTCTTTGCGGAATATAGCTTTGAGGTTAAGTATAAACCTGGCAAACAGAATGTGCTTGAAGACGCGTTGTCGAGTCGTCCCGATTATGAGCTCGCTCACGCGACATTCATCACCTCGTCTGTGGTGGATCTCATACTCCAGTCGTATGAGAAAGACCCACAATGTACGGCGCTTATTAGAGCTTTGTGTAACGGGGTTACATTCGAGTAACACTGAGTGTTGGTGTACATGAGTACACCACGGTTGAGGTCAGTATTGGCCGGGTTGAAAGGTTTCGAACCTCTCATTATTTTAACCAATCAGGGCATGGTCCCTTGGCGTGGTGGTGTGTCAGCCATCCACGTGTCAGTACACAGGTGTGTACACTACATTTTAGCTAGGTACGAATTAGGAATATTCTACTTAGTATTACATATAGTTTATATTAGTTTAAATTAATTTAGGCTAATTACATATTAAATATATTCAGTTTACATTTCACTCTTTCATACAGACGCACGACCTCGACCGGTCGTGCGTGTAGTGAGTGTCGTAGCGTAAGCGGAGCCCTCCCCTTAGCTACACCCTTTGTAAGGGAGCCTTGCCGTTAAGGAACTAGCAAAGGTATAGTAAACTAACCCGGGAGTCTTGGCCCCGAGTAGAAGAGCTCTCTCCTACTAAGCCCTTAATAAGGGCGTATCGGCTAAGTAGCGGCGAACGCCGCTTTAAGGAAAGTCTTCCTCTGTGCGCTAGCCGCACCGTGCGTATACGCACCGGCTACATCTGGTAGCACTTGTAGTCAATCCAACACCTGTGTTGGTAGACTAGGCATCCTCTGCAAAGGATGAATCAGGACGATTGGAATAGTTTGACCCTCGTCCAGCAGGAATCCTTTAAAAGGCTGTTACCCTTAACGGGGGAAGAAGGCATGAAGCTCCTAGTGTGGCAGGGCCTTGAGGCCGTAAAGGCAAGGTTAAATGCCCTCATCGCTCATGAGGCGAGTTGCGGTGGAGGTCATTCCACGGGGGTGCGTCCTCCATTATTGTTTAAGATAAAGGAGTTCACCCGAGAGAAGGGTGAAAACCTTTATGTTTGGTTGCGAGAGGTAGAAACGGCCTTCGCCACAGCGAACATGACCGCTGATCACTTGCAAGTGGGACTTGCATTGAACCATCTTACGGGCAAAGCCCGTACATGGGCGTTTACATGCTCGGAATCAGTCACGGACGTGTTTCCAACACGGAAGGTCCTTAAGCAGAAGCTCATGGACATGTACGCAACGCCTGATCTGGTTTTCCAGAATCAACTGGCGTTCCTGAGGTGCCGTCAAGGCACTAAGGACCTGGAGATTTATATTCAGGAGTTTAAGACCCTGTTGGCAGGGATGTACGCGAAAGCGTATTCGGACGATGTATCCATCCCCGTCTTCATGGGAGGACTGAGAGAAGGGACAGCACGTTCGGAATTGTTCCGATGCCGACCCGAATCCCTGGAGGAGTCATTCAAGACGGCGTTCAACGCCGAGAGGAACTTCCGTTCCTCTAAGGTGGGTCCCGAATCCATGGACCTGAGCCAGGTCGAAGCGGAGGAGAAACCTCCCGCTAAGAGTCACTCTGACTCTTTTCCACAGAGCTTTGAGGCAGAGCTCTTAGCCATGTTGCAGCGGCGTGGGACGCTGAGATGCTTCCTGTGTGGGAGCACGGATCACCTGAAGAACAGATGTCCGAAAAATCCCCAGCGAGACATTCGCTACAAGGGACCAAGGGTGGGGAAAAAGCCCTTGTACAAGCCGT
>CM047587.1:8342797-8359089 GCA_026184515.1 Peronosclerospora sorghi | reverse complement strand
ACAAGGGCTTTTTCCCCACCCTTGGTCCCTTGTAGCGAGTGTCTCGCTGGGGATTTTTCGGACATCTGTTCCTCAGATGATCCGTGCTCCCACACAGGAAGCATCTCAGCGGCCTACGCCGCTGAAACATGGCTAAGAGCTCTGCCTCAAAGCTCTGTGGAAAAGAGTCAGAGTGACTCTTAGCGGGAGGTTTCTCCTCCGCTTCGACCTGGCTCAGGTCCATGGATTCGGGACCCACCTTAGAGGAACGGAAGTTCCTCTCGGCGTTGAACGCCGTCTTGAATGACTCCTCCAGGGATTCGGGTCGGCATCGGAACAATTCCGAACGTGCTGTCCCTTCTCTCAGGCCTCCCATGAACGGGGATGGACACATCGTCCGAATACGCTTTCGCGTACATCCCTGCCAACAGGGTCTTAAGCTCCTGAATATAAATCTCCAGGTCCTTAGTGCCTTGACGGCACCTCAGGAACGCCAGTAGATTATGAAAAACCAGATCAGGCGTTGCGTACATGTCCATGAGCTTCTGCTTAAGGAACTTCCATGTTGGAAACACGTCCGTGACTGATTCCGAGCATGTAAACGCCCATGTACGGGCTTTGCCCGTAAGATGGGTCAATGCAAGTCCCACTTGCAAGTGATCAACGGTAATGTTCGCTGTGGCGAAGGCCGTTTCTACCTCTCGCAACCAAACATAAAGGTTTTCACCCTTCTCTCCGGTGAACTGCTTTATCTTAATAATAATGGAGGACGCACCCCCGTGGAATGACCTCCACCGCAACTCGCCTCATGAGCGATGAGGGCATTTACCCTTGCCTTTTCGGCCTCAAGGCCCTGCTGCACTAGGAGCTTCATGCCTTCTTCCCTCGTTAAGGGTAACAGCCTTTTAAAGGCTTCCTGCTGGACGTGGGTCAAACTATCCCAATCGTCCTGATTCATCCTTTGCACAGGATGCCTAGTCTACCAACACAGGTGTTGGATTGACTACAAGTGCTACCAGATGTAGCCGGTGCGTATACGCACGGTGCGGCTAGCGCACAGAGGAAGACTATTCCTTAAAGCGGTAGCTACCGCTACTTAGCCTATACGCCCTTGTAAAGGGCTTAGTAGGAGAGTTCTCCTACTCGGGGCCAAGATTCCCCGGTTAGTTTACGACTTAGCCTTAACGGCTGTATTCCCTTTACGGGGTGTAAGTAAAGGGAGGATTCCCTCTTACCTACAACACTCACTGCGCGCGCGACCGGTCGAGGTCGCGCGTACGCTAAATAGAGTGAAATGTAAAACTGAATATATTTAATATGTAATTAGCCTAAATTAATTTAAACTAATATAAACTATATGTAATACTAAGTAGAATATTCCTAATTCGTACCTAGCTAAAATGTAGTGTACACACCTGTGTACTGACACGTGGATGGCTGACACACCACCACACCAAGGGCCCATGCCCTGATTGGTTAAAATAACCAAAGGTTCGAAACCTTTCAACCCGGCCAATACTGACCTCAACCGTGGTGTACTCATGTACACCAACACTCAGTGTTACCCGAATGTAACCCCGTTACATTGAGGGCACAGACGTTAGCATAGCGCGTGCGATAAGGGGCAGGTAATTGCTCCATCGCTTTGGCTTTGGCAAACGCCAAGCGCAATGCCCTCTCCAGCCGAACGTCACGTTCGGCATAGCTGTTGTGCAGCTCTGTAAAGTCAGGGAGAAGTTTCTCCCCTTCCACCCAAGCGCGGAACTTACGCTCTGCCTCTTCGGCATCCTCTCCTTGGAGGAGAACCAATGTAACCTCGCGGAGGTTCTCAACAAAGACACCCTTCGCCTCTTTCCCGATGCGGTTTCGGGAAAAGGCGGCACTGAACTGCTTCTACGTGAGCAGTTTTTCCCGGAGTTGCTTCCGGAATTCGATTTGACGCGGCTGTTCAGCCGCAGGGCCAGGGGTATAGAAGCCTAAACCCCTCTTTACCGCATTCTTAGCCCACTTTTGGGGATCACGAGAACCCCCAAAACGATTTCCGCCCGTGAAATGCGTTTGGGGGCGTGTGGTGCAGCCCATAGTGCCGGTTTGGCACGATCAAGGTTCTGAGCTTCGTCCAAATTATTGGACGTGATGGTCGCCTTCGGCGACCCGGATTTGTCATCCGAAGTTGGCAATGGTGGCGCGAGAGATAGCGCATTTTCCCCACGTGTTGGGGAATGAGGCTGATGACGTCGCCGTTCGGCGTCGTCAGAGCGGTCATCCTTAGGGGAGCTATCCCTAAGGACCAACTCCTCCGAGATATCGGAGTCCGAGTAGATGACATCCCCTTCTCGGGGAAAATGATCTCCTCCTATAGAGGTGCTCATCAACGCCAGAGTTCTGGCAGTTGGGGTCTCCAATTAAAATCGAATATTGCGGGGCAATGGTCTTGATGGGGGAGGATGTAAACGGGGATAGATTTAGTTACGTTGGTGTATGTAAATACACAACGGTTAAGGTCAAGTATTGGCCGGTCCGAAAGGTTCGGACCTATTGGCTGTTTTAGCTAATCAGGGCGGGAGACCTTGGTGAAGGCGTGGAAGCCTGCCACGTGTTGGTACACAGGTGGTGTACATTATATTTTCGGCTAGGGTACGAATCAAATAAGTTCTACTTAGTATTACATAGGGTTTACGTTAGTTTATTAATTTAGGCTAATTATATATTAAATAAATCAGTTTCTAAATTACACTAAGCCCAGCTAGGCGTCCAACCGGGAACGGTCGGGAGTACTGTGAGTGTCGTAGCGGGGGAGTACCTCCCCTAGCTACTCCCTACTAAGGGAAGCCTAAGTCTAAAGCGTTAGCGTACGCTAACAGGAAACTTGGGGAATCTTGGCCCCGAGCGAGAGAGTAATCTCACCTTAAGCCCTTTCATTAGGTCGTATCGGCTAAGTAGCGGCGTATCGCTGCTTAAGTAAAGTCTTCCTCTGTGCGCTAGCCGCACCGTGCGTTTACGCACCGGTACATCATAGGTAGGAGGGAAGGGAGATCTCCGACTGGATATATTACCGTACATAGTGCCAGGAAGACTCAGCGTCCGATAGGTTTGTCCGCTCGGTAGAAGTAGGAGCAGGTAAAAGAAAACACCGCGTGCAGCTCTGGTACCCAGCAGTCCACGATCAGCTATGTTTTCGCTATCTGCGTGAGTTTGGGGGGAAGTTGGAGCACTGAAGGGTGGAATGAGGGGCTCACATTCGTGAACCCTCTATATACTGTATCATGACATGAATTTTACTTTGGGGGTAAGCCCGGGGGGGCTAAGAGTCGCAGACTCGATGCGGTGCGAGATATTTACCCCCTGGTGGGTAACACCCTAGGGGTAAAATTCTAGTACCCCATTATAAAAGTAGGGGAGTAGGACATATCATGTGTTATATTATTAACGTTACGTCGCATAATGTAGCGAAGAACCCGTTCGTAATTCGAGAAAGAGCCTCCCAAAACTATCAGGAAACTGTTTGCTCGCTGATCACGCAACGTGAACATCGTACCTTTTAGGTCGCAGCAGATCATACCGCCTACACGCTCGATAGGCAACTTTTCCCGAATTCCTCTTTGGTGGTTTCTTTCGAGTTTCTTTACCTTTCGTACGGGTCAGACAATGTTACAGACACCTGGAAAAAAACTCGATGATTATCGAGCTCTCGGAGGCTTATTTTGCTCCGAAACTCGCCAAAAATATCATTTCAGTTGGACAGTTGCCTGGAAAACGCTCTACAATAGCCAATAAAGGAAATCATTTGTTGCAAGCCTAGAAAATTAAAGTTTTCCTTTCGATACAATCGTTTGGAATCGTTTTTGTGGCCAACTTAACGCCCGAAATTTAAATGGATGCGCACGTCAATTTTCGAGCAGGGTGTTAAATTCTTTCGAAGAACTTGTTGAAGATGATACGCAGAAAGAAAGCCTCTATCATTCTTACGTTAGTTTGAGGCACTTTGCATACAACAAAGTTGAAAACCTGACCAGAGAACCAGACCAGGCATGTTTTGACGGACAATAGTCGACTATATCCAACCTTGGCCACGGAGAGCGCCCCATTGTAAGGGAGCGTGAAGCACTCGTTTGAACCACGGTCGACAGCTTTTTCTAGCTTATCTTCGTTTGAGAATGCCTGCTTGCACCACCATGAACGATCCAACAATTTTTCTGGAAGATTCCATTCATCATCGCTCTATTTGACGGCTCTGAAAACTATTCCGTCGATGACAAGAAGGCGGATTTTGGTGTCCAGTTGTTGTCATTTTTATCATTGGATTTCACACTGAATACGTCCCATTTTCTTGCCTTTTTGAGGGTAACTTCGTTTGATGTGCCATCCGACACCGCATCCATAGCAAGCTCGCTTCCCTTCGTAATCCAGTAATATCTGATCATAAACGCAATTTCAACTGAGGAGTACTAAATTTCATTGTTCTCAAGTACTAGCTCTTTGCTCAACCCACTTTCCCGGGATAGAGCTATGAGGTCTAGGTAATACTCGGTTCACGTCCTCTTTAAATTTTACTCGGACGCGCGCCGAGATAGCTGCTTGGTGATGAGAAATATTCACTCAAATGCGTGGAACGTTTGATCCAACACAGAATACAAATACGGCGACAATGCGACCATGTCCCTATATTTGAACGGAAATATATCTGCTGCTGTTCCTTCTGAGTGTTCTCCTTGCTTTTTTCTCCTTTAATCTCCAAGAAAACCCAGAGGTATTTAGTCAATGTCAATTGCAGATACACCCACTGGTTGTAACCTTCACCGATTCCCGGGTATATTTCCGCCCCAAAAAACTTCTCAAATGTTCATCTTGGGTATCTTGGTGCGCCCGGCTTGCTCGAAAAGCGAAACTGCACGTATTCGGCCGGTAAATTCCTCCTAGACATGGGACTGTACCTTTGGGCTCTGGCCAAATTTCCACGTGGCCCCCGCCAATTTCTATGCCGGAACCCCCGTTCATATCTTCAAGGTCATTGCAAACCGGATGGGCCGTAATTTGTTAGGGTTTCCCGGAACATACTGTTCCTTTCCGCTAATGGGGATCTCTTTCCCGACTTAAAGGTCGTGCATTCGACCGAATTTCGCCAATGTATTTCTTCCACAGTATAGATCGCACTATATGTTTTTGTTAAATTGGCCCGAAATTTGGCCGCGCCGTGCGTCGCGCGTATTTGGGCAGTTACGACTTTCAGTGAAGAGTTTTGGGTACATACTCTATTTGTGGGGTTTTACTCAAACATGCATATACATTTTATTAGATTAGGTTCTTACTTAATTCTAATATACTTACTTCAGAATTTCTCCGGCTGTACCATCATCGACCAACAAGTACGCCAACTGACTTTAGTACGTTAGTGCCGGCAAGGCACATACAGGAACCAGCGGTAAGCAGGAACGTGGAGGCGATTATCTTTTTGTACGATTGATACCTGACTTTAATTGCTTTCGATTATATTACGTTTGGAACATTTCGCGTGGATTTAAGTGTATACTTATTACGTGGAGTTAGTACAAGGTTCGTCACGCATAGTTTCGCACGCATTGGAATCGCACTAGCAAGTGGAAGAAAGTTCAGGCAGTACAACGCAGTAAAAATGAGTGATAATGACGTTATAGAGCGCAAAGTTCAACAGGTTATGAGCCCAAAGAAGGGTCAGGTTGATACGGAAGAAAAAACAGAGGCAAACACAAAAGAGATGGACCCAATGATGATGAAGATGCTTGCTACTATTGTGGATCGACTGGATAAGATGGAAGTAAGCATGGGAGAGCAATCTCAACAGAAGGGGTTACATGATTGGTTTACAAGGTAAACAAAATTTTGAAGACATTTGCCTCGCGGGCAAGGACGCGTTTTCAAGAGGCAGAAGACCAGATGCTGGAGTACAGTACAATCAACATGGAAACGGCAATTACCCCCCCCCCCCCCAAAATGCACGCGGGGGAAGGTAAATGGTGCGGCGTAGGTGTTTGGGGCGGTAAGGAACCCTTCACCAAAGGAAAAGCGCTTGCAGATCAGACCTTTTAACGGCGCGGAAATTTACAAAGGGCTTGGTTCTAGCTTCCAGGCATGGGGGCGGAATTTTCTAAGGCAAGTGAGCCTTGCCGAAGCCGTATGTGGCTACCAATGGCCAGAGGATGTAAAAGTGGATCTGCTGGGTCATTACTTGGCGGGCACAGCAGAAGCCTATTACAACCGTCAAGTGGAAGGGTGGTGGTGTGAGACACCCGCCCTATGGTATATAATGGACAAGATTATGTCTGTCTTTAATGTACAGATAACACCGGCACAGGGCATGAAGCTCTTTATGGCGCGTAAGTTGGTCGGAAGGTCGTGGTCAGATCATTTCTTGTATCTGACCGCGATAGCTGACGCTGTTGGTTCAAATTGCGAGTCTTTAGTACTCAATAACGTTATTTACCATGCAGCGCCGGAGATGAGGCAGATCCTCATCTCCAAGTACGATCATACGCGGCCGGATTACTTGCGCCAAGCAGAGGAGCTCTGCCAGTTTGCTCAAGCAGTGGAGTTTAGCGAAAGGATACCGAGAACGTATCAAGGTGGCGCGGTACATGTGATATCAAACAAGGGCAGAAAGTCGCCGACCAAGAGAAAATGTTACGAATGTGGAGAAGAGGGGCACATTCGTGCGAATTGCCCGAAAAAGAAGACCAAGAAAGAATATTTCACATTGACTGTTGAAAGTTCGATTGTTGTTTCAAAAAAGGACACATGGATATTAGATAGCGGAGCCACCATGCATTTGACGCATGATCTAAGTTGTCTCACGGATGTGGAGACTGTTACTGGGGTATGCTACCAAGCGGACGGTCAGCAGCTGCAGATTAACAAGAAGGGTTCGGTGTACATATACGTGATGTGCGGACAGAAGGAGACCCTTCTCAAGGTAACAAACGTTTTTTTGTGGAAAGCCTTACGAAGAACATTTTATCGTATGGAGTACTGGAGAAAAAGGGCTGTACGTTGTCTTATGTCGATGGTAAAAGGACCATGGTGTGCAGAAAGACTGGACGAGGGATGGCGAGTGTGAAGATGTCTAACAACGTGCTTACCATCGAAGGAAAAATTGAAAGGGGAAGGTCCAATTTTGGAAGTCTAGTGATGGCAGTGATGAGTGAAAATGACCGAAGTTATGCCGCTGACAAAGACGTTCAAGAAGGAAAGTTGATGCATTTCCACTCAAGAATGGGTCATTTAAATTATGACACCATTAAAACACTTTCAAAGGATCCCAAGTACGGGATTAAAATAACGGACTACACGCGTGGAAATTGTGTGACTTGCGCTCAAGGGAAGCAAAGCAAGAATCTACAATCTAAGAAGTACACAGGAGAGCACGCACTGATTGACAGAATCGGTGGCGTAGTGTGCTCAGACCTCAAGGGACCTATCGCTCCGCGGGACAGGATGGGTAACAGGTACCTAGTAAATTTCATCGATTATAAGACGAACTACGCGAGAATTTTCCTGGCCAAGACCAAGGACTTAGCTGCAAAGAAGTTTGAGCATTTCTTGGCGTTTTTTGAGAGGAGATTCAACTGCAAGATCCACGTTCCACGAACAGACGGTGGTGCAGAATATAAGTGTTGGACTACTTCTGTAGAAGCACGGGAATCTCGAGACAAGTCAGTGAGGCCGGAAATCAAGCTAGCAACGGAAAGGCGGAACGCATGCATCGGACCGTCATGAATATGGCCCGATGCATGTTGTTTGCAAGTGGATTGAATCTCTCGTTTTGGGGAGACGCGGCTGAGTACGCGGCGTATGTTATGAACAGAACGCCTACCAGTGCTAATGCAAGAAGATTATCACCGTTAGAATTGTTGACGGGTGAAAAGCCGAATTTAGGCAAAATTGTGACGTTCGTTTCCCCGTGTACGGTGTACAGGAACCCGGGGACGAACGCCCTAGTGTACAGGGCGCAAGTTGGGATTATAATCGGAAAGAGTGAAGAAACTAAAGGGTACAAAGTGTACTTGAAGAAGGATAACAAGGTGACCGTAACGCAGCACGTGCGGAACATTCAGACGTTAAACAAGACCCAAAACGAGCAATTAAGAAATTTCTTTCAAGAGGATGTAAATGGAATTTCGAGTGAAAGTAGTGATGGACCGTTAGAAGGAGCTAACGAATCACGAGCGGGTGGAGACGCAGTTGTAAGTACGCAGGAAGGCGGAAGAACTGGCGTGAAGCACACCGAAAAAGTAAAGGGCAAGAAAAAGGCCCGGTGGACGCGTGAACGACACGTTACGCGGAAGTACGCGGCAAAAAAGGCCGCGGAAACAAGAATTGAAGTTGAAGACAAAGCAAATCCAAGACAAGAAGTAAATTTAATAATGGAGAATGACCCGAAGAATTACAAGGAAGCAGTAAGCAGTGCAAATAAGGACAAGTGGTTGGAAGCGATCAAGACGGAAATTGATGCGCTTGAAGATAACCAAGTTTGGGAGGTGATTCGCAGGCCTGATGATGTAAGGCCGCTGCACAAAAAATGTGTTTTCAAGACGAAGACCGATGCAGATGGGAATCTTGAGAGATTTAAAGCAAAATTGGTGACGTGTGGCAACGAACAGAGATATGGAGTGGATTACGAGTTAACTTTTGTGGCTGTTATGGAAATGTATACGGTCAAATTTATTTTAAGTCTCGCAAGGAAGTGGAATGTGCGTGCGTTACATGGAGATATACCGAACGTTTATGTAAAGGCGTTAGAAGACGAACACGATATTTTCCTGTATGTGCCGAATGGAATGAAGATCAAGCAAGAGAAGCTGGATGAACTTAAAGTCGAAGATGTGAAGAAGTTGGTGTTACGACTACGGAAGACACTATATGGATTAAAACAGGCGGGCAGACTGTGGAACCGCCTGCTTAATGGAAAGCTAGTACACTACGGATATACACAGAGCAGTACGGATATCTGCTTGTATTACAAGAGATGTGATGACGAGATACTGGTGGTCGGCGTGTATGTCGATGATTTACTTGTTACTGGAACCAATGTGACGTGTGTGGAAAAGTTTTTTGAAAATATGAAAGTACTGGAAATCAAGAACCTTGGCAAGGTGTCAAAATTTTTGGGAATGCGAGTGACTTACAATGATAACGATGGATATTTTTTGGATCAAGAAATGATGATTAAAGATTTGCTAGCGACTTATAAACTTGAAGATGCAAACACAGTGAAGGTGCCGATTACAGATGATTACGAAAATGAGATTTTAAAGGAGCAAACGCTATTAAGTACTAGTGGAAAGGACGGGAAGCCGAGTGTGAAGGATTTTCAGTCGCTTACAGGGATTCTATTGTGGATAGCCCGCTGCACTAGGCCTGATATAGTGTATGCGGTGCACAAGGCGACGAGGAAAGCACATGCACCAAGTGTTCTCGATTGGAACTTAGCGAAGAAAATATTGCGTTTTTTGAAGGGGAGCGCGGATATGAAGCTGCAGATGGAAATCGACACAAAGTACAAGACAAGCAAATGGAACGAACTCACGATTGCTGGATATAGTGATGCAGATTTTGCAGGTGCGAAAACGGATCGGAAATCCGTTAGTGGTGGAGTCACGATAGTTGATGGCAAGGTTACGCAGTGGATGTGCAAGCGGCAGTCAAGTGTGTCATTGTCGACTATGGAGGCGGAGTTTTACGCAGCGTCGGCAATGGAGTGCGAGTTGCTTGGAGTGCGTGAAATGGCGATGGTGATTGGAATGACGGTGAATCTCCCGATGCAGCTACGATGCGACAACCAAGCGGCAATCAAGGTATTGAATGGTGATTGCGTCACGTCCAGGACCAAGCACATAGACGTTCGCGTGAAGTTTATGGTTGCCAAGGGACGCGAAGGTGTTATCAAGGTGTGTTACGAGCCAAGTCAGAGTATGCTTGCAGACGTGTTCACGAAAGCATTGAGTTTTCCAAGGCTAATGTTCATACAACAAGGGCTGGGCCTGAGGGCGAACACGTTTGAGTGACTTTGGTTCACGTGAAAGTCGAGAAGGAGTATTAAATTGGCCCGAAATTTGGCCGCGCCGTGCGTCGCGCGTATTCGGGAAGTTAAGAATTTCAGTGAAGAGTTTTGGGTACATACTATATTTGTGGGGTTTTACTCAAACATGCATATACATTTTATTAGATTAGGTTTTTACTTAATTCTAATATACTTACTTCAGAATTTCTCCGGCTTTAGCATCGTCGACCAACAAGTACGCCAACTGACTTTAGTACGTTAGTGCCGGCAAGGCACATACAGGAACCAGCGGTAAGCAGGAACGTGGAGGCGATTATCTTTTTGTACGATTGATACCTGACTTTAATTGCTTTCGATTATATTACGTTTGGAACATTTCGCGTGGATTTAAGTGTATACTTATTACGTGGAGTTAGTACAAGGTTCGTCACGCATAGTTTCGCACGCATTGGAATCGCACTAGCAAGTGGAAGCAAGTGCAGGCAGTACAACGCAGTAAAAATGAGTGATAATGACGTTATAGAGCGCAAAGTTCAACAGTTTTCGTACTGCACAAGTAATCCAACACCATGTTAGGAGTGTCTACGGTGCGGGAATGCGGGCCCAAATATGTAAAGAGGCCGGAGCTACTTAAATAGCTCACTTGCAAAATAATCTCGGCGGATGAAGATCATAAGCTACGAACACCCCACCGATATGGAGGCTCTGTCAGGGAGTTTGACGAGATTCATCAGAGGGAGAAAGTAGAGGAAGCAGTGGAGGTAGGATCGAGGGGAACGGCGTTCCTGATGCGGGGATGCCAAACGGTAAATTGTTGAAAACCACGAGAACGATGAGAATCGGAAAGCTTACACTGAAGGCAAAGAACAACACGTCATTTACCTACAAAAACAGGAGTCCGATCAAGAGAAAAATGCTGGGGCAGCGGAACGAACAGGTGGGTCGTGAGGAAAGATAAAGAAAGAGCGGTGGAGGGGCAAGGAAATTGGCCATAGATTAGTGTGGCTGGAAGAAAGTGGGGTCAGCTCAAAAGGTCAATTATCGCGACGTAATAAGGGAATTCAAACCTCTCTTCCAAGAGATTAAGGATAAGGATCATTTGGATGTAGTCATGAAAGAGGTTGAACAGCGGGATCACTAGATTTTTTTGAACATGTGCCAGCCATAACCCAGCCGTGACGCGGCAACTAGAACGAGTGCTAGGGTAGTACGAGTAGCTTCTCCAGCTATTCCCTGGTCAACGGATTTCGCCACAATGCCTACCACGTTAGAAAAGGCTTCTGCATATAAATGTTCGTCCTTTTGAAGTTTTATGAACCCATGTTGAAAATTCGGGTGAAAAAGAGAAATTCAAAAAGATGAACTGCGTTGGCTATAAATGCCAAAGGGCATTCAAGTTCAAAATTTGAGACAAAATTGTTAGCATTTTACAAACTTGAAGTTTTATTATTTTACATAATACACTTATTCTAGCGTCAGTTTACGCGAATCCTATCCGACCAAAACCTTCAGGTCCGGTAGTATAAAACTCACGCAAGGACAGCTTTCCTACAGGTAATGAGCCTGAGCCATAAGGGACTTGTTTCTCACTAACTTGTGATATTAGGTTGGTTCAATTTGGTATTTCGCACGTTTTTCTGGAGATAGTGGCAGTCCTTCATTTTCGGAGGCCAGCGGTGTCGGTTTCTTTTTTGGTTCTGTATTGTTGTGCTGCAATCAAGTTCAAAATCGAACACCGAAGTGTCCGGAACTCGACCACCATCGTGCCTAGCCGACCAAATTACGGGGGGGGGGGGTACCCCGCGAACCTTCGCCTGTATGCCGATCGAGTGACCGATCAGCACTGCAGGACGCCTGGTCCGATTTAGCTTCTGAGTTCACACCTTGTGTACCCATTGGTATGGGTGGTAACACACTCGGTGGACAGTCGCGCAGTATGAGTCTTGATAGGTACCGATATGGGGGGTACCACTTCTGGGGTAATTTGTACCAATATTCCAACGAAAGATAAACCAAACAATCCGATCGGCAAATGGAGCGGAAATCGTCACTCCAAATGCAAAGAAAACTTGGGGCAGATCGCGAAGCAGGAGACCCAACCAAGAATCTGGGGCAGACTGCGCGCAGAAATGTGGGGACCCAGCCAATACAAAGATGATGAACACGTTCCAAACGTGTGGGGCTTGAGGGGTGAGTGAACGTAGAGGAGCGCTTCCCCCTGGGACTTCCGGGAGACTTGTGTGTCTTGCCGGGAAAGTTGAGCTAGAGGGACCGTGTTAACCCTCTGCTACCAATAACTCCGCGGTAGGAGCGGCGACTTATGCGAAACAAAGAAAAACGAACACTATATTTAATATCCAATTAAAAACCAATATGTAAACTAAATGCAAAATCGTGTGACTCACCTAAATCTGCGTACGTAACACTCCAGACACACGATTGGCCCAAAATACTCCCCCTTTCAGCCAACCCGATCGCTCCAACTTGATCAATGGTACACTGGTACATGCTAGTCAAAAAATTATCTGCACTTCACTACAATATTGTTACGTTGTTTTAGAAATGGATAAATCTGTGGAAAACGCACTGAATGATGGTTTGGCGGATCAAGGTGCAGTTAACAAGTCGAGTCGGGAGAACTTAAAAGAAGTGCAAAAGCGTCTTGAGTCCAATCAATCTTCTTCGACAACCTTCTGCAGCCATTTACACTTCTCACGCTAGTGACTTGTGCAAATAAGGACCTCCATCTTCATGGCATGTAAGCCGGAAAAATAGCCGCATAAAACTTGGCGATACAAGGGTCTGGAGATATTATCAACTATTCTCAAATGTTGGGAACTGTGATGTAGCACGTCTCCATTACCATCCACTTCTCTTTCCAAGGATTATGTTTTCCTGCGGTTTCTCTAATTTCATCGTGCTTGTTCTGAAGAACATGATCCCTCCTATGAAAGGATACATAATTCTTTACCAATAAGCCACGTCTTTTGTGGTATGAAAAAAGGAATTGCACCTCATGCTGGACATCATGGTAACTAATTGCCTTTCCTGGATATCATCTCCCATAACTAGGGAGATCCATTTCCCCTTGTTGTTGCCGTTGTAGCTATGATTTCCTGTAGGCTCCGTCTGGAACTTCTCCACGTAGATGCGTCATAAGCAACCCGCAATATGGACTCGAAGAGTTAAATCAACCGAAGACTGTCCTCTATAGTCATAGTTTTCTGCGATGATTACGGGAACTTCTGTGCTATTATCGTTCTTTCGCTAGTCGTTTCACAATCTGAAACTGTTTCTCGTGCGCAAACCACCGCGTTTGTACCATATAACCGCTTTCATATCGAGCGTAACGTTTAGTTCTCGGAATAATGGCTTGGTTAAACAAAAAGTTTTAGATCCGAATTCGGCTTGGGCACCAGACACTCTATGCGCCTAAGTCGTCTACTCAGGTGTATTCGTCTCTAAATTAGTGACCTGAAGTTGATCAGTATCTACGTGTTTGAAGTTGTCGGTATTCATGTTTGCACAGATAGTCGAAAACTTGACGTAGATGCTAGATAATATCTCCAACATAACGAAAGTAACTTAAGTCATATCTCCACAACCAAATGTACGTTCTCAGTGAAATTGCACCCGTAAAGAGTTCGTAAAGAAAAAAAGAAAATAACCAACGAGGGACTTGTTCAATGGAGTGCTTATTGAGAAATGTTTAGGTAGCCTAACACGAAACATGTACCAGATGTTGAAGTTATTGTAAACTTCCATCTGGCGTGTGTTACACACTTCTTATTAGTGCCCAAAAACATATGTACTCAGATGAATACAAACATTAGTGATAAGTGCGATATGAAATATTGCTATAACTGATAAAAGTATCAATCATATCCGGCTTTAATAAAACCGGTATTATGGATACTTTTAACACTATGCATGTGTCTTCCGTTGCAGTGGGTGAAACAAGAACTGGGACCGTATCTTCAATCCCGCTAATATTGGCGCTTTTTCACGGCGGATTATATCAAAAGATTCATAGCCGTTAAGTTATCTCAGCGAACCTGTAAGAAAAAATTGCTGCACTCGCATCACGCATGTAGCATGGGGATTGGTTGACCTCTTCTCCGGTTAGTAAGGTCCGAAGCGCATCAGCAATCTGCCCCAGGTTGTGATCGGTGTCGCCTCTGTTGGAAGTTCGTGTACACATGTTGTGTTTTGCGCCCTTACAAGTTGGTGAAATCCCATTGGCTGATAAGGGAGTATATATTTTAGGTATACATTGACGGCTACTTTTAAGTTGCATATCAGTAGGACTAAACACTTAAGTAACTTTACATAATACACTTTTCAATTTTCAAGCTTAAGCACAACTTAGCTGAAACCTCCACGACCGACGATCGTCGCTTACTAGCTTGACTCTGCTACAGATCCTTCCTGGTAAAAAGTGTTCAGATCAGGTAGTTTAAGATCTGGCATAGAGAAAAAGGACTTCAAGTTTATTTTCCTACAGTCTCCTCGATTCAGTTTGTCCCTGTTCAACCACTCACCTTTTGTCATATGAGACACGTTGTGGTGGTGAAGACTCTACCTACTGCTGGGACCTCTGTAGTCTGTTCGTCTTCCGATATATTGAATATTAAATTCCCGGCATTATGTTGTCGATTAGCCCTATTGCGCCCTTATATCCTACAAAACGTTCGTATAGGTATCCACTCCCCCCATCTCGCATGTAACATCGGGATTGAGGTTTCGATTCAATGTTGATGCTCGAAAGCTTCGCTGCATGGCAGGATAGAAGAAACGAAACGCGTTTTTCGGGCGAAGAGCAGAGCGTGACCCTGGTAATGAGTGCTCGAAAGAGTTCCCACTACTCATCGAATACCCTCCTGTTGGATTATGTGAAGCCATTTTGTCTTTTACGTCTCTCCAAGATGGTGAAACCCCATTGGCTGAAATGGGTAGGTACGTTTTTAGGCTCACTTTAGATATAACATGTTGTAGGGCTTTTTTAGGTAACCTTATATAATACACTTTTTATTTTACTCTCTTTTGTCTTTCAGGCTGAAGCGACTCCGCGTGGCGCACGTCACGCACAATCCCTATCTCCGCGAGCCTAACACCAGTGTGTGTTTGTTGGAAGTGCGCGCTTTTTGCGCAGCATCTCGCGTCGCCATTTTGGCTTTCAAGCGACTTTTAGGTGATGTATTGTACATAACTTTAGGTAAGGTACAAAACATTGTGTATTTGCATATTATTAGTTTTAGGTGTAAACTTAATTCTAATAAATCACTTCTGAATTTGTTTATTAACTTACGTGTGGATTATCACGAGTGGTTGACAAGCGCGCAACTGTGCGCATCTTGTTTGGAATTAATTTACGTGGATACTTAGTACACTGCAGTGGCAGTTGGAGTGGCTGTTACGTATTCGATTTTCTCGTGTTGCACGTCTGTTGAATTGAGTTGCTGGACTTTACACTTAAGTCGCTAAAGGACAGTGGAGAATTGGATTAAGTTTGAGTTTTATAATTCACTATTACGCTAATTGTTAGCCCTATTCTATTGTATTGGAACATCACACAGTAGTACGTGGTACCTGGAACCTGTGTGACGAATTACGTACGACCAGATGGACGACGAGCATTATCAACAGGTTATGAGCCCAAATGTGGGCAGTTACTCGACAAATCGAACAGTCAGCCCGGAGGACATGATGCAATTGTACTCGAATTTGATGAATCGTTTTGACGATTTGGAATCGTCGCTAAATAAGGGCTCTTCGGCACGAACTACGGTGCCGGTGTCAAAGGGAGATATCAAGATGAGCTTGGCCTCCCTGGATGGTAGCGACGAGGAAAAGGACGATGCTAACGTCAGAATCACGGGAAAAATGTGTTTCAAAAGTATTAGCTAGGCGGGAAAGGATGTAATCACTAGGGGAGGGGGTGCGAACCCCGGTAACGCCTATGTGCAGCCGCAGGAGGTGTACACGCAACATCAAGCCGAGAATCAGTTTCAGCAGGCGTATGCGGCACCTGTGAATGTCCAACAGGCGTATGTAGCGCCTAGAAATTCCCAGCAGGCATACTCAGCGCCGGGAAATGCCCAACATACGGCATACGCAGCACCCGGAAACGCGCAACAGGCGTATGTGACGCCTGGAAATGTGCAGGCGCGACCATACCGGATGCCAAGACCACCGACGGCTGTGGTGGAGTCAAGTTCGAAATCGAAAACATAAGCATCGATAACCTGACTACCACCATCGCGCCCAGCCTTCCAACTTT
>CM047587.1:8325015-8342397 GCA_026184515.1 Peronosclerospora sorghi | reverse complement strand
GAGTTGAGGTGTTGAGATCGCCAAATCGTACTCCCGTCGAGGGACTTCCGGTGGGCCAAAGTGCGCGTGCGGCGCGTCCAGACCGGGTATAATGGGCGAGAGGGGATAATTCGACCCTCTGCCCACAAACACTCCGCGGCGGGCGGAGGCGACTAGTGTACGAAAAGGAAAGAACGGCGACCCCTAGCTGTGGTGTGAACCAAGACCAGAAGAGGTTTCAGCCACTTATCCGAAAGCTAAAAAATTCCTTAATTAAAGGTATAACCTCTGTCCTAAAAGGTAAAACCACAACTAAAATATTACTACCATATAGTCCCTAAATGTACCCCCACAAAAATATGTAAAATACCCAAAGTCGGGTGACTCACCAAAACTTGCGTTCTTGTCACTTCTTGAGTCCGATAGGCTGAAAAGCCCCCCTTGTTTAAACCAATCCGAAATTAGACCAAATGCCTTGACAAAACTTGACCAGAAGTGTGCCAAATTTTGGGCACGCTTCTCCACAGCCGCCCCTGAGTCAGACCGTGTCGCACAACGACAACGGTCTGACCTCGTCCATCAAATTCAGTTAAACCTTGGTCATTCAGAATTTTCCGACATGGAGCAACCATCTTCTTCATCCGTTCCAGGTACTTGCACTGCTGGACTTGACCTTCTTGTATTTCCTTAACGACCGTTCTTGTAGGCACCTCGCATACCACGTCATCGCATGTCACTTCGCCCGTCCGGTCGGTCCGGTCTGGCAGCCCCCATCGTTCTACTGCACCTCAGACATCGTCAGGGCATCATACCGGGACCGACGCGCAGTTGCAAGACGCACTTGAAGAGATCGCACGTCTCCAGGAGCAGATTGCTCAACAGGAGACACAACGTAAGCATGCATGTCCGGTCTTCACCTTGGACCTGTTCTAACCTTCGTTTGTCTTCAGCCCGTATACCTCCAGCCCGTATACCTCCTGCCATCAGCAAGGCGATCAATGCCCTTCTTGCCGCCGATCGGCAGTCGAACACGCATGACCTCCAGCTGCGTCATATTCTGACCGGACTAATAAACGCGCGCAATAGGTTGACCCGCTTGGAGGCTCATCAGCTTCATCTTCGGGAGTAGCTTGTGCTGGTCCAACAGCAGCAAGCAGAAGACCTGCTTGACCAGACCACGTTGAGCATTCAAAGCGACGACCTCGAGAGGCGTCTCACTGAGCTCGGAATTTCGATTCAAGACCAGATCGAGGAGGTACAGTCTTGTGAACGCAAGTCGAACGATTGGACGCAGGCAGCGCACGGTCGTCGGGCGGTATTAAAAGAATGTCATCAGCGCTTGGTTGACCTGTTGCGTCCTCGTCGGCATCCAGTTGCTGCCTCCAGCGTAGACCAGTCTGCGTCGGCCGCCCTGGTCGACTTGCACCAGGACCAAGACCGGCGCCATCCATTGGCCAAAATTTCACAGTCAAATATTTTACGAAATTCCAAGAAGCGCACAAGCGCGCCGGGTGGCTCGAGGGCGCGGGGCATAGCGCGCGACCCCGAACTAGGGGGGAAGCGTGCGGTGCCCCATAAGCGAGTCAAGACGCAGGAGCTTCTCGTGAACCCAAGATTGGACGTGAGTGATGCCTGCAACCCTTCCAAAACTCAAGCGCCCTGGCGCCCTCGTGCTGACCATGCCAAGTATTCAGAGGTCTCGTCCTGGGATGACTCCGGCGAAGACTCCGGTGATTCGGAGTTTGCTGTCCCCATCCCAACCAAGTCGCGAATAAGTCCACATGAAAGTTTTGTTCAAGTTGCATCAACTTCGGAGCCGACCAAGAAGACCGTCCGCATGGTGGCGTTCCACCACCTCATTCGTCGACAAAGTCAACACCTACGGTCCCGCCTGGGACGTCCAAGCTCCACAAAGATGCTTTGTTGTCCAACGTGGCAATCGACAGTTCTTCCCTTCCGCCACGAACGCGTGAGGATATTTTGCCGTGGTCGCCAGGGCAGACCGGTTGTTTACGCCGGTCCACCCTGACCAAGCAGCTCCTGGCCTGGTCTTTCTCTCGTCCAGACCATTGGCTTTTCCCGCCGGCGAAGAAAGTTCCTGCCGCGTCGGAATGGCGGCCGGAATTGATCACGTCGGCACAGATCTCCTGCTTGTACGCTGACGAGCCGTGGATGATTTTCGAGCATTCCAAGCTGGGGTTCATCTTTCACTCGACTCCGTGGGCCAATGCTTTCATGAGTCGGGTGAAATATTTTAACAAGACTCACGCTCAAGCCATCTAAGAGGCATCCCACTATCTGGTGCTTCCCCCGGAACAAGTTCGGCAAGACCCTGGCTTGGCGACCATCCAGAACAAGCGCAAGCGGCGTCGGATCAGAGCGGGTGAGGCCTGGCAGTCCCTGTGACAATATGTTTTGGACGGGATGCTGGATGCTGGCCCACGAGTGCGACGTCGATGTGTTCTTATATCCAGTTGTACTTCATATGTCGCGGCGTCGCGTCAAGAGGACCCGGCTGCTGGATGACGGTGGCACATGGTCCCCGGTCTTGGGTGCATTACACCGGTCCTGGACCTCAAGGATGCTTTGGTCCAACTAGACCAACAAGAACCTTGGCGTAACCAGTACCAGGACCAAGTTGAAAAGCATCCGTCGTTGACCGTCGGCCGTCTGTGGGGTGATGGCGAGTGAGGTCGTAAGTAGTCGACCAGATAACACTTAATATATATCATCGTTCTTTTTCACATGTTCGGTCATCAAATCACTTGAGCTAATTCCACCACATTCTCCAGAGTTGCACTAGACACGTTATCACCAACCGTTCCACTTACATCGCGAAAAAACAATCCACGTTCGTCACTCCACTATTCCAATTCGTCACATATTCACAATACACAAGACACAAGACACAAGACACAAGACCTTCCACCTCTTCACACCGGTCGGGAAGACCGATGTTACTGCATGTCTTGGTCTTGGTCTTCATGGGTCTGCATCACTGCGAAACGGTTCCGACTGACTCGGTCCCGTTCGAATTCTCGTAGTAGTGCTCCAAAGTTCAGGTCGGACTCATCGATCCAAGTTGTTTCATCATGGTCCTTCCATCGGACCATATATTCTCGGTGGGTCCGGCCGAACCTGGTCTTCTTGACAGATCGGACATCTAAGACCTTTTCCACTTCAAATTCGTCCTTCTCCAGCGGTCGTTCCCAACTGTCCTCCGGCAGTAATGCTTCATCGAAATCAAACCGTTCTGTCTCGTCTACTAGACAGGGCATTTTGGGACGATCAGGAAATTCTCGGACCAGTTTTAACTTGGACACATGTACGATCGGGAAGACCTTGTAGTCCGTACCGGTTGTTACTAGACGGGCAGCGTGTTCACCAATCAGCTCGGCAACACGGAAAGGACCGTGCCACATGTGAGCCAGCTTCTTCGCATAGCCCTCCTCACTCGGTCTAGGTACAACCATACCCTCGCCCCTGGTTCTATACCGTGGGGTTGGACCTGGTCGTTGTTCCGGTCTGCCCGGTCTTGTGTAGCTTGACGTAACTTTTCGTTGACAATTTCTCTTGCATGCTGGTAATGTTTCTGGACCTGCATGCGCCAACGTCGAGCATCACGATCGCGGGTCCGAGTGCAGCCAATAGGTATCGCGGCTTCAAGAGTGGACCGGGGGTCCCATCCATACGTAAGATAAAAAGGCGTTTCTCCTCGTACCCGATCGGTCGACGAGTTGAGTGCAAACACCAGCCTTTCTGAGTATTCGTCCCAATCGCGCTGGTCTGGATCGGCAACGTACATCTTGATTGCTCTTGTAATAGTTTGTACCATACGTTCTGCCGATCCATTCGCTTGCGGACGATATGCCATCGTCGCTCTGTTTCTGGCCCAGCATATTGTTAAGCGACCGGAACACCTCGGCCATGAAACCGGGTTCTCGGTCGTTTCTGATGACCTCGCTGGCGCCAAACCTTCGGAACACGCATTCTTCGTAACTTTTGGCGATCTGCTCGGCAGACCGGGACGCACTTGCCTTCGCAATAACTAGACCGGTGAACAGGTCTACCCAGATCAACAACTCAGTATTGCCATATGTCGATTTAGGCAGCGACGGTATATGGTCCATCGCTATGGGCTGGAAAGGGTAGGTAGCTTCGATATTTCCGGGCGATCGCCCCTTGATTACCGGTCTACCCTTTCCGGTCTCGCAATCCGTACAACAACCCACATATTTCTGTACACTTCGGAAAAGACCTATCCAGTGAAAGTGGGACCTGATCTTGTGATAGGTCCTGCCTATGCCCTGATGTCCCCCTTCTAGACTCACGTGATAGTGATGAAGGACATCCGGCTGCAGCAACTCGGGGATCACTAATTTCGCCAATCGGTCCCGGTCTGCACTGTCTTGGTCGGCATCGCGGCAGTAATATAGTAAACCATCCTCATCCACTTCGTAACTGTCTGCGATCTTGGCACATTCTTTCGCTTGACCATTCGTCAACTTAGACAATTCACCGCGCAGGTAGGTCTTCAAATTCACAATCCATTCTTCTTCGTCCTGCTCCTTGAGGATCCGTTCTGCCCTTAGTCGTTTCACAACAGATTCACTCAACCGTTCCTTTGGGAACGGTTGGTGGGACTTCCGAGCTTTCGGTCTAGTCGCGACCATCACATGCACCTGGTCCGGAGCGTTCTTGGGTCCGATCACCTCGGGGAGCCTGTTTATATTCATCAATTCATCAAGAACGGCCTCCTCGGTGATCGTGGCCCCGGTCTGGTCTCACATGGCCTTGGTCGCGAGGTAGTCGGCGCTTCTGTTCCAGTACCGTTTCACATGCAACAGATCGTGGTTGGGATGGTCTTTCAATGCCTTCATTACCCGATCATTTAACGACCTCAGCCGTGGAGCCTTGCAGTCGATCTCTCCGGTGATCTGCCTGATCACTAGGTTGGAGTCACCACATATGATGACTCGCCCCTTCTCTTGCGACGACAGAAGGTCCAGACATAGAAGTAGACCTCGGTACTCCGCCTCGTTAACAGTAATATCCGTCGTGAAATCGGCAGCGGCTGCAACTATATACCATTGTGGCAACTTCCACAATATGGCACTATAGGCGCCGACCTTCTTCTTCACGCTTGCTGATCCGTCAAAACTTAAGAACAAGAGCTCTTCATCATGGTCGACGGTCGGTGGCGGTCTTGAAACTGACTGCCGAGGTTGCTTCCTCGGGGCAATCGCTATCAATGCCTCGTCCACTTCAGACCGAGGGGTGATACTGGCAGCTAATGTGCCCAATATCTCTTCCTCGCCCTTGAGGGTCCACTGCGACAAGACCGCCGACCATCTGCCTAGACGTCCGTCCATCTCATTGGCTGATAATAGCCAGGCCAAAGTAGACCGCCTTGACAGGACCTTTATAGGTCGGCCGACCAGCAGGTTGTAACACGCATCCAGAATTCGTAGCAACGCCAGAACTTCTTTCTCGACAATTCCATAGTTCACTTCATTTGGCTTCAGCGTTTTGCTCGTGAACGTGACCGGATGGTACACACGATCATGATCTTGTACTAGAGTGGCCGAAATGGCCCACTGACTAGCATATACAGTAATGGTCGGGACCTTTTCGGGATAGAAATGCTTCAAAATCGGTGCCGTCACCATCTTAGCCTTCAACATACCAAAAGCAAAATTTTTCACGCTTCATATGGTCTTCGGCCTCCACTTGCGGAATCTGCAGCAAGACCAGAGTCGGCGCCCCCATGTAAAGTTGCCCGGTCTTCTTCGCGCAACATATGGTAGTCCACTTCCCGGAGCTCATACAACACAGCCGCGTAGATAGCAAAATCTTCAATGAAGCGGCTGTAGTAGTTTAAACTTCCTAGGAAGGACTGCATTGCCTTCAGAGACTTGGGAAACGGGAGGTTGCTTAACGAATCCAGGTCCTTAGGATTAGCCTCTAGACCATTGTTCGAGACCATATGACCTAAATAGGCGACCTTGGACATACCCCAAAAACTTTTTATGGCGCTGATAGATAGGTTCCAGCGGTCGCATGTCTCCAACAATCGTTCAACCTTCTCGCACAGATCGTTCCATGACGAGGCAGGTATCAGAGTGTCGTCGATGTACGACCGCCTCCATAGAACGGACGGTCTTCTTTCCCGATCGGATTCACCCTCTGTAAACACATCATAACTTTCGGCAGGGTCCCGATCGGTCTTGATTTTGAAGTGTCCGTACAGTGCATTGTCTATCAACCTTTGATAGATCTGGGGTGCGTTATTCAGACCGAACGGCATACGGTTCCACTCGAAAAGACCAAACGGTGTCACAAATGCGGAAATCTCACGGGCTCGATCATTCATCGAGACCACTCAAAATTCACTTGCCATGTCCAGCGAACAATACCACAAGGTCTTGTCGAGGTCTTCCAACATATCATTAATCAGCGGCATCGGGTAAACCATGAGTTTAGTCAACCGATTTACCAGCCGATAGTCGATGCACAACCTAATGTCGACGCCGTTCTTTTTGATAGCAATTACGATCGGCGAGGCCCATGGCGAGGTCGACGGTCTAATAATCTTGGTATCCAACAGTCCTTTGATAAGATCAGAAAGCTTTTCCCGGTACTGTGTCTCCACGCGTCGACATCGCTGAGCAATCGGCTTGGCATCTCCAACGTCAATATCGCAAATCGCACCACGGGATGCAGGTGGTAAGGCATTGCCCTTTCCGATCAGCAGATGTCTTTTCTTCTATATGATATTCTTCAACCGCTCGATCTAGTCTGGACTGTTAAGGTCTTGATCACCCACTTGTAAATCATCCATTGTAACTTCGGGAGAGTCGGCATACACTTCAGGGAGGACTGCCACTTGGCTTTGGCTTTCCAGCTCCTGAATGTACTGTTCCCCGCCTTCATGTATACATACTTGTTCATCTTCTGGGGTGATATCACCTAGACCATCTGGACCGGCTGAACGCCCCTGGTCTTAATCGACGGGCTGTCCTTCACTGATGTCGGTCTGATTACGAATACCGTCATGGTCCGACCTAGCAACTTCATGTTCCCCTTCTTCCGTTTCTTGCTCCGCTGTCGCCTGGTCTTGTGCTGACACCACGTTGACTAGCCTCGGCTCGTCTACTTGATGGTCCACCGTTCCTGGTGACTGCGGCGCCTTTCTTCGGACCAACATCTTTCTTGGGGTGACATAACTTGGTCTTTCCACTAAAGGTGAGGTATCATCTTCCACCGACCCATCATCGCTGATAAGATCGGTGGTCGATTGGTACGCCAGGTTTTGCCACTCGACATACCGCCTCGACCCAATCGAGACGAACCCCATCTTCCTTGGTACCTTCCCTTCTGCTAACATTATGCCGACAATAGTGTTATTGTCCAGTGTCAGCGGCTTGTCACCGATATTGGTAACACGGACAAAATCACGTCGACCAGCACTCTTTACGAAAGTCGAGACCCACCGATCGCCCCTGGTCAACCACAACTTCCTCGAACGAAAACCTTTCTCAACC
This sequence comes from Peronosclerospora sorghi, assembly GCA_026184515.1. Classification (NCBI taxonomy): domain Eukaryota; phylum Oomycota; class Peronosporomycetes; order Peronosporales; family Peronosporaceae; genus Peronosclerospora; species Peronosclerospora sorghi. Next base: position 8,334,874 of record CM047587.1, on the reverse strand, counting down.
GGGGTATCGGCATACCGACCAACTGGGATAGTGAGGTTTTGGTCCCACCGGAACAGATCGGTATACGAACCATACAGAGGTATTCGACCAGCCAACTGACCTGGACCTCATCCGGGAGCGTAAGCACTCCATGTGACAGGTCTAGGCGAATACCAGCTGGGACCATGAAATCCATTCCTAGTAAAGCGTCTTGACCAGCCAACTTGCCAACCCAAGCGCTGAAAAAGTAGACCAGCGATCCCGACAAAGTAATTTTCACACGCGTTCTTCCTTCGGTCATATAAGAGTTTTCGCCGATCCCGACGCATTCTTGTCTCTGGGTATCGTCTATACGACATCCAACATTACGAGCAAAGGCTGAGTCGATTATCGATACTTCAGCTCCAGAGTCGAACAACATCGTCGCTTTCTGGTTATTAATCTTGCCACAGGCTTTCGCCTGCTTGAACCATTTATCAGGCGCGTGATACTTCCAGTATCCGCGGGATTCTCCAGGCAGCAAGTCCAACTGCATAACCACCTTAGTCTGGGAGTACTCATCGGTCTTCAGACTGTAGACCGGATGGTCTCGGTCGACGCAATTTGGAATAGAACGTGTACTGTCGGTCTTATCCTCCTTGCCGACATATGCATAGATGTGAACCGTAGAACGCTCGGCTCGATCCAGATTCCAACCTGGCGAGCGTTATAGTTTAACATCTTTTCTTCGTCCGGCTGCAGCATCCCCGCGTGCCTGTCCGGCACGTACCACTTGCACATCATGTTAAAAAATTCTTCAATCTTGCAGTGGCCGGCCTCGTGGATCTCTCCACATGACTTGCATACGAAGAGGCAGTGGTCCGTCGGGTGGCCGCGTCTCTCGCACTTCTTGCACACGATCTACTTCCAGCAGTTTGGACCATCATGTTTGCTCGACCCACAGTGGGAGCACTTCTGACGAGGTCGGTCCGGATCGGACTTGCTTCCGTTCCTTCCCTTCCGGTCTACCTGGTCGGACTTCGACCTGGTCTTCGGGGCAGGTCCCGAAACATAGACGTAACGATACTGGTCTTCATCCGATGACTCCTGGATGGATTGACTTCCACTTTCCCCTTCCGATCCCGTGCTGTCTTCGGCTACGATCGCCTTGACCGCTCGGGCCGGTCTGGTCCAGGGTCTCTTGAGCGGATCGGTCTGGGTCTGGGTCTTGGATCGGTAGCGACCTGGTTCACCAGCACTCTTCGCCCTCATGCTACGCGACCGCTGTGCGTCCGTAGAGTCTGTTCAACTTCACTCGCGTCCCTAAGACGCAGCAGAGTAAGCTGGTCCGCCAGTTCTTGATCGTCAAGGGTACTAATGTAGTGAACCACATGTTCAGAGCAGCACCGTTCGGCGGGTTATTCTCTTTAATTGTTATGCCGGCACGAAGTGCAGCCACGTTCAACCGATGCAAATACTCGATCGGTGTCTTGTCGCTCCGCTTCTGCATATGGTGATACTTGCGGGCACTCAAAAATCCGGAGTTACAATATTGCCCTTCAAACTCCGCACATAACAGGTCGCAGTCAGACCGGACGCCCCGATCCAACTGTTGAATCCAGTTCGCAGCCGGTCCTTTTAACAAATCCCGGAAGATTAAACAACGTTCGCTTTTTGGGGTCTGGTCTCGCAGGAACGCAGACTTGACCCGACTGAACCAAGACCGGGCCTGGTCTTCATCAGCATCCTTGCCGGTGAAGTCCTTGAGGTCGGTCGTCGCGGCCATACGGATGCGCGGAATCGCAGCAGATCCAAAGTCGTAGGCAGTAGTGGGGGATAGGTTAGCCTTGAGCACCTTGCCTGCGCCTGTACCATCTGACCCACCATGGTCGTCAAGACCGCCGACCGACTCCATATCACAGTCACTTGTCTTGCTTGGTCTACGCGGTCTTGCCGGTTGCGGCTTGCGCCTTCCCTTGCCGGTTGGTTTATCACTTCTAATAGGCTTATCCATAGATGTTACCGATTCCATATCCACATCTTTGCAAAAATTGACACCTTGACAGGTAGACCGGTCTTGGACATGTGGGCGCATAGGTGGTCTAACCCGTTCTTCCATGAAACGTTGCATCATCGTCTCAAACATGGCTCGGACGTTGGCTGGCGTCATGGGCAACGTGTTGATACCCTCCTTTTGCGGAACTGAGGCCTGTGGGGCTTGCTGGAGCCCCGACTGGCAAACCGCCCCTTGCTGCCGCACGTCCCTTTTTTGTTCAGACCGGGCATGGTACACCCCCATGGTCATCCGCTCGACACCGGTCTCCAACTCTGATGAGCTGTTAGAAGCCGGTGGAGACTGGTAGATCGATTCATCATCGGAACCAATGTCAACAAGCTCTGTGGAGGCTTCGGCGACCTTCCTTGCCGTGGTGGGAGTTGGGCAGCGAACCGCCCCCACCAGTGGCACCAAGCGGTCGTGGAGGTCCGGCATCGACGCCTCCAGTCTCCAAGCATCAAATTCAAACAATTTATTGACACCGGCGGGGTTCTGCATTTTAATGCCAACCTCCGCCAACATCGCCACCAAATTCTTGACGAGCAGTAATGGTCGATCACTCTGGATCGGCTCGGTAGTGGGACCGAGAAGACGGTCGGGGATATGGAGGTCCAACACCCGAAAGACCTGGTTTTGGCGAACAAATCGCTTCAATTCAAAAACATAATACATCTTGTCCAGGTCTTGTTCGGTGATAGCCTCATCCCCGACCTTCGACTTTTCTTCGAAGTCGTCTTCGTCGGGTGGCATTCCCAGCCCTTTTCTGGGCACCTTGGGTACCTTGGGTACTTTAGGGAGGTAGACCGGAACGTTCCCGTCAGCCTCCAAGTAATTTTCATCTTTTAGTTTTCCATCAATTTTTTCATTCATACACATAGGATCAGGACCAAGGTCCTGATCCTTTCCGGAACTATAGAAAGACCTGCTATAGTCCCGATCGGCTCCGGTGGGAGACTTTTGGAGAGGAAAAAACTTATTAATCCCGATCTGGTCCTCCGCCAGGCCGGATCGGACATCGCCATCTTTATCAACAACGAGAATGTAAGGCGATAGCCTTTCCTTACGTCCTCTCCATAACGACTCCATATCCAAATCATTCAAATCTTCGAATCCAATTTTTGATGGAATATCAGAACGGTGATATCCACGATCACCAAGTGATCCGGGCACGCGCACCATTGTGGTGGATTCAAGTTCGAAATCGAAAACATTAGCATCGATAACCTGACTACCACCATCGCGCCCAGCCTTCCAACTTTCGGAGGGGGTACTCCGCGGACCACCACTCGAGATCTGGTCCGATCGTCCGCTGCAAGCAGACGACCGGTCGTCATCAGAACCCACTTGGTCCGATTGTTTAGTGTCCATCTCACCTTGTGTACCCGATGGAATGGGCAAGTTACACACTTGGTGGATCGGGATCGCAGATTCGATCGAAGCGGTCTTGAATATAGAAGACCGATCTGGGTAGGTATCTCTGGGGCGGAACTCTTCACCCCAGACACAATCAGACCAAAAACTCTTCCAAGAGATAACTTCCATTAGGTCGATCGTCCAAACGATCAAGACCTGACCAATACGAAATAATAGAGGGTAGACCGACCGTTCCGGTCTAGCCCCTGACCAATACGAATAAGACCAAAACCGGTCTAGTTTCCAACCAATATTAAAACAAGCCAATATGTCCGCGTAAAGACTCAATATGCTCGTGAAACTCCACAAACGATATCTCCACGCCAAGAACAATCCAGTGAATAGCACGTTCCAAACGTACTTGAGTTGAGGTGTTGAGATCGCCAAATCGTACTCCCGTCGAGGGACTTCCGGTGGGCCAAAGTGCGCGTGCGGCGCGTCCAGACCGGGTATAATGGGCGAGAGGGGATAATTCGACCCTCTGCACCCAAACACTCCGCGGCGGGCGGAGGCGACTAGTGTACGAAAAGGAAAGAACGGCGACCCCTAGCTGTGGTGTGAACCAAGACCAGAAGAGGTTTCAGCCACTTATCCGAAAGCTAAAAGATTTCCTTACTTAAAGGTATAACCTCTGTCCTAAAAGGTAAAACCACAACTAAAATACTACTACCCTATAGTCCCTAGATGTACCCCCACAAAAATATGTAAAATACCCAAAGTCGGGTGACTCGCCAAAACTTGCGTTCTTGACACTTCTTGAGTCCGATAGGCTGAAAAGCTCCCCTTGTTTAAACCAATCCGAAATTAGACCAAATGCCTTGACAAAACTTGACCAGAAGTGTGCCAAATTTTGGGCATGCTTCTCCACACGGCCAAGTAGAAGAAACTACAACTTCGGCCGTTCGATGGGACTGAAGCATACAAGGGTCTTTGGTCTGTTTTTTGGGGCTGGGTAATCAAATATTTCAGGCAGATTTCGATCGCCGAAGAATGTAGTGGTCTCAGATGGACAGAGGACATCAAGGTGGAGTTGCGGGGCCATTACCTACCTGTTCCAGCGGAGGCATACTACGACCGGTTTGCGGAAGGTGGAGTGAAGAGCCAGCGTTGTGGCACATCATGAACAAGATGCATGCCGCTTTCAGCGTGCGCATAAGTCACGCGGAGGGGATGAAGCTCCTAGGTGCGCGAAAGGCACCAGGAAGGAGTTGGCCGGATCACTTTTTATATCTTACGGCAGTGGCGGATGCAATTGGGTCCAACTGAGACGCGATGGTGACTGATAACATCTACTATGCCATGCCTGAGATGTCCAGTGTTCTCATGTCCCGCTGTAATCATTTACGGATGGAACATCTGCGGCAAGATGAAGAAATTTGCCAGTTTGCGCAGGCTGTTGAGTTCAACAACCGGCGGCAGAAAGGTCACGGCTCCGGATCGGTTAACATGATTGTGGAGAAGTCTAAAAAGGCTGTGCCGATGAAAAATCGCGGTTGCTACGTATGTGGCGAGCGGGGGCATCTCAAAAGAGATTGCCCAAAAAGGAAGAAAATTCAGAAAGCGGATTTCGCTTTAATGATCGCCGGAGATAAAGTACCATCCGGTCGAGATATCTGGATTCTCTACAGCGGCGCAAATGTGCATCTGACGCCAGATTTCACTTGCTTGACGGATGTGAAGACTGCGGATCGACAGTGCCATCAAGTGTATGGAAAGACTTTCAGTATGAATAAAAAGGGCACGATGTTCATTCGTTTTGTGCATGGAAACGTGGAAACTCGCGTAAAAAATAAAAGATGTTTTCTACGTAGAGGGAGCTGCTCGAGTTTTTTTCGTATTGTGTATTCGAAAAGGGAGGTTTCTTAATAGATTACGTGGATGGAGAAAGGACGCTTGTCAGGCATGCCACGCGCCTGCCGATCACTCGAGTTCGTTCGATAAAAAATGTGTTCACCGTGGATGGTGAAGTGGATCGTCTTAAAAAAACATACAAGGAAATGATTATGTCGGTGCAATACCCGATGGAAGAAAATTATGTACCAGAAGACGACATACATAGTGGTTCGCTAATGCACTTTCATGTGCGAATGGGCCACCTCAACTATGAAACGATATTGAAGTTGGCAAAGGATCCGGAATATGGAATCCGTATCACAGACGAGACGCGCAGGCACTGCATCACCTGCGCGCAGGGAAAACAAACCAAGAACGATCAAGCAAAAAAAACGACAGCTGAGAATCGGTCAAGGCGAAGATAGCAACGCGGACGTCACCAAGAAACCGGATTCCCGAAAGTGAATAATGTAAGTCGGAAGCACCACCAAGTGACCAAGGGTCAGAAGGAGCAGTGGTGGCGCCAAGTGTCGAGCAAGTCGGGAGAAAGAAGACGACACGAAAGCCGCGTTGGACGAGGGACCGTCACGTTACGCGCCAGTACGCCGAGCGCATGGCTCAGGCTAAAAGCAAGAAAGAAGATGACGATGATGTCGATGAAAATGAAGAAACCATCAATATGGTGATGGAGGGCGACCCGAGAAATTACTGGGATGCGATGGGTCGATGCTATGGACAAAGAAATAAAGGCATTGGAAGGGAATGATGTGTGGGAAATCATCAAGAAACCGCCGAATTACAAGCCATTACATTCGAAGTGGGTCTTCAAAATCAAGATCGACGCTAACGGACAAGTGGAACGATACAAGGCGAGGTTAGTGGCCTGCGGAAACAAGCAGCGTTTCGGGGTCGATTACGAACTAACCTTTGCTGCGGTGATGGAAATGAACACTTTCCGGTTCATTTTGATGCTCGCTAGGAAATGGAGAGAACGATCGATGCACGGGGATATCCCCAACGCTTATGTGAAGGCGTTGGAGGACGAACATGATATATATTTGTTCACCCCTAGCGGAATGAAGATTAAACCGGAAAAAATCAAGGAATTACAAGTTGAAAATTCGAATGACGTGGTCTTAAAAGTGAAGAAAACGCTTTACGGTTTGAAGCAGGCAGGGAGGCAATGGAACCACCTCCTGCATTCCAAGCTACTGAACCAAGGGTACGAACAGAGTTTCACAGACGGTTGTCTGTATTTCAAGAAAGTTCGTAGCGAAACTGTGGTGGTAGGAGTTTACGTGGATAATCTATTGTTCACGGCCACGAAACAAGAACATGTGGAAAAAAATTTCGAGGAGTTAAAGGATCTGGAAATTAAAAAATTGGGTGAAGTGACGAAATTTTTAGGAATGCGAGTGGAATATCAAGAAGATCGCGGTTATTTTCTGGACCAAGAAGTAATGATCAAGGACCTCCTCAAGGTATATGGCATGGAGGAGTCAAACGCGGTGAAGGCACCCATAGAAGATAAATTCGAAGATCATAATTTGAAGAACCAAGACATGTTAAAAGTTGTGGAAAGGATGGATCACCATCAATCAAGAATTTTCAGTCTCTAACCAGAAGTTTGTTGTGGATCGCACGTTGTTCAAGGCCAGACATTGCGTATGTAATGCACAAGGCCACGCGCAGGGCTCATGCGCCCTCGGAACTGGATTGGATGACGGCGAAGAAGATCCTACGATTACTCAAGGGGACGGCAAGCATGAAGTTACGTTTGGAGACAGAGGAAAATGCGAAGTCGAAAAGAATGACGAAATTAATATTGAAGGTTATTGCGATGCTGATTTCGCCGGCTCGAAAGAAGACCGGAAGTCTACAAGTGGTGGTGTATTTTTCGTGGAAGGTTGCATTGTGCACTGGATATGAAGCGACAGTATTGTGTTTCGCTCTCGACAATGGAAGCCGAAATTTACGCGGCGTCGGTAGCTCTATGCGAGCTCACAGGTTCAAGGAAATGTCGAGTGAAGTGGTATTAAAGGTTGCTTTGCCGATGAAGTTGTCTTGCTACAACCAGGTAGCGATTAAGATGTTGGAAGGAGATGGGAAGACGTCCAAGACTTAAGACACGGATGTTCGAGTGAAGTTCTTACTCTCGAAGTTTAAAGATGGCGTGATCAAGACAAGCTATCGGCCTACCGAAGAAAATTTAGCTGACGTTTTCACGAAGCCACTGAATGCTGAGAAGCTGAGACGTGCGCAGGAAGGTCTAGGACTGGCAGCGATTGCGATGGAGTAATTGGTTTTCACTGGAAAGTCGAGAAGGAGTGTTGGAGTGCGCGCTTTTTGCGCAGCATCTCGCGTTGCCATTTTGGCTTTCAAGCGACTTTTAGGTGATGTATTGTACATAACTTTAGGTTAGGTACAAAACATTGTGTATTTGCATATTATTAGTTTTAGGTGTAAACTTAATTCTATTAAATCACTTCTGCATTTGTTTATTAACTTAGTTGTAGATTATCAAGAGTGGTTGACAAGCGCGCAACTGTGCGCATCTTGTTTGGAATTAATTTACGTGGATACTTAGTACACTGCAGTGGCAGTTGGAGTGGTTGTTACGTATTGGATTCTCGTGTTGCACGGCTGTTGAATTGAGTTTCTGGACTTTACGCTTAAGTCGCTAAAGGACAGTGGAGAATTGGATTACGTATGAGTTTGATAATTCACTGTTACGCTAATTGTTAGCCCTATTCTATTGTACTGGAACATCACACAGTAGTACGTGGTACCTGGAACCTGTGTGACGAAGTACGTACGACCAGATGGACGACGAGCATTATCAACAGTGTTTGTGTGCTGTTTTAAATTTTCCTACACCTTGACTCAACGCCTCACTATGGAACCGTCGCGGACATTCTGCTCCAGCGCAAGATAACGTGGAAGCTGCGCTCGGAACAGCGGTAGGTCGAAATCATGCATGTCTTTATCACGGTCCTCAGCTTCATCTGCGGCATTGGATAAGCTGTCCGTGACGCTAGCGGGCACTTCACCACTACCATGCGCCCTTTTTTCCATTTTCAGACTAATTTTTACCACTCTACGTCATGCATCTCCCTTCTCGGAACCATCTCCCTCTTCACCCACAGCTTTGGTACCTCAGTACTCGCCATTTTCAGCACTTGTATCGGATATTCATAACTAGCTGTACCTGATACGTGTACTACTTGCTTCATCTTCACTGCCTCTTGCCTGCTCACAATCTTGAATCTTATCATCGTCACTCAAATCACCACCGCCTTCCTCGGAGGCCAAGCCATGGGCACATACCATGTCGTAGTACCCTGGCGGCACTCACGTCGCTTACCATTTCTCGCAAACCCGTACTGCTGCAACCAAGATTGACCGTCTTCGCATCGGGATGCAAGCTCGACCTCCCCTCGTGTCATCCAGTATCCGAGTCGTAAACCGATAATTGAGCAGTCACCTAGCCTTCGTGAGTCCTGCCGTGATGGACACTTGGATAAAACACGAGGATCCACAAGTGGTGGATATCAGGAACGACTCAGAGACGACGCTAAAAGCGGAATTCCTTGATTGATTCGGTTGCCATGACACCGCTTATGAATGTATTATACCTCAAAAATGACTTGAAGAATCTCGAATTGTGCATCTACACCTTTGCCCGTCCAAAATGAAAGTTTTGTGACCAATGTGAAATGGGTAGTGAAGTAAAATATTAATTTCATAATATTTGTAACCGAAGTAAAAGCATTTCAACCAATGTGAAATGACACACCTAAACACAAAAATGTATTCAAAGTATTTACATTCCATACTGCATGTCTTCGAAGCGTACAGCGGCTCTGAATGCATTAATACAGTTTATTGCGATCGAGTTATCGAGATCGTTATCTTATCGATAACACTGATAGCCTGAGCTGTGGCGCCCTCGAGCAGGAGCATACGATCGATGTTTTGTAAGCGTGGGCGCTCATCGTCAAAAACATACGCCTTTCACACATAAAAAATGCAATAACATATGTACCTTTTGTCTTTATTGGGTGCCATTTCACATTGTAATGCTTCTCACTTTGGTTACAAGAGTTATGGGATTTATAGTTTACTTCGCTACCCATTTCACTGGTCACAAACTTTCATTTTGGATGGGCAAAGGTGTAGATACCTCCACTCTCAGTCTCGATCGGCGCTGATGTAGTTCAGCCCCGCAGAAACCCCCGACGCACCAGGTTAAGAGGACAGCGTCTGTTTCTCTCCCCACTTCCGCGCTACAGAGCGTCTTCCTTACATTGTTCAACACTCCTACAAACTTGGAAGATTACCCAGCACCATCTTCTTCATACTGCGACCGTTACTTTAACCACGTAGCTTGCTAGCTCTGCGTGCATGTTGTGCCACGTGTGGATATTAACATGTCTCCGCTCACCGTGCAAGCTGAGTCGCTCGTTCGTTTTTCCATAGCATGGCTCTCTCTCTCCTTGTCTCTCCGCTTTTCATAAATCTTGCATTGCATACATTCTCTTGCGACCTGCAATCATGGCTACATTTGGGTGGCGTAGCATCCCGTCCGTGTCAACGTGT
>CM047587.1:8219219-8285786 GCA_026184515.1 Peronosclerospora sorghi | reverse complement strand
TTTTACGTGGATTATCTAGTACGCTGCAGTGGCAGCTGGAGTGGTTATCGCGAATTGGATTCTCGTGCTTTACGTTGGTTTGTTTGAGTTGCTGGTCCTTACGTTCAAGTCGCTAAAGGACGGTGGAGAATTGGATAACGATACGTACTTGATTACTCACTGTTACGCTAATTGTTAGCCTTTTGTTTGTACTGGAATATCACGCAGCAGTACGCGGTACTCGGAACCTGCGTGCAAGAGTACGTGCAGACATATGGACGACGAAGTTTTTCAACAGGACAACTCTTGTCTCGGAACAAGCGGACAAGCTTCAGGGCCTGGCAACGACGATTTGCGAGCTGGGAGGATTCCAGGGACCCTTTGAATCTCCCGTGAGAGACGATGGAGGAACACTAGATGCGAGTGTTTCTTGGTAAATTGTTGTCCCACTTCAATGTGTGCGCAGAATCTTGGAGAACCAGACAACGTATATGATGGAGACGATTGAGGAGCTTGAAGAAACCAATGCTTAAGACCTGTCCCAGGCACTCAGGTCAATTGCCGGGTTGCTCGTCGTCGCAACTAACAACATAGGTAAAATTGTTGCGGAAAAAACAGTTCTAACGGTGCAGCAACGGCACCTTTGCCGCCGCATGTTCTCCCTCATCAACTTGTCAAACTTTGAGAAAGATATTTTGACAACATGGTAAAGCAATAGAAGCTTCGACATTTGGCCGACTGGCGCAGCCATAGTCGTATATACCGTGTTGAAACGAAGTTTCAGATCCTCAAGCTAGCCTACAACGTGGAGAAGGAATTGAGGCAAGCTCTGGAGGGACGATGCGGACTATACCGACAAGAACCAACAACACTGAAGAATACTTCACAAGAGCTACTAGAAGCCGTGCTCGACCAGTTCCTGCTGGGGTGAAAAAAAAGCGTCAGCTTCGTCTTTCACGGAAAGTTGGGATTATGTGACCTGAATAACATGTTCCCTCTGTCTGTGTGAGTTTGCTGAAGGTCTGGCCAGCCTATTCCCTGGCACTTCAACAGTAAGTCTGACTTTTCAATCCACAAGTAGGAAAAAGATGATAACCAAACTTTGGTAATGGACTTTCCCTAAAAGATATCTTTCAAGCGGAGCAGAGATGCTTTAGACAACTAGCTATCTTGCTGATGCAGGCGAAGAAGCAGCAGCAGTACTTATTGTTGAACATAACATCATCAGCGCCTTGGCTGCATTATTATTGATGTCTTCCGGCCGTTACTCTACTTATAATGTTATGATCTTGAATTGAACGAAATCTTAATGTCACAGGTGCTCGAAATGAAGTGAAATTTGTAGAACGCTAGGATTCTCGAAGTGGGCATCAGTCAACGTTTGAAATTCTGCGAATGGTGGAAAAATATCATTCAACACTATTCAATCAAGATAAAGCTTATGAACATGTTGATAGAAGCTAGAATGTATGGATACAAGATATAATGTTGTTACACTATGGCTTGTTGAGTTTAGAAGCTTATAGTTGCGACACTTCAAATCGCCAAAGTAACTTACATGAGGAAAAAACGCACGTATGACGAAAGATCAATTCCAATCCCGACCCATCGTTAATGTTGTGTTGTCACTAGCCGAATTTCGCGTCTGTGCCAGATCGAGATCCTGCATCACGATTAATCCTGTTTTAATCTCATTGTCAACAACAGGATAGAGCAAATTTAAAAGTCATTGTGGCCATACACGAAATATTCAAGAGATGAAGAAAATGGAGGGTCGCAAGGCTGGTATCATGTGCCTCAAACCCTTCATAGTCTTAATCGTGAGTCCTGTCCTTTGTACTTTTTCTCATAACCTGCCAGCTGCTTATCCGGTTCAAACCACGTGTGGCCCTTTTCATTACCTGTAACATAAGTCCTTGTCCCCCAAGCCATCGTTCTGTCCCCCAGCCGAGTCCCCTTGCTCACTAAAGAAAGTTCGGTTAAGGATTCTGGAATCGGCTTCACTACCGCCCAACCAGTCAGCTTTTCAAGACTCCTGGTTTCGTCACATAAATTGACTATTGTACCGCACGATGATTCATAGTGATCGGGCATCTACCAGAGCTGGCGCGTGTGTGAATGGATCTATTGAATTTACATGAACCCTTTTCCGGTGAAATGTAATTCAAAGGAAAGAAACGGATTGGCTATTAATGCGTTTGGATACATGTTGTGATTTCTCTACTTAATCTATACGAGTGGATGGTACCCTGTCGTTTCGACGCATTGTTTAATTGAAACTACAGTATATCTACATTTACTTTGAAACAAAAAAGAGTATTTTTGTTGATTTTCCATGTAGCCATGAAGGGCTTTCAAGGTAAACCATATGGTGGAAACGGATTGGCTGATACCATTTTTTATGTATGGTGTATACAGGTTTTAAGTCAGTAGCGCTTAGGAATATTAAGCTCGAGTCAGTGATTTAAAATGTTCATATTTGATTAATATATATTACTTCTGATTTTTTACAAACTTCGAGCAGTCTAAAACGACACTACGGGATACAGCTATTGAGAGCTGCTACAGCCCAAACAAGAACACGAATTCAAGCTACCCAAGTCGCCTGTGCCAACAGGTTATGAGCCCAAGTGGTCTCGTGTGTCAAGAAGTGTCATTTTCTGCTGAATTTTAAGTTTTTGTGCGCAAGTGGTTTTTTCATGTGTTTTTTTCGAGTGATTAACTATCGTGTGGTTACAGTTCTAAGTACTAGTGGAAGTACCCTCACTTTCGGAGGGCTAGTGGAATTGTTGTCGTGTTTGTGCGCCGTATATTTTTGAATTTACGTTGATTTTACCATGGATAGTGGTGGTGACTCGGATTTCGAGCCGGAAGTGGCTCTGAAGGCCATCCTTGATGGGATGAAGGACATGAAGGGTCGCATGAAGTCGATGGAAGATGCGCAAACGCGCGAATCCACCGCAAGCACCGTGGTTGCACCTACTACGACTGCTGCTCCTACTCCGGCTGATGCGCCTGCTGCGCCTGCCGCGCCGGACACGCCTGTAGTACTGAAGCAGGACCCGATGTTTGCTCCCCGGAACAGTGTGTTCCGGGAGTCGCTAAGAAACTGTGGGCCATTCGGCAAGGAGATGACGCTGAATGACCTGGCTGACGACATCGGCATTGAGGTCGGTAGAGCAGCCAGGCCGATCCCGGTTAGGCTCCCGGCGAACAATCCGGGAAACACACCGAATGCGGGCAGGGTACATGCACCGGCGGCGCAGACGCCCGGAATGCAGTTCCGGCAGGCAGCGCCCGCCCCTCCCCCACAGCATTTGTAAGCGTCGTATGCCAAGATACCGAAGCTCGGCATCGAGAAGTTTTCAGGGGTTGAACTGTTCCCCGGACTCGGTGCCGGCTTCAAGCAGTGGGCATATCTCTTCATCGAGGCTGTTGAGATAGCCGAGATGAAATCTGGATTTGTGTGGACCGAGTGCCTTAAAGTAAACAATCTTGGAGAATATCTCAAAGGGGTGGCAGGGGATTATTTCCGTGCAAATATAGGCACGTGGTGGCAAGCTGCCCCTGAATTATTGGCGATATTGGATTTCATGTATATGGCATTTCGAGTGACTATCTCCCCCCACCAGGCTGAAGTGTCGTTTGCTTCAGAGAAGAGTCCTAAAAGGACTTGGACTGAGCACTACATGTACCTGGTAGCCCTGGCTCGCGAGAGCGGCATGGGCGAAAGGATGGTGGTTGAGAACATAGTCAAATTTGCTGCGCACCGCCTGAAAGTTGCAATCATGGCCAGGTACAATCCTATGCGAGAGGATTACCTGTGCCAAGCGCAAGAATTAATATCGTGGGCGCAGGAATTGGATGAAGATACGCCGAAAATCAGGCCGCCTGCTCGTATGCATGCAAATTCGGTAACGGAGACCGGTTTTGTAAGAAGATGCTACGGCTGCGGAAAGCCTGAGCACATAGAGGGAGTGCCCGCATAGAGGAAAAAAGGCTCCAAGGAATGCAAAATCCAAGGATCAAGGTGGGTCCAGCGGTCAATGGAACCGAAAAGTCGCGTTGTCGACCATTGAAATTAAAAACGAAGTTGATTTGACTGGAATGGCTGTCGGAGATGACATGCCTGCAACGACGTGGATCGTCGATAGCGTGCCAGTAGGCACCTAGTGGCTGACGAAAATTTGCTTGTCGATGCAGTCGCGTGTGGGCCCGAAGATGGTTTTTTGTTGCCCGACGGTGGAAAATTGGCGGTGACCAAGGTTGGAAAAATCAAGCTGGTTACGCCTGATGCCGATCCAATTTCGATCGAGCTCAGTGAAGTATATTTTGCACCCAAACTTGCCAAGAATTTGATTTCACTCGGCAAGTTGCATGAAAAGGGGTGCAAAATAGTGGAAAAGTTTGGAAAACTAACGATACAGTGGAATGGAAACACGCTGTTTCCAATTCGGATTTGTGGATCGATTTTTTGTGGCAGAATTAATGCCAGAGAAGCTGAGCGGGCGCGCGCAGCAGTTCAAGCATATGTTTCTGAATGCCGTCGCTGCGGAACCTGATGGTGATGTGCAGGAAGGCACTCTCCATCACTTTCATACCCGTTTGGGTCACTTGGCATACGACACGGTCGAAAAGTTAGCCAAGGACCCCAGGTCAGGCATCAAGTTGACAGATAGTAGTAGACCCAATTGCCGGACCTGCGCTGAAGGAAAGGGATCAAGGAAGCCGCAGCCAAGGGCAGATTCGGGTGAAAATTCGCCAATTGAACGAGTCGGCGGTGTGATATGCAGTGACTTGAAGGGTCCGATCACACCGCGCGACAGGCGTAGGAACCGATATCTGGTGGTTTTTGTGGATCATTTTTCAAGTTACGTGCGTGTGTTCGCCGCTCGAACGAAAGATGGAGCGGCGAAAATGTTTGAGCATTTTAACTTGGTTCGAAAACGAATTCAAGTGTCGAATTCACGTTTTGCGCACGGATGGAGGCGGTGAGTACAAGACCGTAGAATTGTTCTGCAAAAGAACTGGAGTGCGTCGAAAAGTTACGGAGGCTGGAAATCCATCCTCCAATGGAAAGTCCGAGCGGATGAACCGGACCATTTTTAACATGGTCCGAGCGGATGAACCGGACCATTTTTAATATGATCCGGTGTATGATTTTGTGTCGGGGGTACCGCTAATGTACTGGTCCGAGGCGGCGGAATACGCCTCTTACATTTTAAACCGTACCCCGACCCGTTCGAACCCGGGCAAATTGTCGTCATTTGAGATGCTGACGCACAAGAAACCTTCGCTGAAGGAAATTGTAGTGTTTGGGTCGCCGTGCATGGTGTGGCGTGATCCCAAGAAAAATACCCTTACCAAACACGCCGAAAGGGCATTGATTTTAGGTCGAAGTGATGAAACCAGGGGATTTAAGGTGCTTTTGCTGAAAGACAGGGAGGTGACGGTCACTCGCCATGTCAGTGCAATTGAAACACTGGACAAGGAGGCGAGTGACCAAATTACAAGGGCGCTGGGTGTTGCATATGAAGAATAGATGAAGAAACGCGCTGCAGGACGCTCAAGTGCAAAGCCGAATCAAGAAACCGACGTATCGGAACACTCTGAAGTGCAAGATGCGAGTGAAAAGGCGCGTAAGACGCCTAGAAAATCTGGATGAGTGATTAAGAAGACGCATAAGGCGGCAGAGCTGAAAAAAACCAGCAAGAAGAAAGTGAAAGACCAAGAAAGTGTGATTGAGTAAATGATATGAAGGAACGTGGGGTGATTGGAAATAAAACTTCGATTGATGGAAACAATTTCGAAGTCGAAGAAACTGAAGTTGTAATTTCGGAGCACGCGATGTGCGTTTACGCTGTGGAGGAAACAGTTGACAGTGGAATTGCTTCCAAGATTTCAGTTCCTGATCCGAAGTCCTACAAGGAGGCGCATAAAGGCGCACACTCCGACTTGTGGACGAAGGCGGAACAGGAGGAGCAGCAAGCGCTTGAAGAAATTGGGACCTGGAGAATTATCAAGCGCCGTCCAGACAAGAAGTTGCTGCCCACTAAGTGGGTGTACAAGACTAAGTTGCGCGCGGACGGAACAGTCGAGCGCTATAAGGCTCGACTGGTGGCGCGCGGGGATCGCCAAGTTTATGGCCAGGATTACCACTTCACGTTTTCGACAGTATGGAAGTCGATAACGTAAAGGTGATCCTGGTCATGTCACAGATTTGGGGGGGGTACCGGCGCGGCACGGTGATGTGCCGAGCGCTTACCCGAAAGCAAAAGCGGAAGATGATTGTGAAATCCATCTGAAGATTCTACAAGGTATGCAGATTCCGGTGGAGTTATATGAAGTTTTTGATGTGGAATCGAATGATGAACTTTCTTTAAAGTTGGAAAGAAATCTGTACGGCCTCAAACAGGCTGGCAGGCTATGGCATCAACTGCTGTGTCAAACATTGGAAGGGTTGGACTTTCAACAATGCGTCACCGATACCTGCGTATTTGTCAGGCGTTGTGTGGATGGTACCGTGCTAGTTGGAGCATATGTAGATGACCTATTGGTCACTGGAAGCACGTCAGAAGCGGTTGATAAGTTTTTTGACGAAATGAAAGTACTGGAGCTTAAGGATCTTGGGGTCGTGAGCAAGTTCCTGGGTGTTCGTATTGAAGGAAACATTCATGATGGATATAAGTTGGATCAGGATGCTGCTATCGATGAGCTCCTGATCGCGCATGATTTTACAAAAATAAATGCGACGCGAACGCCGGTGCTCAACATGGACGGTGTGGAAGGCTTCAAGGAGTTGCTGCCACCCAAGTCAAGGGAGAATTTCCCCAAGTGTGAAGACTTTTCAATCGTTGGTGGGCAGCCTCCTGTGGATTTCTCGTTGTACCCGCCCGGATATTGCATTCGCAGTGCACCGCGTAACGCAGCGCACGCACGCGCCTACGGTGGGGGACTTCAAAGCAGCGAAGCGAGTCGTAAGGTACCTAAAGGGTACCAAGAGTTTGAAACTCCGACTAAGCCACGATGACGAATTGCCACTGCCAATTCAAATTACCTGCTACACGGATGCTGATTTTGCAGGTGACAAGACGGATCGAAAGAGTGTGAGCGCATTGGTGGTGTATTTAAATGGTAATATCGTTTCATGGAAGTGTAAGAAGCAGACTACCTTGGCGTTATCTACGGCTGAGGCTGAATTCGTGGCTGCTGCTGTCGGTGGACGCGAAGCATTGGGGCTTCGTGAAATGTTGCTGGAAATTGGTTTGCTTTCTCGAACACCTCTGTTGATGAAGATGGATAACCAAGCAGCTATCACGCACGTGGAATCGGAGGCAAGTGCTGTAAGCACGGAACATATCGACATCAAGTTGAAGTTTTTGAAGGAGCAAAAAAGGAGTGATTAAAGCGGCTCACGTACCAAGTTTGGATATGGTGGCAGACCTACTTACGAAGGATTTGAGTGCGCAGCGGGTCCAAGATTTGCGAAACCAAATCGGTTTGAATTGAGGGTGTTACAGCGCGCGCCGTTTCAGGAGGAGTGTTGATTTTCCATGTAGCCATGATGGGCTTTCAAGGTAAACCATAAAGTGGAAACGGATTGTCTGATAACATTTTTATGTATGGTGTATACAGGTTTTAAGTCAGTAGCGCTTAGGAATATTAAGCTCGAGTCAGTGACTTAAAATGTTTATATTTGATTAATATATATGACTTCGGATTTTTTACAAACTTCGAGCAGTCTAAAACGACACTACGGGCTATAGCTATTGAGAGCTGCTACAGCCCAAACAAGAACACGAATTCAAGCTACCCAAGTCGCATGTGCCAACATTTTTGCTATCAACGACTGCGTGTGCAATCTCGGACATTGAATTCTCTCATCATTGCGAGATTTTTCATCCTCATTCAACGTAGTTTTTCGTCATTAAAAAAGATGTTGCACATTAGTCGTAATTATGCAGGCTCAGCTTTCAAAAGGACGGAGATGTTCTCCGGTGCTCTCGGACGCGAAAACGTGACTTACAACTGTCCATGCGAGAACACGTCCCTTGTGAGACATTTTTTTCCAACCTTGTGCAGCGTCTGTCTCTGTGATTTGTCTATCCTCATCGCATAGGCCAAGCGCACACAGTAAATTTTTCCGACTTAACGTGTAAAGCAGGCCTGATTGCTCAGTTATTAATGCAATGCGCTGGATAAAGCAAACGTGCCCTCCATTATCACTCATAGAGACTTCAGCCTTAATCACACCTTCGGAACGCAGGCGGACAATGAGGCGCATGCCGTTGCAAGCCCGTTGGATTCATCAAGATAGGTGTTTCAACATTTCAAATTGTGTTTAACAGTCCCTTTCTTTGATATTCAAGTCCACATGGTGCGTTTCACCTCACGTTTTAAAATATTACTCACCTGGTACAACCCCTATCCAGCTTTCAAAACCAACGGTTCAGTGATGACCTGCCCTCTGCAACGACTATAATATTGGCGAACGCTGCCTTCATGTCGATAGCGACGTGCAATGTGAATGAGACGTATTGTTCTCGTAGCCACAAGTACGAAATGCCTAGAATGTTCGTGGCGCATGATCCTCAGCCCGCACGGATAGGGATTGGAAACGGCAGATTCCGGCGGCCTGTGATGTTTGAATGTGATGTCGAGGAAAATTGACACTGTTTTTCTGTCTTAATAATCATGTAAACCGGAGAACAGTGCACAATTTTGCTAAATCGATTGACGAAGACGAAGCGCTCTTCGCCATCTTCAAGAAGGCAAACAATTAGGTATATACTAACGGACTTCCACGTGTCCGATTCAATGGGAAGAAGATGCAACGAGGTCTGCGACGACGGTCCCCAGTAGAATATTCTTCACGTTTCAGATCGTGCTAAGAGCGAAGAAGTTCAGCTTATGCCCTCACGACGCGTGGTACTCCAATGTTTGCTATAGGCACACCACAAGCGTTGCAAAGCGTCATGTTTGTGCACGATTTGTGAATCTAGCTTTCGCTGCGCGGTGTTTGACGGAAGTAGTCCTTCATCTCCTCCTTCGTCGGCGCTCTGTAGGCTATACAAATCCCATGGCCTTAGATCGCCATCCATCACAGAACCAGTCTTGCTTTGGGTCCCGATCCGAGATCGTGGTGAATGAAGATGTCCGACGAGTTTCGTTTCTAGTACTTGTGGCTATCGTTTTGATTGTTGGTGGCATATATAAACAAATTTTCTGGAGTAAATAGTAATGATTGACGACATTACGGCTTTCGATTTGCACAATATTGTTATAGTGAGTGTTTTGGAAAACTTTGCGCACAGTACGGTCTGCACTTCTATGGTACCGTAAGTGCAATCTTAATAGAGGAGCTCTGACAAATGTAATGGAATGACCCCGATTTCCATTACATTGGTCGTTTCAGTATATATTAAATAAGTAGTTGGTGGCGTGAACTCCGGTAAGCTTAAATGTCCGATCACACCATGTGATAGCGAGGAAACCGCTTTCTAATTGAGCTTATGGACTATTTTTCGAACTATGTGCGAGTTTTCGCTACTCGTACAATCGATCGAGCAGCGAAAATTTTCGAACAATTTTTTACGTGGTTTGAAACTGAATTGAAATGTCGAATTCATATGCTACTGAACTGATGGAAGTGGAGAGTACCGGAATGTGGATTTGTTCTGTAAACAGATCGGGGTGCGGGGACAGGTTACGAAGGCTGGAAATCCAGCCTCAAATGGGAAATCCGTATGAATTGGACCGTAATCAATATGGTCTGATGGATGATCTTTGGATATGGCATACCGTTAATGTACTTGCCTGAGTCGACTGAGTATGGTTGTTATATACTCAACCACCAACGCGTGCCAACCCTGGAACATGTCTCCAAATGATATGCTCCGGATTGGAAAAGGCCGGTACTAGTGGAAATTATTGTTTCGGCTCGTCGTGGATGATTTGAAGGGGTCCGAAGAAGAAGACCCTATAAAACATGCAGGGCAAACCTTAGTTCTTGGAAAGAGGGACAAGACGAAGAGGTACATAGTACTCCTAGTCAAGGACTGTCACTCGCCATGTGAGTACATCGAAAGGCTTGACAAAAAGTCAAGTGACAAAATGTCAGAGAACCTCGAAAGTAATGTCGAGGAAGATCCAAGGCAGCTTGCCGAAGCTAAAAGCAAGACAAATCATCCCCAAGAAATTCCCAAGCCAAACAAGTTTGAATGGAAATGAAAGTTAAAGAAACGATGAACGTCCTAGGAGGTAGGGACGAAAAAAGAACTAATAAGCACTTGGCTTCGAAGAGTCTAAGAAGAAACATGGTAACTAGACCAGGGGGTATAGAATGAAGATACAGAGCAACCCGGGATGGAGTCAAATCTCAAAAGTAAAAAAAATAATGGAAATGCGCTGTACTCTTACGCAGTGTGCAAGGGTGTGGATTTCAAAAGTGGTTTACATGTGGCAATCACAGATCCGAAGTCCTACAAAGAGGTCCATGAAAGCAAAAATGCTGACATGTGGAAGTTGTCTGAACAAGCCGAACTGAAGTCTCCGGAGGATCTGGGAGCATTGAGGTTGGTAAAGAGGCGATATGAAAAGGTACCTCTGCCAACCAAATGGGTACATGAAACCAAGTTTCTCCGACGGAACTGTTGAGCGGTACAAGGCACGCTTGGTCGCGAGAGATGACAAGCAGGTGTATGGGCAGGATTTACGTTTTCACACTTTTAACTGTTATGAACATTAATAATGTGAAAGTAGTCCTTGTCATGTCTCAAATTTGGAGTGTGTTAGTGCGGCACGGTGATGTGCTCAGTACATACCCAAAGGCAAGAACCGAAGAAGGATATGATATCCATCTGAAGGTATGGAATTACACCAGACACCCTGGATTTTTTTTGGTGTAAATTCATGTGATGAAAAAAATGGCATTACAATTAATTTTGAATTAACCCCTAAAAATGTGTTAATTCAAGTGATGAATTGGTATTACAAATTTTTATTGATTAAAGCAAGATATAAGACTTTGGAATCAGCTACTTTGCGAAACTTTGGAAGGAATGCAGTTCACGCAGTGTGATACAGACACGTGCGTTTTTGTGGTGGAGCGGATGATCAGAATTTTTGAGGTTCTATCAGGCGTTCCCACAGCGCCCGGACTACCGACTAACGAAGGGGGTCCTCCGGTTGTCCTGTGACAGGCCTATGTCTTGCTCATCTTGTGTACGACGGTTTGGTCATGAGTCGCTCTCCAGGTTACTGGGACGTAGATCCGTGCAATTCCAATGCAGATCGAGGTGAATTCGTATCATATCGACGGGTGTAGATCAGGTGCAAAAAGTCGATGATCAAGATCGATGATCGATGATCGCAGATCGCAGATCGATCTAGTTGATTTTGCTCTGTGGTGGAGCGGCTGATCAGAGTTTTTGAAGCTTGATCAGGCGTTACCACGGCGCCCGGACTGCCGATTGACGAAAGGGGTCCTCCGGTTGTCCTTTGGGACTTGTCTTGGTCTTGCTCACCTTGTGTACCCGAAGGCTTGGGCGTGGGTCGCTCTCCAGGTGGCGGGGATGTCACAATGCAATTCCTTGATGCAAGATTGGGGTAATTCGTAACGAATCGACCGATGTGCTGATCAGGTACTATCAGGATTGATTACGATTGATCTAGTAGATTCCCCACGAGTTGGCGCGAGTTGCGAACAGTTGATTGCAGGTCGCAGGTTGTAGATAGTCGATCTTAGTGGCGATCGGCGAAGGGGTACTTGATCAGGCAGCGGAAGTCTTCACCACCTGATCGCCGAGCCTCTTAAACTAAATACGCTAATAGAATACCCAATATACTATGTATTCTACGCTTAAATTAAGAGAAGGGTCGATCAGCTACGGGCTGATCGACGGTTTACACTAAAAATTCGCCTAGTAGTTCCCGTGGAGCGCTTAAAGCAGCCGAAATACCAGGGGCCAAACGTGTACCAATGGGGGAAGAGGTGAGAGCGCACTGCTCGATCACGTTCCCCAAGACCAAACAAAAAAAAACTTTAAAAATTACCGCTGGCACCCGGGCGGAGTCTCGGGAGAGTTCTTCTTCACTCTATGCCTACCGGTGGGCCAAAAATGCACTAGGTGCTCCCGCCCGGGACGTAGAGGTGCGTGTAGATGAGGGGAGGCGCAAAGGTGCTTTCCCTGAGGGTCCTTTGTAGTTGGACGCAAAAAAAGAACTGTATTACTGCTTATATCCTAATATCTACCAAAATATAGTATCAGCCAATCCGAACTACCCATTCCTACACATTTTTTCGACCATTCGACCTGATTTCTCCACTTACCGTTAGGTTACCGTTAGTTAACTGTGCCAGTTGTCGCATCGTCTCAGATGTCCCGTCCATGCCCCGTCCATGTTCGCCACCGTTGTGCCAACAGTTGTACTGACTGATGTACCAACTGTGGTACCAACTGTGGTGCCAACTGTCATACCACCTGTTGTAACGACTATTGTACCGACAAAATTTGTGGTACATTTTACCACAGCCGTACCCATAGTGGTGTCCACAATTATACCCACAATTATGTACCAATTTTTAGGGTACACTTTACCACAGAGTGGTGCCCACAGTCATGCACCCAGTTACACACAAGCAACATTACTTGTCCCAATGTAGTGATGCACCAATTTTTTGGTATACTTTACCACAGCCGCCCCTGAAACTCGTCCCAGCCGGACAGCGGTTGGGGCGGGGGTCGATCATACCGTTGCTACCCATTGATTATGGCATCGTCGAGCATGTCATTTCCACCCAATGATCATCCATTTCCACTAGCTAATTTTCACAAGTCAATCACGAAGTCGATCATGGACACCAGATCGTCCCTATCTGATCTCAAAACGCGATTGACGATTTTGCGAGAATAGGAGTTCAAGAGCACATCTCGGCCAAAGGGGCATCGCCCCCATGCGGCGCAACAAAACTTGCAACTCTTCAGTGCTCTTGGATCGATCGCGCAGCGCGTCGTCCACCTCCCGCGCGTGAACGTGTGCCATGACCACGAGCTTATGGAACGTCGATGGTGTTTCGTCACAAAAGTCATAACAAATCATGGGCGGATCTTCGCCGCCACGACAGAGACAAAAGCCGGACAACAGCGTACGTTGCATGCGCTTGAGTGCCGGTAGAAAACGCAGACAGCGAAAGGCTTCCATGGCGACCCACTGGGGAGACACTGCGGATGAAGGTAGCGTTAACAGACGCGACAAGTCCGGACCGTGACTTTTTCCCTCCGAATCTGATCACAGACGCAGTGCGGCTGTGCGTGCAAGCGGACGTGATGCTCCAGACACTGTGCGACTTGGTGCGCTCGATCCAAGGCACTTGTCAAGAACTACGCGAGCGAGAGGTGGCCCGTGGATGGCCGCACGAATAAGGCATGGACCGTGTCGTACCATCGACGACAGTATTGAACTCGTGCGTGCAGCTGACGATGCAAGAGCGAGGAAATGGATTAGGCTAGCGGGTGGATCACTTTTTCCTTCAATCAATAAACACTCTTGATCATAACATTCCCACTTTTTGCTTCGTCATTTCCCATACATATACAAACATCGATCTTCCATCGGATCATCTGCCGTTGCTTCTGTGGTGGAGTCAAGTTCAAAATAGAACACCGTAGTGTCGAGAACCTGACCACCATCGTGCCCAGCCTTTCAACTGACGCGGGGGTACCCCGCGAACCTCCGCCAAAGATCCGATCTGATCGTACGCTGCTAACAGATGACCGATCATCAGCTGCTAGCAGACGACCGATCATCAGCATAGGACGCCTGTACCGATTTCTTCGTCTCCGTCTCACCTTGTGTACCCGATGGAATGGGCTGGTTTCACACTTGGTGGATCGTAGCCTCGAATTGATATGGTCTTAAATGCGAGAGACCGTGCTGGGTAGTGTACCCTGGGCGGAACTCTTCACCCTGGGTACTGGCAGACCAGTTATACTCCAAGTAAATATACTCCAAAGGGCAGATCGCTTAACCGATCGTAGAGCCCAACCAATGCGAGAATAACAGACCAATATTCCAATATAGAGATCCAAACGAGAACGTGACAAACTCCACGAACGATATCTCCACGAAACAATCCAAAACTTGTATACACGTTCCAAACGTGCGTGACTTGAGCTTGTAAAGCCGACCAATGCGTACTCCCGTCGAGGGAATTCCGGCGGGCCAAGTGCGTCTGTGACGCGTCCCGGCCGGGTATAATGAGCTAGAGGGGATTATTCGACCCTCTGCCTCAAAGACTCTGCGGAGTGCAGAGGCGACTAGCGTACTTAAAGAAACGACTTCCTTGATGAGTTTTAGGCCAAAGAGAACAACCAAAACCCGGTAAAACCTAAACTTGGTAAAACTAAAACTAACCAATCCTATCTCCCTACGGTCCCCAATATGTACAAACATGAAATATGTGAGTACACGCAATATCATGTGACTTACCAAAATCTGTGTTCTTGACACTTCTTGCACACGATAGGCCCAAAATACTCCATCCTTTCAGCCAACCAGATCAATCTGCGTTGAAAACTGGTACACTGGTGCAACCTGGTCAACAATTTTCACTTCCACTTCACCACAGCCGCCCCTGAGTATGGTCGTAGCCGCACAACGGTAGCGACCGGATCTCACCACATCCAGATCTTCGTAGTAGTGGACTTCACCGATGGACCGATCTTCGAGTCCGCCTTCGCCAGGTACTTGTCTTTATCACCTGACCATCTTGTAGCCTTTTTTGACGCTCGTTGCTGCAGGTGCCCTGTATTCCCAATCGCCCCATGTCGATTCGCCTCCCCGATCGGCCCGATCTGACAGCCCTCGTCACACTTCGGATTCCGACACACCGGAAGGGCATCAGATCGGGGCCGATCAGCTCCAGAAAACAGTCAGGTAACTTCAGTCGCAGTTGGCCACAAAGGATTCATCACTCCTGCAACTGCGGAAAGAGGTGGATACTTTAATCCCTATATCCACGAAGTTGCAGGAGGTGATCGCCGAAAACGCGCATCTCCGGGCCCATATCGCCCAGCAAAAAACGCGAGGTAAGCCGATCGGTCTGTTTTTCGTCTTGGATCTGCTCTAACCTTCCTTCGCATGTAGATCGGCTGCCAACCGACATCACCAAAGCGTTTGACGGCCTACTCGCGGCTGATAGCAGTCTCATGACCACTGCGATCACTCCGACCGATCTTAGACAGGCTGATCGACGCACGCCACGATCTGTCTCGCTGGGAGGCCTACAGGTCACACCTCCGGGAACAACTTGCGTTGTTCAACCGGCAGAGGTTGGAGGATCAGTCCGATCGGGCTTTACTCCGCACCCAACAGGGTGACCTGGAGAGGCGATCGATCAGAGCGGCCGATGCAGATCGGTCAACGCTAGATCCTGAAGCCGGACGCCGGTACAACAAGTTGGTCAGCTGTTGATGTCACCGATCTACGGCCGCCCAACGACGGTTTGACTCCGGGGTCCAGGAATCCGATCGGCTCTGGAAAGACTCGACCTTCCCGATCTGGTCCCTGACCACTACCTGCAACTCGCCGATCTACCTGCAACTCGCCGATCTTGCACCACGATCAGAAACGACGCCACTCATTGGCTAAAACTAAACGCTCCAAGATTCCAAAACTTCCAAGAAGCGTAAGGACGCGTCGAAGGGCCCAAGGGCGCGGGGCGTAGCGCACGAATCCTAACTCGAGGAGAAGCAAGCGGCGCCCCAAAAGAAATCCAAGACGCTGGCGCATCCTCCAATCCCAAGATCGGACGCAGCCGACGTCTACCATCGCCAAATGCATGCGTCCATGAGCCCCCCCACTTCTCACACCAAGCACATGGAGATATCCTCCGGAGAAGACCCGGGGAAGGGATCGGGAGATTCTGAGTTCTTGATCACTGCTTTGTCCAAGTCCCGATCTGATCAACGTCGAGGTCCTGTTCCAGCGAAGCCTGCATTAGGGGCTGATAAGGTGATCAGATCCCAGGGTGATGATGTTGCGCAAGCGCGTGTGTCAGCAGAGTCGGCGCCTTCTTTCCAGCCCGGCACATCTAAGCTGTGCCATCACGCCCGGTTGAAAGGGGTGTTGATTGGAGATCGACCTCTTCCATCGCTGACCTCAGATGCCACTTGCCATGGTCACCGGGGCAGATCGGTAGCTTGCACCGATCAGCCCTGACCAAACAAGATCTGGCCCGGTCGATGTCCCGACCTGACTTCTGGATCTTCCCTCCAGCTTTGAAAACCCCTGACCCGTCTGCGTGGCGGGCGGATCTAGTCACAGGACCGCAAATCGCCCGTCTGTATGCAGATCGGCCATGGGAAGTGCTGCTTAGCGCCAGGTTGGACTACATATTCGCGTTGACTCCTTGGATCGATTCGCTTCTGGGCCGACATCGGGATTTTAATACAGCCCACTGCCAGGCGATCTGGGAGTCTACCCAGTATCCCCTACTTCCCGCGGGTCGGAAGTTACGTGATCAAGACCTGATCCTGTTTCAGAAGCGCCGGAAACAGCGCCGGAGTCGGGCGGGCGAGGCTTGGCTGGACCTATGCCAGTTTATTCTGGAAGGGATGTTGGCCCGCGAGTCCGACATCGACATCTTTCTGTATCCGGTTTATCTTCATATTGCCAAGCGTCGCGTTGAGAGCCCCGGGGTGTTTGTTGACCGAGGACGGCATCTGGTATCCCGGTATTCATTGTGACGGGCCGGTCGTATACCTGAAGGACGCCTTGATCCAGATCGATCAGAAGGAGCCCCGGCGTAATCAGCATCGGGACCAGATCGAAGACCATCCGGCATTTACTATCGTTCGTTTGTGGGGTGATTGCGACTCTTGATGCGTCAGATAGCTGACCAGATAATCCATAATACATGTCATCATTCTTTCCAAATTCCTGATCACCCGATCACTTGACCAAATTTCAGCACTTTCTCCAAACTTGCACCAACACGTTATCACACACAGTTTCCAATAACATCGCAAAATTTATCACCACGTTCATCACTCCACTACTCCAGTTCAACACAGTTCATCCCGCTAATTCACAATAATTTAGACCTTACACATATTCACACCGATCGGTATACTGATCGGTGCTACTGCGTGTCTTGATCTTCATCTTCATTAGTCTGTATCACTGCGAAGCGATTCCGACTGACTCGTTCTCGCTCGAGCTCTCGTAGCAGTGCTCCACAATTTAGATCGAGTTCGTCGATCCAAGTTGATTCGTCATGATCCTTCCAGCGGACCAGATATTCTCTGTGGGTGCGACCGAAACGCGTCTTCTTGACCGATCGGACATCTAGCACCTTTTCCACCTCGAATTCGTCCTCTTCCAATGGTCTTTCCCAACTGTCTTCCGGCAGCAGAGCTTCGTCAAAATCGAATCTCTCCGCTTCGTCTACTAGACAGGGCATTTTAGGCCGATCGGGGAGCTCTCTGACCAGCTTTAGTTTGGACACATGCACGATCGGAAAAACTTTATAATCCGTGCCGATCGTAATCAGCCGGGCAGCATGCTCACCGGTCAGCTCTGCTACACGGAAAGGACTGTGCCACATATGAGCCAACTTCTTTGCATAGCCTTCCTTGACCCGATCGAGGTATAAGCATACCCTCGCCCCTGGTTCAATACCATGAGGGCGGACCTGATCGTTATTCCTATCTGCTCAATCTTGCGTGGCCTGACGCAACTTTTCATTGAAGACTTCTTTCTCATGCTGATAATGTTTCTGGACCTTCATGCGCCATCGACTGGCATCGCGATCGCGGGTCCGAGTGCAGACGATCGGTATCGCCGCTTCAAGTGTCGATCGAGGGTCCCATCCATACGCCAGATAAAAAGGCGTTTCTCCTCGGACCCGATCTGTTGAAGAGTTGAGGGCGAATACCAACCTCTCTGCATACTCGTCCCAGTCACGTTGGTCCGGATCGTCCACGTACATCTTGATCGCCCTCGTGATTGTCTGCACCATGAGTTCAGCCGATCTGTTCGCTTGCGGACGATATGCCATCGTCGAACTCTGCTTCTGGCCTAGCATGTTATTGAACGATCGGAACACCTCAGCCATAAAACCGGGTTCCCGATCGTGTCTAATAACTTCTCTGGCGCCGAACCTTCTGAACACGCATTCCTCGTAACTCTGGGCGATCTGCTCCGCAGATCTGGATGCACTAGCCTTTTTGCGATCACCAGACCAGTGAATAGGTCGATCCAGATCAGCAGCTCAGTGTTGCCGCATGTCGATCTGGGCAACGACGGTATGTGATCCATTGCTATCACCTGGAAAGGGTAAGTAGCTTCGATATTTCCGGGCGATCTCCCCTTGATTATCGGTCTGCCCTTTCTGGTCTCGCAATCTGTGCAACAGCCCACCTATTTCTGCACGCTCCGAAAAAGTCCTCTTCGTGAAAGTGGGTCCTGATCTTGTGGTATGTCCTGCCTATGCCCTGATGTCCCCCTACTAGATTCACATGGTAGTGATGAAGGACATCCGGCTGTAGCAACTCAGGGATCACCAGTTTCGCTAGTCGATCTCGATCGGCACTGTCTTGATCAATGTCACGGCAGTAATACAGCAATCCATTGTCGTCCACATCGTAACTGTCCGCGATCTTGGTGCATTCTTTCGCTTGTTCATTTGTTAACTTGGACAGTTCACCGCGCAGATATGCTTTCAGGTTGACAATCCACTCTTCTTCGTCCTACTCCTTGAGGATCCGTTCCGCCTTTAGCTGTTGCACAACCCGCTCACTCAGCCTTTCCTTCGGGAACGATCGGCGAGACTTCCGAGCTCGCGATCTAGTCGCCGCCATCACATGCACCTGATCAGAGCTGTCCTTGGGCTTGATAAATTCCGGGAGCCTGTTTATTTTCATAAGTTCATGTAGAACGGCCTCCTCGGTGATCGTCGCCCCGATCTGGTCCCGCATGGCTTGGGTCGCGAGGTGGTCGGCGCTTCTGTTCCAATCCCGTTTCACGTGCAATAGCTCGTGGTTGGGATATTTTTCCAGCGACTTCATCACCCGATCGTTTAACAACTTCAGCCGTGGTGCCTTACAGTCGTTCTCCCCGGTGATCTGCCTTATCACTAAGTTGGAGTCACCACATATGATGATCCGACCTTTCTTCTGTGATGCCAGGAGATCGAGACATAGAAGGAGTCCCCGATATTCCGCCTCGTTGACCGTTATGTCAGGCGTGAAATCGGCGGCGGCTGCTACTATAGACCATTGTGGTAACTTCCACAGTATGGCACTATAGGCGCCGACCTTCTTCTTCACGCTAGCCGATCCGTCGAAACTCAAGACCAGGATTTCCTCATCCTGATCGACGATCGGTGGCAGCAGCGAGATTGACTGTCGATGTTGCTTCCTTGGGGCAATCGCCATCAGAGCCTCATCCACTTCAGACCGAGGGGTGATACTGGCAGCTAATGTGCCCAATATCTCCTCCTCTACCTTGGTTGGTGCACTTGACGACCTCGAGGGACCACTGCGACAAGATCGCTGACCATCTGCCGAGCCGACCGTCCATCCCATTGTATGATAACAGCCAGGCCCATGTCGACTTTCCCGAAAGAACCTTTACAGATCGGCCGACCAGTAGGCTGTAGCACACATCCAAAATCCGTAGTAAAGCCAGAACTTCCTTTTCGACGATCCCATAGTTAACTTCGTTCGGATTCAACATCCGGATCGTAAAAGTGACCGGATGGTACACACCATAATATTCTTGCACTAGAGTGGACGAAATGGCCCACTTACTAGCGTACACAATGACGATCGGCATTTTTTCCGGATCGAAGTGTCTGAGAATCGGTGCCGTCTCCATCTTGGGCTTCAGCATACCGAAAGCAACCTTTGCACGCTTCATGTGAACCTCTGCCTCCATCTGCAGAAAATCGGCGGGCAGATCAGAGTCGCAGCCCTCCCGTAAAGTTTCCCGATCTCCTTCGCGCAACATATGGTAGTCGACTTCCCGGAGTTCTTACAGCACGGACGCGTAAATCGCGAAGTATTCAATGAAGCGGATGTAGTAATTTAAGCTCCCTAAGAAGGACTGCATTGCCTTCAGTGATCTGGGAAACGGGAGGTTGCTCAGTGACTCCAGATCGTTGGGATTGGCCTCCAACCCACTGATCGACACCATATGACCCAAATAGGAGACCTTGGACATGCCCCAAAAACTCTTCAAAGCACCACGTATCGACAGGTTCCAGAGATCGTATGTCTCCAACAACCGTTCGACCTTCTCGCACAGATCTCTCCATGACGAAGAAGAGATCAGAATGTCGTCGATATACGATCGCCTCCCCAGAACGGACTGTCTCCTTTCCCGATCGGGTTCACCCTCTGTAAATACATCATGGTTTTCGGTGGGGTCCCGATCGGTACTGATCTTGAAGTGTCCATACAATGCGTTGTCGATCAGCCTCTGGTAGATCTGGGGCGCGTTCTTCAGACCGAACAGCATACGGTTCCACTCGAACAGACCGAACGACGTAACAAATGCGGAGATCTCGCGACCCCTATCGGTCATCGAAACCACCCAAAATCCACTTGCCATAACCAGTGAGCAATACCATAGGGTCCTGTCGAGATCTTCTAGCAGATCGCTGATCAGTGGTATCGGGTACACCATAAGCTTGGTCAACCGATTTACCAACCGATAATCGATACACAACCTGATGTCGACGCCGTTCTTCTTGATCACAATCACGATCTATGAGGCCCACGGCGAGGTCGACGGCTTAATGATCATGGTGGCCAACAGTCCTTTAATAAGATCGGACAATTTTTCGCGGTACTGTGGCGCCACACGTCGGCATCGCTGGGCGATCGGCTTGGCATCACCCACGTCGATGTCACAGATCGCTCCGCGAGCAGCAGGGGGTAAGGCGTTGCCTTTCCCGATCAGCAGACACTTCAGAGAGGACTGCCATCTGGCTCTCCATCTCCTGAATATATTGATCCCCGCCCTCATGGATACAAACTTGGTCGTCTTACGGGGCCATATCACCCAAACCGTCCTGATAGGTTGAACAATGCTGTTCCCGATCGGCGGGCTGCCTTTCCACGACGTCGATCTGCTTAGGCGCGCCATCGTGGTGCGCCCAGCAATGCCATGTTTCCCTTTTCCTATTTCCGTCTCCGCTGTCGCCTGCTCTTGTGACGCCACCACGTTGACGAACCTTGGATCATCTGCTTGATGGTCCACCGTGTCCGGCGACTGCGGTGCCTTTCTTCGAACTAACATCTTCTTTGGGGTTACATAGCTGGGACGTTCCACCATAGGTGATGTATCTTCTTCCACAGATCCATCATCGCTGATCAGATCGGTGGTCGCGTGGTATGCCAAATTCTGCCACTCAACATACCGTCTCGATCCGATCGAGACGAACCCCATCTTTCTTGGCACTTTCCCATCCGCCAGCGACATTCCAACAATAGTATTGTTGTCGAGTGTAAGCGGATTGTCACCGATATTAGTGACTCGAACAAAATCATATCGGGCGGCGCTCTTCACAAAGGTCGACACCCACCGATCGCCCCTGGTCACCCATCTTACCTTCCTTGATCGAAAACCTTTGTCGACCGGGCTATCAGCGGATTGGCCAATTGGAATGGTGACATCTTAGTCCCACCTGATCAGATCGGTGTGCGATCCGTATAGGGGTCGCCGACCAGCTAACTGGATCTGGGCCTCATCCGGGATTGTAAGCACTACATGAGACAGATCAAGGCGAATACCTGCCGACACCATGAAATCCATGCCTAACAGGGCATCCTGACCGGCCATCTTGCCAACCCAAGCGCTGAAGAAGTAAACCAACGAACCCGATAGGGTGATCTTCACGCGCGTCCTTCCTTCGGTAATGTAAGAATTTTCCCCAATTCCAACGCATTCTTGTATCTGAGTATCGTCTATACGACATCCGAACTTACGAGAAAGGCGGAGTCGATTATCGAGACTTCACCCCCAGAGTCGAATAACATCGTCGCTTTCTGGTTGTTTATCTTACCACAGGTGTTGTATAGTCAAGTTCGAAATAGAATACATTTGTATCGACAACCTGACCACCACCATCGTGCGCAGCCTTCCAACTTACGGGGGGTACCCCGCGGACCTCCATTCGAAATCTGGTCCGATCGTCCGCTGCTGGCAGACGACCGGTCATCATCCAGAGACACTTGGTCCGATTCACTTAAGAACATCTCACCTTGTGTACCCATTGGAGTGGTCTAGTTACACACTCGGTGGATCGGGATCGCAGATCGATTTGATTCGGTCTTGAATATGAGACCGTGCTGGATAAGTGTATCTAGGGCGGAACCCTTCACCCCAGGTACGCACAGACCAGAAACACTTCCGAAAGATAGATTCCAACAGGTCGATCGTCCAAACGATCTAGACCTGACCAATACGAAATAATAGAGGGTAGAACAATCAACCGGTCTAGCCCCTGACCAATATGAGAGAAGACCAAAACCGGTCTAAACTCCAACCAATGTTAAAATGCGCCAATATGTCCACGTGAAAACCCAATATGTCCGTGAAACTCCACAAACGATATCTCCACGTAAAGACCAATCCAGTGAATAGCACGTTCCAAACGTACTTGACTTAAAGTGTCGAGATCGCCAAATCGTACTCCCGTCGAGGGACTTCCGGTGGCCAAAGTGCGCGTGCGGCGCGTCCAGACCAGGTATAATAGGCGAGAGGGGATAATTCAACCCTCTGCCCCCAAACACTCCGCTGTGGGCGGAGGCGACTAATTTACGTAAAAAGAAGAACGGCGACCCCTTGCTGTGGTATAGACCAAGACCAAAGGACTTCTACTTAGAAAAACCGCAACCAAAAGACTTCTATTCGGAGAAACCA
Source organism: Peronosclerospora sorghi (assembly GCA_026184515.1). NCBI lineage: Eukaryota > Oomycota > Peronosporomycetes > Peronosporales > Peronosporaceae > Peronosclerospora > Peronosclerospora sorghi. Next base: position 8,262,875 of record CM047587.1, on the reverse strand, counting down.
CAACCAAAAGCCCTCTATCCGGAAAATCCACAACCAAAAGACTCTTACTTGGAAGAACTACAACTAACCAATAATACTACCTCCCTATGGTCCCTAATGTACCCACACAAAATTATGTAAAATACCCAAAGTCAGGTGACTCACCCAAGACCAACGTTCTTGATACTCCTTGAATTTGATAGGCTAAAAATACCCCCTTGATACTCATTGAATTTGATAGACTAAAAATACCCCCCTCCTTGTTTGGACCAATCCGGGATTCGACCAACTGCCTTGACCAAAAGTGACCAAATTTGTGGTACACTTCACCCCAGCCGCCCCTGAGTCCGACCGTGTCGCACAACGATAACGGTCTGACTCACCCATCACTCGACCAACTGGACCTTGGTCACTTACACTTCTTCACCATGGACCAAACATCTTCGCCACCTGCGCCAGGTACTTCCTTCACTGCACTCGATCCTCGTATGCTTCCCTTTGACACTCGTTCTTGTTGGTTCTGCAGAAACTCTATGCGCCGAGTCGCCCCATATTGCTTCACCTGTCCGGTCGGCTCGGTCTGGCAGCCCACATAATTCTCCTGCACTTCAAACATCGGAACGGTGTCAGACTAAAGCCGACACGCGGATGCAGGATATGCTCGCAGAAAACATGCGTCTCAAGACCCAGGTGGCCAACCAGGCAACACGAGGTGCGCATCTTTGGTCTTCATCTTGTACTCTTCTTGACCCTCGTTTGTCTTCAGCTCTCATCTCTCCCAACATAGTCCAGGCAATAGGTGCCTTGGTCGACGCTGATAGGCAGTCTGACGGTCACGCTGACCAGCTTCGACACATTTTGGAGGAGCTGATAAGCGCGCGCCATGAGCTGTCCCGTCTGGAGGCTCATCAGTCCCATCTCCGGGATCAACTTGCACTTGTTCCACAGCGGCAGCTGGACGGACAGCTTGATGCGACCTCACTGCGCATGCAGGTTGACGACCTCGCGCGATGCATTGCCGAGTTTCAAATTGCGATTCAAGACCAGACCGGGAAGGTCCGGTCCTGTCAAGACGGGTCCGACGCTTGGACGCAAGAGTCGGGTCGTCGTCGGGTGGCACTAGACCAGTGCCGCCAGCGCTTGATAAACTTGCTACCTCCGTGTTCGACTGCTTCCTCCAGCGTTGATTGGTACGCATTGGCAACCTTAGTCGCCTCGGGGAAAGACCAAGACCGCTTGAAACAGGACCAAGACCGGTTGAAGCAGTACCAAGACCGACGTCGCTCATTGGCCGATATTCACCATCCCGAAATTACATTACAATCAAAGAAGCGCGCGGACGCGCCGAGTAGCTCGAGGGCGCGGGGCACTGCGCGCGGACCAGGAATCGGGGGGAAGCGTGCAGTGTCCCATAAGAGAGCCAAGACGCAGACACTTCTCATGGACTCGGACTCGGACATGGACGACATCTTCAACCCCTCGGAAAGTCGAGCGCCCTCGCGCCGTACTGCAAGTCGCATCCAGCACACAGGGGTCTCGTCTGAGGAGGACTCCAGCGAAGGGTCCGGCGATTCCGAGTTCATGATCCCCATCCAGTCCAAATCGCAAACGAATTTGCGTGACAGTTTCGTCCAAGTGGCGTCGACAGTGGGGGGTCAGAGCAGAAGACCGGTCTGCCAAGCGACGCTGCACCAGTATCAACATCCGTGACGCCGGCGCCTTCGGTTCTCCCCGGGACATCCGGGCTCCATAAGTAAGCCTTATTAAAGAACATGGCGTTTGACACCAGCTCCCTTCCGCCGCGGACGTTTGGAGTCACTTGGCCGTGGTCGTCGGGGCAAATCGGCTGTTTGCGCCGGTCTACCCTGACCAAGCAGCTTCTGGCCCGGTCTTTCTCTCGTCCGGACTCCTGGCTTTTTCCACCGGTCAATAAAACCCCTGCCGCGTCTGCATGGAGGGCGGACCTGATTACGTCGGCGCAGATCTCCTGACTGTACGGCGATGAACCATGGAAAATCTTCGAACACTCCAAGATAGGACTTGTGTTCCACTTGACTCCATGGATCGGCTCTTTGCTAGGCCGGGTGAAGAATTTCAACAGGATCCACGGTCAAGCAATTTCGGAAGCGTCCCACTACTTGGTGCTTCCTCCCGACCTTCCTCCCGACCGGGTGCGACAAGATCCGAGCCTGGAGACGTTCCAGAGCAAGCGCAAGCGACGTCGAATTCGAGCGGGCGAGACTTGTCAATCCCTGTGCCAGTACATTTCGGACGGGATGCGAGCTCGCGAGTGTGACGTCGACGTGTTCTTTTACCCGGTGTTCGTCCACATGCCAAGGCGTCGCGTTGAGAAGACCAGACTGCTGGCCGACGACGGCACATGGTACCCCGGTCTTGATTGCGCTGAGCCGGTCGCGGACCTCAAGGATGTTTTGGTCCAGCTTGACCGGAAGGACCCCTGGCGTAACCAGTTTCAGGATCAAGTGGAACATCATCCGTCAATGGCCATCGGCCGTCTGTGGGGCGATAGCAACTGAAGCCGTAGGTAGTCGACCAGATAACTCGTAATAAATGTCATCATTTCTTTTCGTATGTCCGATCGTCAAATCACTTGAACTAATTTTACCACTCTCTCCATAGTTTCACCGAACACGTTATCGTAAACAGTTCCACCCCCATCACGAAAAATAGTCATCACATTCATCATTCCGCTACTCCAATCCGTCACAGTCCATCACAATTTCACATCAACTCCGGACCTCCCACATCTTCACACCGGTCTAGACCGACCGATGCTACTGCGTGTCTTGGTCTTGGTCTTCATGGGTCTGCATCACTGCGAAGCGATTACGACTGACTCGTTCTCGTTCGAACTATCGTAGAAGAGACCCACAATTCAAGTCGAGCTCGTCGACCCAAGTTGATTCATCATGGTCCTTCCATCGGACCAGGTACTCTCGGTGAGTCCGACCGAACCTGGTCTTCTTGGTAGACCGAACATCCAAGACCTTCTCCACTTCAAACTCGTCTTCCTCTAATGGTCGTTCCCAACTGTCCTCCGGCAGTAACGCTTCATCGAAATCAAATCTTTTTCCTTCGTCTACCAGACAGGGCGTTTTCGGTCGATCCGGAAATCCTCGGACCAGCTTCAACTTGGACACATGCACAATCGGGAAGACCTTGTAATCTGTACCAGTTGTTACTAGACGGGCAGCGTGCTCACCAATCATCTCGGCAACACGGAAAGGGCCGTGCCACATGTGAGCCAGATTCTTCGCATAGCCCTCTTTCACTCGGTCTAGGTATAACCATACCTAGACGCCCCTGGTTCTATACCGTGGCGTTGGACCTGGTAATTAGTCCGGTCTTCCCGGTCTTGTGTGGCCTGACGCAGCTTTTCGTTGACGACTTCTTTTGCATGCTGGTAGTGTTTCTGGACCTGCATGTGCCAGCGTCGAGCATCACGATCACGGGTCCGGGTGCAACCGATATGTATCGCAGCTTCCAATGTCGGCCGAGGGCGCCATCCATATGCCAGATAAAAAGGCGTTTCTCCTCGGACCCGATCGGTCGACGAGTTGAGTGCAAACACCAGCCTTTCTGCATACTCGTCCCAATCTCGCTGGTCTTGGTCAGCAACGTACATCTTGATCGCCCTCGTTATGGTCTGCACCATGCGTTCCGCCGATCCATTTCCTTGCGGACGATATGCCATCGTCGCACTCTGTTTCTGTCCCAGCATGTTATTCAACGACCGGAGCACCTCGGCCATAAAACCGGGTTCCCGATCGTGACTGATGACCTCGCTGGCGCCGAATCTTCGGAACACACATTCTTCGTAACTCTGGGCGATCTGCTCCGCAGACCGAGATGCACTTGCCTTCGCAAAACTAGACCGGTGAACAGGTCTACCCAGATCAGCAGCTCAGTGTTGCCGCGCGTCGATCTAGGCAGTGACGGTATGTGGTCCATCGCTATGACCTGGAAAGGGTAGGTAGCTTCGATATTTCCGGTCGATCTCCCCTTGATTACCGGTCTACCCTTTCCGGTCTCGCAATCCGTGCAACAGCCCACATATTTCTGCACACTGCGGAAAAGACCTCTCCAGTGGAAGTGGGACCTGATCTCGTGATAGGTCCAGCCTATGCCCTGATGTCCCCCTTCTAGACTCACGTGATAGTGATGAAGGACATCCGGCTGCAGCAACTCGGGGATCACAAATTTCGCCAGTCGGTCCCGGTCTGCACTGTCTTGGTCGGCATCGCGGCAGTAATACAATAATCCATTATCATCCACTTCTTAGCTATCCGCGATCTTGATGCACTCTTTCGCTTGATCGTTCGTCAACTTGGACAGTTCACGACGCAGGTAGGTCTTGAGGTTCATAACCCATTCTTCTTCGTCCTGCGCCTTGAGGATCCGTTCCATCCTTAACTGTTGCACTGCATATTCGTTCAAACTTTCCTTCGGGAACGGTCGGCGAGACTTCTTAGCTTTCGATCTAGTCGCGACCATCGCATGCACCTGGACTGGGGCGTTCTTGGGTCCGATCACTTCTGGGAGCCTCTTTATATTCATCAATTCATCCAGAACGGCCTTCTCGGTGATCGTAGCCCCGGTATGGTCTTGCATGGCCTTGGTCGCGAGGTAATCGGCGCTTCTGTTCCAGTCCCGTTTCACGTGCAATAGCTCGTGGTTGGGGTGGTCCTTCAATGCCTTCATTACTCGATTGTTTAGCGTCCTTAGTAGTGGAGCCTTGCAGTCGATCTCTCCGGTGATCTGCCTGATCACTAGGTTAGAGTCACCACATATGATGACTCGCCCCTTCTCTTGCGACGACAGCAGGTACAGACATAGAAGTAGACCTCGGTACTCCGCCTCGTTAACAGTAATATCCGGCGTGAAGTCGGCAGCGGCTGCAACTATAGACCATTGCGGCAACTTCCACAATATGGCACTATAGGCGCCGACCTTCTTCTTCACGCTTGCCGATCCGTCAAAACTTAAGACCAAGATCTCTTCGTCATGGTCGACGGTCGGTGGCGGTCTCGAAACTGACTGCCGAGGTTGCTTCCTCGGGGCAATCGCTATCAATGCCTCGTCCACTTCAGACCGAGGGGTGATACTGGCAGCTAATGTGCCCAATATCTCTTCCTCGCCCCTGGTGCACTTAACGACCTCGAGGGTCCACTGCGACAAGACCGCCGACCATCTGCCTAGACGTCCGTCCATACCATTGGCTGATAATAGCCACGACAGAGTAGACCGTCTTGACAGGACCTTTATAGGTCGGCCGACCAGCAGGTTGTAACACACATCCAGAATTCGTAGCAACGCCAGCACTTCTTTCTCGACAATTGCATAGTTCACTTCATTTGGTTTTAGAGTACGGCTCGTAAACGTGACTGGATGATACACATCATCTTGATCTTGCACTAAAGTGGCCGAGATTGCCCACTTACTGGCATATAGAATAATGGTCGGCACTTTTTCGGGAGCGAAATGCTTGAGTATCGGTGCCGTCCCATCTTAACCTTCAACATACCAAAGGCAAACTGTGCACGCTTCATATGATCTTCGGCCTCCACTTGCGGACAAACTGCAGCAATACCAGAGTCGGCGCCCTCCTGTAAAGATGCCCGGTCTTCTTTGCGCAACATATGATAGTCAACTTCCCGGAGCTCATACAGCACAGCCGCGTAAATAGCAAAGTCTTCAATGAATCGGCTATAATAATTCAAGCTTCCCAGGAAGGACTGCATTGCCTTCAGTGATCTGGGGAACGGGAGGTTACTCAGCGAATCCAGGTCCTTGGGATTAGCCTCTAGACCATTGTTCGAGACCATATGGCCTAAATAGGCGACCTTGGACATACCCCAAAAAGTTTTCAAGGCACTGATAGATAGGTTCCAGCGGTCGCATGTCTCCAACAATCGTTCAACCTTCTCGCACAGATCGTTCCATGACGAGGCAGGTATCAGAATGTCGTCGATGTATGACCGCCTCCCTATAACGGACGGTCTTCTTTTCCGATCGGGTTCACCCTCTCTAAACACATCATAATTTTCAACGGGGTCCCGATCGGTCTTGATCTTGAAGTGTCCGTACAGTGCGTTGTCTATCAGCCTTTGATAGATTTGGGGCGCGTTCTTCAGACCGAACGGCATACGATTCCACTCGAAAAGACCAAACGGTGTCACAAATGCGGAAATCTCACGGGCTCGATCAGTCATCGAGACCACCCAAAATCCACTTGCCATATCTAGCGAACAATACCACAAGGTCTTGTCGAGGTCTTCCAACAGATCATTAATCAGCGGCATCGGGTAAGCCATGAGTTTAGTCAGCCGATTTACCAGCCGATAGTCGATGAACAGTCTAATGTCAACGCCGTTCTTCTTGATAACAACTACAATCGGCGAGGCCCATGGCGAGGTCGACGGTCTAATAATCTTGGTGACCAACAGTCCTTTAATGAGATCAGAAAGCTTTTCACGGTACTGTAGCGCCACGCGTCGACATCGCTGGACAATCGGCTTGGAATCTCCAACATCAATATCACAAATCGCACCACGGGCTGCAGGTGGTAAGCCGTTGCCCTTTCCGATCAGCAGATGTCTTTTCTTCCATATGATATTCTTCAACTGCTCGATCTGGTCTGGACTGTTAAGGTCTTGATCACCCACTTGTAAATCATCCATTGTAACTTCGGGCGAGTCGGCAGCCACTTCAGGGAGGACTGCCATTTGGCTTTCCAGCTCCTGAATGTATTGTTCCCCTCCTTCATATATACAGACTTGTTCATCTTCTGGGGCGATATCACCTAGACCATCTGGACCGTCTGAACGCCCCTGGTCTTGATCAACGGGCTGTCCTTCACTGATATCGGTCTGATTAGGAATACCGTCATGGTCCGACTTAGCAATTTCATGTTCCCTTTCTTCCGTTTCTTGCTCCGCTGTCGCCTGGTCTTGTGCTGACACCACGTTGACTAACCTTGGCTCGTCTACTTGATGGTCCACCGTTCCTGGTGACTGCGGCGCCTTTCTTCGGACCAACATCTTTTTTGGGGTGACATAACTTGGTCTTTCCACTAAAGGTGATGTATCCTCTTCCACCGACCCATCATCGCTGATAAGATCGGTGTTCGATTGGTACGCCAGGTTTTGCCACTCGACATACTGCCTCGACCCAATTGAGACGAACCCCATCTTCCTTGGTACCTTTCCTTCTGCTAACCACATACCAACAATAGTGTTATTGTCCAGTGTCAGCGGCTTGTCACCGATATTGGTAACACGGACAAAATCACGTCGACCAGCACTCTTTACGAAGGTCGATACCCACCGATCGCCCCTGGTCAACCACAACTTCCTCGAACGAAAACCTTTCTCGACCGGGGTATCGGCAGACCGACCGACTGGGATAGTGAGGTCTTGATCCACCGGACCAGATCGGTATACGAACCATACAGAGGTCTTCGACCAGCCAACTGGACCTGGACCTCATCCGGGAGCGTAAGCACTCCATGTGAGAGGTCTAGGCGAATACCAGATGGGACCATGAAATCCATGCCTAGTAAAGCGTCTTGTATAGCCAACTTGCCAACCGAAGCGCTGAAAAAGTGGACCAGCGATCCCGACAAAGTAATTTTCACACGCGTTCTTCCTTCGGTCATTTAAGATTTTTCACCGATCCCGACGCATTCTTGTCTCTGGGTATCGTCTATACGACATCCGACCTTACGAGCAAAGGCGGAGTCGATTATCGAGACTTCAGCTCCAGAGTCGAACAACATCGTCGCTTTCTGGTTATTAATCTTTCCACAGGCTTTCGCCTACTTGAACCATTTATCAGGCGCGTGATACTTCCAGTATCCGCGGGATTATCCAGGCAGAAAGTCCAACTTCATAACCACCTTGGTCCGGGAGTACTCATCGGTCTTCAGACTGTAGACCGGATGGTCTCGGTCGACGCAATTTGGAATAGAACGTGTATTGTCGGTCTTATCCTCATTGCCGACATATGCATAGATGTGAACCGTAGAACGCTCGGCTCGATCCAGATTCCAACCTGGCGAGCGTTCTAGTTTAACATCTTTTCTGCGTCCGGCGGCAGCATCCCCGCGTGCTTGTCCGGCACGTACCACTTGCGTATCATGTTAAAAAATTCTTCAATCTTGCAGTGGCCGGCCTCCTGGATCTCTCCACATGACTTGCATACGAAGAGGCAATGGTCAGTCGGGTGGACGCGTCTCTAGCACTTCTTGCACACCATCTTCTTCCAGCAGTTTGGACCATCATGTTTGCTCGACCCACAGTGGGAGCACTTCTGACGAGGTCGGTCTGGATCGGACTTGCTTCCGCTCCTTCCTTCCGGTCTACCTGGTCGGATTTCGACCTGGTCTTCGGGGCAGGTCCCGCAACATAGAAGTAACGATACTGGTCTTCATCCGACGACTCCTGTCTGGATTGACTCCCACTTTCCCCTTCCGATCCCGTGCTGTCTTCGGCTACGATCGCCTTGACCGCTCGGGTCGGTCTGGTCCAGGGCCTCTTGACCGGATCGGTCTGGGTCTGGGTCTTGGATCGGTAGCGACCTGATCCACCAGAACTCTTCGCCCTCATGCTACGCGACTGCTGTAGCGTCCGTAGAGTCTGTTCTTTTTCACCCGCGTCCCTAAGACGCAGCAGAGTAAGCTGGTCCGCCAGTTCTTGATCGTCCAGGGTACTAATGTAGTGACCCACATGTTCCAGACCAGCACCGTTCGGCGGGTTATTCTCTTTAATTGTTATGCCGGCACGAAGTGCAGCCACGTTCAACCGATGCAAATACTCGATCGGTGTCTCGTCGCTCCGCTTCTGCATATGGTGATACTTGAGGGCACTCGAAAATCCGGAGTTACAATATTGCCCTTCAAACTCTGCACATAGCTGGTCCCAGTCAGACTGGACATCCCGACCTAACTGTTGGATCCAGTTGGCAGCCGGTCCTTTCAACAAATCCCGGAGAATCAGACACCTTTCACTTTTCGGGGTCTGGTCTTGCAGGAACGCAGACTTGACCCGACCGAACCAAGACCGGGCCTGGTCTTCATCAGTATCCTTGCCAGTGAAGCCCTTGAGGTCGGTCGTCGCGGCCATACGGATGCGCGGAATCGCAGCAGATCCAAAATCGTAAGCAATAGTGGAGGCTAGGTTAGCATTGCGTGGCTTGTCAGCGCCCGTACCGTCTGACCCACAGTGGTCGTCAAGACCGCCGACCGACTCCATATCACAGTCACTTGTCTTACTTGGTCTACGCGGTCTGGCTGGTTGCGGCTTGCGCTTCCCTTTGCCGACTTGCTCACCACTTCGAGTGGGCTTGTCCACAGATGTTACCGATTCCATATCCACATCTCGGCAAACATTGGCACTTTGCTGGGTAGACCGGTCTTGGGCATGTGGCCGCAGAGGTGGTCTAACCCGGTCTACCATGAAACGCTCCATCATCGTCTCAAACATGGTTTGGACGTTAGCTGGAGTCATGGGCAACGTGTTGATACCCTCCTTTTGCGGAAATGAGACATGTGGGGGTCGCTGGAGCCCCGACTGGCAAGCAGCCCTTTGCTGCCGCATGTCCATTTTTTGTTCAGGCTGGGTATGGTCCACCCCCACGGTCATCCGCTCGACACCGGTCTCCAACTCTGATGAGCTGTTAGAGGCCGGTGGAGACTGATAAACCAATCCTTCATCAGAACCAATGTAGACAAGCGCTGTGGAGGCTTCAGCTACCTTCACTGCTGCGGTGGGAGTTGGGCGGTGAACCGCCCCCACCAGTGAGACCAAATGGTCGTGGAAGGTCGACATCGACGATTTCAGCCTCGAAGTCTCAAATTCAAATAGTTTTTGGACATCAGCGGGGTTCTGCATTTTAATTCCAACCTCCGCCAACATCGCCACGAAGTTTTTTACCAACAGTAATGGGCGATCGCTCTGGACCGGCTCGGTAGTGGGACCGAGAAGTCGGTCGGGGATCTGGAGGTTCAACACCCGAAAGACCACGTCAAAACGAACAAATTGTTTCAGCTCAAAAATGTAGTACATCTTGTTTAGGTCTTCTTCAGTGATGCCACCATCTCCGACCTGCGACTTTTCTTCGAGGTCGTCTTCGTCGGCCGGCATTTTTCCCAACCCTTTCTTGGAAATCTTGGGTAGCTTGGGGACCTTGGGGAGGTTGTTCTGATCGTTCTGATCAGCTTCCAAGTATTTTTCGTCTTTTGATTTTCCATCAACTTTTTTATGCACATACATAGGATCAGGACCAAGGTCCTGATCCTTTCCGGGACTATAGCATGACTTGCTATAGTCCCGATCGGCTCCGGTGGGAGCCTTTTTGGGAGGAAAAAAATTACTAATCCAGATCTGGTCCTCCTCCAGGACATACCGGACATCGCCATCTTTATCTAGGACGAAGACGTAAGAAGATAGCTTTTCCTTACACCCTCTCCAGAACGATTCCAAATTCGAATCTTCAAATTCAATCTTTGATGACACCTCGCGGTGATATCCACGATCACCAAGTGATCCGGGCACGCGCACCATTGTGGTGGAGTCAAGTTCGAAATCGAATACATTTGTATCGACAACCTGACCACCACCATCGTGCCCAGCCTTCCAACTTACGGGGAGGGTACCCCGCGGACCTCCATTCGAAATCTGGTCCGATCGTCCGCTGCTGGCAGACGACCGGTCATCATCCAGAGACACTTGGTCCGATTCACTTAAGAACATCTCACCTTGTGTACCCATTGGAGTGGTCTAGTTACACACTCGGTGGATCGGGATCGCAGATCGATTTGATTCGGTCTTGAATATGAGACCGTGCTGGATAAGTGTATCTAGGGCGGAACCCTTCACCCCAGGTACGCACAGACCAGAAACACTTCCGAAAGATAGATTCCAACAGGTCGATCGTCCAAACGATCTAGACCTGACCAATACGAAATAATAGAGGGTAGACGAATCAACCGGTCTAGACCCTGACCAATATGAGAGAAGACCAAAACCGGTCTAAACTCCAACCAATGTTAAAATGCGCCAATATGTCCACGTGAAAACACAATATGTCCGTGAAACTCCACAAACGATATCTCCACGTAAAGACCAATCAGTGAATAGCACGTTCCAAACGTACTTGACTTAAAGTGTCGAGATCGCCAACTCGTACTCCCGTCGAGGGACTTCCGGTGGCCAAAGTGCGCGTGCGGCGCGTCCAGACCGGGTATAATAGGCGAGAGGGGATAATTCAAACCTCTGCCCCCGAACACTCCGCAGTGGGCGGAGGTGACTAATGTACGTAAAAAGAAGAACGGCGACCCCTTGCTGTGGTATAGACCAAGACCAAAGGACTTCTACTTAGAAAAACCGCAACCAAAAGACTTCTATTCGGAAAAACCACAACCAAAAGCCCTCTATCCGGAAAATCCACAACCAAAAGACTCTTACTTGGAAAAACCACAACTAACCAATAATACTACCCCCCTATGGTCCCTAATGTACCCACACAAAATTATGTAAAATACCCAAAGTCAGGTGACTCACCCAAGACCAGCGTTCTTGATACTCCTTGAATTTGATAGGCTAAAAAGCCCCCCTTGTTTGGACCAATCCGGGATTCGACCAACTGCCTTGACCAAAAGTGACCAAATTTGTGGTACACTTCACCACACAGGCTTTCACCTGCTTAAACCATTTGTCGGGCGCATGATACTTCGAGTACCCGCGAGATTCCCCAGGCAGCAGATCCAGCTGCATGACCACCTTCGATCGGGAATATTCATCGGTCGTGAGATTGTAGACCGGATGATCCCGATCGACGCAATTGAGAATAGAACATGTATTGTCGGTTTTATTCTCCTAGCCGACATATGTATAGATGCCAAACGTAGATCGCTCGGCTCGATCCAGATTCCAACCTGGCGAGCGTTCTAGTTTAACATCTTCTCAACGTCAGGTGGAAGCATCCCCGCGTGCTTACCCGGCACATACCACTTGCGCTTCAGATTGAAGAAATCTTCGATCTTCACTGGCCGGCCTCGTGGATCTCTCCACATGACTTGCACACGAAGAGGCAGTGATAGGTGGGGTGGCCGCGTCTTTTGCACTTCTTGCATATCAGCTTCTTCTAGCAGTCCCGATCATCGTGCTTGCTTGACCCGCAGTGAGAAAACTTCTTGCGAGGTCGTCCCGGATCGGACTTGTTCCCACTATTGCCCTTCCTATCTGCCTGGTTAGGCGTCGATCTGGTTCTTGGGGCAGGTTCCGTGACGAAGATGTGGCGATATTGGTCCTCGCCTGACTCCCTACTGAAGTGGCCGCCGCTTTATTCTTCCGATCCAGTGATGTCTTCGGTCACGATCGCCTTAACAGCACGGGCCGATCTGGTCAGGGGCCTCTTCACCGGATCGGTCTGGGTCTTAGATCTGTAGCGACCCGATCCAACGGCGACCTTCGCCCTCATGCTGCGTGAGTGTTGCAACGTCCGCAGTGTCTGCTCCACTTCCCCAACATCTTTGAGGCGCAGCAGAGTGAGCTGATCTGCCAGATCTTGGTCATCAAGGGTACTGATATAGTGACCCACGTGCTCCATAGCGGCACCGGTCGGCGGGTTGCTTTTCTTGATCACTATCCCGGCGTGAATTGCAGCCACTTTCAAACGATTCAGGTACTCAATCGGCGTCTCGTCGCCCCGCTTCTGGATATGATGGTAATTGCGGGCGGTAGAGAATCCGGAGTTGCAGTACTGCCCCTCAAATTCTTAACATATCAGATCCCAGTCAGATCGGACATCCAACCTCAACTGTTGGATCCGGTTCGCAGCCGGTCCTTTCAGCAGATCTCTGAAGATCAAACACCGTTCCTTTTTTGTGTCTGATCCCGCAAGAAAGCAGACTTGACCCGACCAAACCACGATCTGGCTTGCTCCTCGTCAGCGTCCTTGACAGTGAAATCCTTGAGATCAGTGATCGCAGCCATGCGAATGCGTGGGATCGCAGTAGATCCAAAATCAAAGGCGGTCGTATAGGCTAGGTTAGCCCTGCGCGTTCTGCCAGCACCTGCAACGTCTGACCCATAGTGGTCATCCGGATCGCCGATCGACTCCATGTCGAAATCGCTGTTTTTGCTTGATCGGCGCGGTCGGTCTGGCTGCGGCTTGCGTCTTCCTCTGCCAACTGGTCTGCCACCTCGGGTAGCCTTATCCGTTGATGCCACTGACTACATATCCACATCCCGGAAAGTATTGACATTTTGCCGGGCAGATTTGTCCTGGGAATGCGGGCGTGGAGGCGATCGGCATCGGTCTCTCATGAAACGCTCCATCATTGCCTCAAACATGGCTTGGACGTTAGCTTGGGTCATGGGCAACGTGTTCGCATCCTCCTTTGGAGGTACTGAAACCTGTGGGGGCTATTGGTGCCCCGACCGACATGCAGCCCCATGCTGCCGCACGTCCTTTTTATGCTCCCGTGGGGTATGATCCGCCCCCATGGTCATCCGCTCAACACCGACCTCCAACTCCGATGAGCTATTAGAGGCAGGTGGAGACTGATACAGCGATTTATCATCGGAACACACATCACCATGTGCTGCCGTGGCCTCAGCGACCTTCAATGCTGCGGTGGGAGTTGGGCGGCGAACCTCCCCCACCAACGGCACCAAATGATCATGGAGGGTCGACATCGACATCTCCAGCTTCCAAGTGTCCAGATCGAACAGTTTCTGTACGTTGGCGAGGTTTTGCACTTTTATGCCGACATCAGCCAACATCGCTAGCAGGTTCTTCACCAATAGCAACGGCCGATCGCTTTGGATCGGCTCGGTGGTGGGTCCGAGAAGGCGATCGGGGATCTGGGGGTTTAAAGTCCGCATGACCTGGTCATCACGAATAAATCGTTTTAACTCGTGGATGTAAAACATCCTGGTCAGGTCTTCTTCCTTGATAACCCCACCCCCGACCTGCGACTTTTCTTCCAAGTCGTCTTCATCGGGTGGCATTCCGAGCCTCTTCTTGGGAGCCTTCGGAGGTTGGATCGGATCGTTCCAATCAGCCTCCAAGTCGTTTTCATCTTTTATCTTTTCATCAAAACGTTCATTCAAATGCATAGGATCAGGACAAAGTCCTGATCCTTTACGGAACTATAGCAAGACTTGCTATAGTCCCGATCGGCGCCGGTGGGAGCCTTATGGGGAGGAAAAAACTTATTAATCCCGATCTGGTCCTCCACCCGGCCAGATCGGACATCGCCATCCTTATCGACAACGAGAACATAAGGCGATAGCCGTTCCTTATGTCCTCTCCAGAACGATTCCACATTTAATTCATTGTAATCATTTTTTGACGAGATGATATCTTCTCGGTGATATCCCTGGTTCGAATCCGGGCACGCGCACCATTGTGGTGGAGTCAAGTTCAAAATCGAACACCGTAGTGTCGAGAACCTGACCACCATCGTGCCCAGCCTTCCAACTGACGGGGGGGGGGTACCCCGCGAACCTTCGCCTACGATCCGATCTGATCGTCCGCTGCTAGCAGACGACCAATCATCAGCATAGGACGCCTGGTCCGATTTCTTCGTATCCAACTCACCTTGTGTACCCGATGGAATGGGCTGGTTTCACACTTGGTGGATCGTCGCCGCGAATCGATGTGGTCTTAAATGCGAGAGACCGTGCTGGGTAGTGTACCCTGGGCGGAACTCTTCACCCTGGGTACGGGTAGATCGGTTATACTCCAAGTAAATATACTCTAAAGGGCATATCGCTTAACCGATCGTAGATCCCAACCAATACGAGAATAACAGACCAATATTTCAATATAGAGATCCAAACGAGAACGTGACAAACTCCACGAACGATATCTCCACGAAACAATCCAAAACTTGTATACACGTTCCAAACGTGCGTGAATTGATCTTGTAAAGCCGACCAATGCGTACTCCCGTCGAGGGACTTCCGGCGGGCCAAGTGCGTCTGTGACGCGTCCAGGCCGGGTATAATGAGCTAGAGGGGATTATTCGACCCTCTTCCCCCAAACACTCAGCGGCGTGCAGAGGCGACTAGCGTACTTAAAGAAACGACTTCCTTGATGAGTTTTAGGCCAAAGAGAACAACCAAAACCCGGTAAAACCTAAACTTGGTAAAACTAAAACTAACCAATCCTATCTCCCTACGGTCCCCAATATGTACAAACATGAAATATGTGAGTACACGCAATATCATGTGACTTACCAAAATCTGTGTTCTTGACACTTCTTGCATACGATAGGCCCAAAATACTCCATCCTTTCAGCCAACCAGATCGATCTGCCTTGAAAACTGGTACACTGGTACAACCCGGTCAACAATTTTCACTTGCACTTCACCACACTTCATCATCATATTGCGCAGTATCCACCGTAAATTCACCATTTCTCCATTAATCGTGAGTTTCGTCACTAGCTCTTCTCCAATTGAAGGTTCTTCCATCATAATTCCACAGTCAGTTCGTCGATCATGCGTTAGTGGGAATCTTCGTCCACCTGCATTACATCAAACCGATGTTTGGTAATCATCTTTCGTTCGAAGTCCTTGATTATAGCATCGCAGTTCAAATATGCCTCGTCTACCCATGACGGATCATCATGAACCTTCCATTAGACTTGATATTCGCGCAACGTTCTGCCGTACCTGGTATTTCGACCAGATCGGACATCGTTGATGCGATCGACTTCAAATTCTTCCGGCCCTAGGGCCCTTCCCAGCTGTCCTCGGGTATTAAAGCTTCATCAAAATCAAAACGATCCTCTACCCCAGCTTCTAGCACAGAAGTAGGTCGATTAGGAAACTCTTTTACCAGTTTCAACTTGGATAGGTGCACGACTGGAAATATGCATAGTCGGTGCCAGCCGTAATAAACCTTGCAGCATGGTCACCGATCACCTCATCGACTCTGAAGGGTCCATGCCACATATGCGCCAGTTTCTTTGCGAACCCTTCTTTCACTCGATAGAGGTATAACCAAACCCTCAACCCGGCTTCGATCTTGTGCGGGGTCACTTGATCATTATGCTTTTCAGCTCTATCAGCTACTGCTTGGTGCAATCGAGTGCTCACTTGATCACGGGCGTAGCGGTAGTCCCTCTGCAGCCTATATCTCCACCGACGAGCATCACGGTCTTTACGCCGAATCCCACGAAGTTGTAACGTCGATTCCAACGATGATCGTGGATCCCACCCGTACGCCAAATAAAACGGTGTTTCTCCATGAATGCGATCCGGGGTCCAATTCAGCGCGAATACCAGCCGCTCTGCATACGAACTCCAATCCTTCTTACCGACATCTGATACATACATCTTGATCGCTCATGTAATCGTCTGCACCGTTCTCTCCGATTTTCTGTTCGCCTGTGGACGGTATGCCATAGTGGCACTCTGTCGCTGTCCCACTATCTTGTTGAACGCACAAAATACTTCGGACATAAAACCGGGTTCTCGGTCGTGCCTGATCACCTGACTAGCTCCAAATCGTGGAAATACATAGTCTTCATAATTTTCAGCGACTTTCTGCGCTGTACGAGACGATCCAGCTTTCGCGATCACCATACCCGTGAACAGATCAGTCCATATCAACAATTCCGTATTCCCATCAGTAGAACGAGGTAGAGACGGGATATGATCCATAACTATCACTTGGAACGGGTACGTAGCCTCAATGTTTCCAGGCGACATCCCTTTGATCGTAGGTTGACCCTTTCCCGTCTCACAATCCACGCATTGCCCAACGAATCTTTGTACGCTGCGAAATAGACCACGCCAATGAAAGTAACGTCTGATCCGCTGATATATTCGCCCTATACCCTGACGTCCTCCTTCCAAACTCACATGATAATGGTGGAGGACATCCGCATATAGGGTTTCAGGTAAGACCAGCTTAATCAACGAGCGTCGTTCATCTCGATCATCTTGATCACAGCTGGCTTTTCCTTTAGCCATATTTACGCAGTATATAAACAACCCTTGTTCATCGACATCATAGTTGTCGGCAATTTTCGCGCACTCTTTCACCTCGTCTGCGCTCAATTGTGACACGTTACCATTCAAGTAACATCGCAAATCACAGACCCACTTTTCTTCGTCTTGCTCCTTTTTAACACGTTCCGCCCTTATCCCTTTTATGGATAATTCGGGCCACGTTGACGATTGCGTTTGACGAGGGTTACGTGATCGCGTCGTCACCAGCACTTTCGAGACAGTGGGATATTCCTTCCAAGTAATCACCTCAGGCAATCTGTTAAGATCGACCAATTCCTCCAGCTGTTTTTCGTCATCAATCTCACATCGTGCTCCATCTCGCATGGCAGTGGTGGTGATGTGATCGGCACTCTTGTTCCACTCCCGTTTAACATGCAGCAGATCATGGTTAGGCCATTCCCGCAGGAGTTTCAACGCGCGCTGTTGCAATACTTGCAACCGTGGAGCTTTACACTCTATTTCACCACGAATTTGTCTGATCACCAAATTCGAATCTCCACACACGATCACCCTTCCCTTGGGATGTTGCGACAGTAGATCAAAACTCAGAAGCAACCCGTGGTACTTGGCTTCATTCACCGTGATGTGGGTGCATTATCCGCAACCGCAATCATGATCTTCCACTCCGGCAATTTCCACACGATAGCACCGAACGCGCCAACACATCGCTTAATGCTAGCAGATCCATCGAAACTAATCACGTACAGCTCTTCGCCTTTCTCGACCGTGGGAGGTGGTACTTCAATGATCTATCGAGGCTCCTTTTTCGGTGCGATTGCGATAAGGGCTTAATCAATTTCAGTACGAGGGGTGATACTTGCGGCTAACGCCCCTAGTACCTCCTCTTCTCCATGCCAACATTTCTTTATCTCCAATTCCCACTGTAACAAGATTGCAGCCCATTTCCCCAGTTGTCCGTCTATTCCGTTGGACGTTAATAACCACTTCAACGTGGATCGACGTGACAGGACAATGATCGCCCTTCCGACCAGCATCGTAAAGTAGACGTCCAGGATCCGCAGAAGAGCTAACACTCATTTTCAACGGGAGCTCACCGCTCTTCAGTGTCCGGCTAGCAAATGCGACGGGGCAATATAATTGGTCATGCTCTTGCACCTACGCGGCAGACACTGCCCACTTACTGGCATACACTACAATCACCGGCGTCTTGGCCTGGTTGAAATGGTGCAGGGGTGGGGCTGACACAATCTTTGCTTTCAGCATGCTTAATGCCACACGCTCCCTGTGAGTCGATCATCTTCATAAACCGTACTCTCGTTGGTCAATGCCCGGCTCTTTAACTCATGATAATCTATCTCTCGTAATTCATAGAGCACAGCGGCATAGATCGCGAAGTCTTCAATAAATCGACGGTAATAATTCAGACTCCTCAAAAACGATTGCATAGCACGCAAAGTGTAGCCGGTGCGTATACGCACGGTGCGGCTAGCGCACATAGGAAGACTCTTCCTTAAAGCGGTGTCTACCGCTACTTAGCTGATACGCCCTTATAAAGGGCTTAGTAGGAGAGCTCTCCTACTCGGGGCCAATATTCCCGGGTTGGTTTACTAATTAGCCTTAACGGCTGTGTTCCCTTTACGGGATGTAGGTAAAGGGAGGGCTCCCTCTTACCTACGACACTCACTGCACGCGCGACCGGTCGAGGTCGCGCGACTGCACTTTAGAGTGAAATGTAAACTGAATATATTTAATATGTAATTAGCCTAAATTAATTTAAACTAATATAAACTATATGTAATACTATGTAGAATATTCCAATTTCGTACCTAGCTAAAATGTAGTGTACACACCTGTGTACCGACACGTGGATGGCTGACACGCCACCCCCAAGGGCTCCTGCCCTGATTGGTTAAAATAACCAGTGGTTCGAAACTCGAAACCTTTCAAACCGGTCAATACTGACCTCAACCGTAGTGTACTCATGTACACCAACACTAAATGTAACACGAATGTAACCCCGTTACATCCTCCCCCATCAAGACTATTGCTTACGCAATAATCAAAATCTTGTTGGAGAAGTCCAACGCCAGTACCTCTGGCCTTCCATATGTACACCTTCAGTGGTGCTATAGCGTCTCCTCTAGAAGAGGTAGACTACTCCGAGAACTCGGAGGTGGATGCCCTTGGGGATACCTCCCCAACGGTTAACCACTCCGACAGCGCCGAACGGTGTTGTCCGCAGCCTAATCCGTTCCCCACACGGGGAAATTGCACTAACCAGTGCGCCACCCCTGACCATATCGGATGATACATCCGAATCGCCAAAGGCGATCGTCACTAATGTGGTGAAGTGTACCACAAATTTGGTCACTTTTGGTCAAGGCAGTTGGTCGAATCCCGGATTGGTCCAAACAAGGGGGCTTTTTAGCCTATCAAATTCAAGGAGTATCAAGAACGCTGGTCTTGGGTGAGTCACCTGACATTGGGTATTTTACATAATTTTGTGTGGGTACATTAAGGACCATATAGAGGTAGTATTATTGGTTAGTTGTGGTTTTTCCGAATATAAGTCTTTTGGTTGCGGTTTTTCTAAGTAGAAGTCCTTTGGTCTTGGTCTATACCACAGCAAGGGGTCGCCGTTCTTCCTTTTACGTACATTAGTCACCTCCGCCCACTGCGGAGTGTTTGGGGGAAGAGGGTTGAATTATCCCCTCTAGCCTATTATACCCGGTCTGGACGCGCCACACGCGCACTTTGGCCACCGGAAGTCCCTCGACGGGAGTACGATTTGGCGATCTCGACACTTTAAGTCAAGTACGTTTGGAACGTGCTATTCACTGGATTGGTCTTTACGTGGAGATATCGTTTGTGGAGTTTCACGGACATATTGGGTTTTCACGTGGACATATTGGCGCATTTTAACATTGGTTGGCGTTTTGACCGGTTTTTGGTCTTCTCTCATATTGGTCAGGGGCTAGACCGGCTGATTGGTCTCCCCTCTTTTATTGCTTATTGGTCAGGTCTAGATCGTTTGGACGATCGACCTATTGGAATCTATCTTTCGGAAGTGTTTCTGGTCTGTACGTACCTGGTGTGAAGAGTTCCGTCCTAGGTACACTTAGCCAGCTCGGTCTCATATTCAAGACCGAATCAAATCGATCTGCGATCCCGATCCACCGAGTGTGTAACTAGCCCACTCCAATGGGTACACAAGGTGAGATGGTCTTAAGTGAATCGGACCAAGTGTCTCTGGATGATGACCGGTCGTCTGCCAGCAGCGGACGATCGGACCAGATTTCGAATGGAGGTCCGCGGGGTACCCCCCCCCCCGTAAGTTGGAAGGCTGGGCACGATGGTGGTGTTCAGGTTGTTGATAAAAATGTATTCGATTTCGAACTTAACTCCACCACACTAATGAAATGGACGCAGCTCAAGACACTCAACTTGCCGCACATGCATTAAGGGCTGCGTTACTCGCCCCCAAACGCCTGCCAAGAACGGCTTATAATTTTGATGGTCCTCGTGACGTTCAAGGTGAGCCAGGCGTTTGGTAAGGACCAGTTTAGCGTCCTATACCCCTGGACCCGCGGCTGAACAGCCGTATAAACGCGAACGCCGTGAGAAACTCCGGCAACAACTGCTTACACAAAAGCAGCTCACTAGCGTCTCATACCGAGAGCGCTTGGACAGGCAGGCACATGGTGCCCCTGTTGAGAACCTCCGCGAGGTTCCTTTCGTTCTTTCTCCGGGAGAAAGTGCTGATGATCGGAGAAGAAGTTCCGCGTTTGGGCGGAAGGGGAGAAGCTTCTCCCCAGTTTCAATGAGCTGCACGACAGCTATTCCCGTCGAGACATGTGGGTGGAGAGGGCGTTGAGCCTGGCATTTGACAAAGCCAAAGCGATGGAGCAACTACGTGCTCCGTATCGCAAGCGCTACGCCAGCGCCCCTGTCTCCACCATGGTGTCCGAAGACAGTGTGATCGTCACATCTGCCTCCGGCGAACTACCACTTATTGGTAATGGGAGTGAAGGGGCTCCTCATGCCCCTCTGGTCGTTGACCTACAGCGGGATTCTCCCGCTCGAAAGCGTCAACGACGTCGCTATAATCCTGCCGTAGGGGAGTCTCGAACTCCCACGAACTCTGTGAGTGTGGATACCCTTTCCACTTCACCAGATACTGGGTTTGACCCCGATGATGGCGTCGCGCCATCAGCCGCTCCACATGAAAGTGCGGAGTACCCTCCGCATCAAGCATTGGAGGAGGAGGCCGCGCAATTGCGACGTGAGATTCGCGAGCGCTGTGATCGACACAGCCATCGCATCCATGATCTCCACGAGGGGCTCCGCGATGAGCGGGATGCCACTTATCGCTTCGAGAGGCGGCTTGCCTCTCTCGAGACGACCGTTGCGGAGCTTCGTGGTCGCATTTTAGCCCTTTCGGGCTTTCTTCGCCCTGCCGTGCCTTACGGATCTTACGGGTATCTGCCTTTCCACCCCCCTCCAGGAGGGGGGCCGCCTCCGGGTCCTGGTATGGCTTAAGCATACCGACATAAAAGGTTGGATTCGTACGCATCGCCTTCGGGATGTCTAAGGTGTACGACAAGCCCTTTCGGGCTAACACCTTAAAGGGGACCACAAAACTGGGGCGCAGTTTATTGCGCAACACATTTGAAACTGCATGTGTAGGAAGATTTTTAGCGTTTAATAAAACACTTTCTCCTACTTTATATATCTTTTCGTTACGCCGCCCCTTGCGGTCAGCTTGCTCCTTCTGCTTGTCTTGGCTTTCCGTCATGGCATCGCAGACGTGTCGTAAGACACTAAGGCGCGTCGATAAAAACTTATCGATGTGCTTTCGCACAGATACAGGGCTGACATCGGGGAATCCTCTTCCCTCAAGCCTGGACCACACACACGTGGCGTCAACGGAACTCTCGGATTCACTAATCCGTTCACGTAAAACGGGGTAAACCCCGTAGATTCATGTACCGAATTGTTGATAGCTAATTCGACCATTGGAAGCATCTAACTCCAACTCTTTGGAGAATCCGGACATAAACTCCGGATAATATCCTCAACAACGCTATTAACGCGTTCTGTTTGACCGTCCGTCTGCAGATGATCCGCAGTGGACATGAGGAGCTTGGTGCCTAGCACCTTAAACAACGCTCCCCAGAACTGTCCCGTAAAACGGGGATCCCGATCCGACACAAAGGAATCGGGTAGACCATGCTGTCGAAAGACACGGTCTAGGAACACTTTCGCTGTTCCTTGTCCATCTATGGACTCTGGCACCGCCGCCAGGTGAGCCATCTTGCTCAATCGGTCTACCAAGAGCAATATGCCGGTGTTCCCGGCCCTATCCTTCGGAAAACCGAAGATAAAATCCATACTAATGGATTTCCAACACTCCGTTGGAACCGATAAGCTCGCCAAAGGCGCAGCTGAACTTGCAGAGGGTTTAACCCTCTGACACGTCTCACAGGTTCGTATATACGCACCGACCCACTTATACATGTTGGGCCACCAATACAAAGCGCTTAAAGCGCTGTAGGTCTTATCCCGACCTAAATTACCCCCGGTAGGGGCGTCATGTGCCTCAAAGAGGACTCTATACTTCAGTTCCTCATCATTAGGAACTACCACTCGCGGAGTGTCCTCCGCGCTCGTGCTATAATATAGCAAACAGTCACAGTACCTGTAACGGTGTAAACGAGCTTTAGCTTGACTCGACAGGGTTGGCACAGATGAGCCAAGAGCCTTTTCACCTAACGCGCGGATAAGCGCCGTACATTGTGGGTCTTTCTCATACGCCTGGCGTATGAGATCCACCACAGAAGAGGTTACGAATGTCGCGTGAGCGAGCTCGTAATCGGGACGACGCGACAACGCGTCTTCAAGCACGTTCTGCTTGCCAGGTTTATACTTAACCTCAAAGTTGTACTCCGCAAAGAAGGAGAGCAAACGGTCCATCCGTTGCGAGAGATGAGGCGACTTTGTCGCTGTCCGTAAGGACGCGTGGTCAGTATAAACCACGAACGGCTTTGAGACGAGTAGGTGAACCCTAAATTTGACAAGAGCATACTTCATTGCAAGTAGCTCCTTGTCATGAACGGGATAATTCCGTTCTGCAGCTTTAAGCTGCCTCGACTCAAACGCAATTACGCGTTCCCTTCCTGCATCGTCTGCTTGTAACAAAGCACATCCGATTGCGAAATCGGAGGCGTCGCAGACGACACTAAATGGTTTCCCAGATTCTGGGAGAGCAAGAACGGGGTTTTTTAACAAGCTCCCCTTAACCGCTTCAAAAGCGTTTTGGTGTTCAGTTTCCCAACACCAATCAACATCCTTCTTAAGAAGGTCGGTCAATGGCTTCGCCATTTCAGCGTAGTTCTCGCTGTACTTGTGGAGATAGTCGTCTAATCCTAGCCACTTCCGTAAATCTCTAAGATTTACAGGCGAAGGCCACTCCACAATGGCTTTCACCTTCGCGGGATCCGCCCGCACTCCATCCTTACCGATGAAGCATCCGAGGAAAGGAATTTCCTCAGCACCAAAGATACACTTAGATGCGTTTGCATATAACTTATGCTCTCGCATACATTCGAGCACTGCTCGAAGGTGTATCAGATGCGTCTGAACATCAGACGAGTCGCCTTCCGCACGACTATGGACGAATATATCGTCGAAGTACGTCTGAGCGTACTTCCTATGAGGGCGGAAGAGTTGGGTCACCAAGCGATTAAAAAACACTGGTTCATTGTTTGGTTTTCACCAAAACTGACTCGTCCATCGGGGTGAGGAGCTCAACTCCTCTTCCGGAAGTAATACGACAACCTCGTCTATTTCATTTGCTTTCAAAGCAGTTTCAAATTCGTTGAAGGACATCTCCTCCAACGACAACAGTTCGCCTACCCCAGGCAACCGTTCCAGGCTTACGCCTTCTGTGACAACACCTGTCACACTATCCAGCATCCTATAGGACTGCTGACTACTGGCCTCGGGACTCATCCAGACACCCATATGGGGGGAGTCAATTGCCCCATCTATTGGAAGCGCCACGCTCCTATCCACAGAGGTCTCTACCTCTACCACCGGTGACTCGCCGGTCTCACCTATATCGGCGTAGTCGGAATCATTTCCGACGTGCGAAAGAGACAAACTTCGGGTCTCTTCGCTTGGAAGCGCCTCGAGATTAACCACAGGGGTCTCTATCCCTACCACTGGAGTCGTCTCAGAGGAATCCACCTCTGTCAATGGCAACTTGCCAGTCTCGCCTATAACGGCGTGGTCGGAATCATTCCCGAAGTGTAAAAGAGACTAAATACGGGTCTCTTTGCTTGGAAGCGCCTCGCGCTTAACCACAGGGGTCTCTACCCCTACCACTGGAGTTACCTCATAGGAATCCACCTCTGACACTGGTAACTCACCAGTCTCGCCATTCACGGCGTGGGAATTAACCGCTGAATCCCCCTCGTTAAGGAACTCTTCCTTAACGCCATTGGGAATGATCATTTCAGACAACCCAATCTCTGTAATCTCACGCCAGAATCTCTTTTGCGATCGAGCAAAGGTGGGTTCATGACTCGCCAATGCTTCACCCGACCGCGGGTGCGTTGAGCCAATGGACTTAGACTTCCAGTCTATCCATTGCTCGTGGCGTTCCAGCCACTTCATGCCCAGAATGAGGTCATACCTCGAGTCCAAATCCAGGACTAGGCAACGTTCTAAGCTGTCGAAGTCTGCAAACTTCAGCTTAAGGTCAATCGAAACCTTGGGTACAGAAACCTGTACACCCGTCGCAAGACGGACTGTGACAACGTCACGAGAACATGCCTCTAGGGCATCGGCATACAGCCGACTATTCTCCACAGAAGCTCGTTTGACATAATTTTCAGACGATCCAGAGTCTATCAAGACTCTCCAAGGCTTATCAAAGCCTTTCACGTCCGCAAGGACTACCAGCAAACCTGGCTGGTAAACCAACTCGGTACTAGAAAGCACCGTTTCCCTCGGGGCTTTGTGCTGTCGGCCCTTACCCTGGGGCTTAACAGCACTGAGGGATCTACCAGTAGGGCGCTCCGCACATACTAGGATCCGTCGTTTCCCGACGGCTTGGGCCAGGGCTTCTTCCCAACCCTTGGCCCTTTTAAGCGAGTATCTCGCTGGGGGTTCCGCGGACATTTGTTCCGCAGATGATCCGTGCTCCCACACTGGAAGCATCTCAGAGGTCCATGCCGCTGCAACATTGCAAGGAGCTCTGCTCCAAAGCCCTGCGGAAAGGAGTCAGAGTGACTCTTAGCGGGAGGTTCCTCCTCCGCTTCGACCTGACTCAGGTCCATGGGTTCAGGACCCACCTTAGAGGAACGAAAGTTCGTCTAGGCGTTGAACGCCATCTTGAACGCCTCCCCAGGGATTGGAGACGGCATCGGAAGAGCTCCTAACGTGCTGGCCCTTCTCTCAGGCCTCCCATGAAGACGGGGATGGACACATCGTCCGAATACGCTTTCGCGTACATCCCTGCCAACAGGGTATTAAGTTCTTGTATATATGTTTCCAAGTCCCTAGTGCCCTGACGTCACCTCAGAAACGCAAGCTGATTCTGAAAAACCAGATCAGGCGTTGCGTACATGTCCATAAGCTTCTGCTTAAGGATCTCCCAGGTAGGGAACACGTTCGTGACCGAGTCCGAACACGTAAACGCCCATGTACGGGCTTTACCAATAAGATGGGTCAGCGCAAGGGCCCACTTGCAAGTGATCACTGATCACATTCGCTGTGGCGAAGGCCGTTTCGACCTCTCGTAACCACACATAAAGGTTATCACCTTTTTCCCCAGAGATTCCTTTATATTAAAGGAAAATGGGGGACGCACCCCCGTGGAACGATCTCCACGTAAACTCGCTTCATGAGAGATGAGGGCATTTACCCTTGCCTTTACGGCCTCAGGTTCCTGCTCCACTAGGATCTGCATACCCTCGTCACCCAGTAAGGGTAACAGCCTTTTAAAAGGCTTCCTGCTGGACGAGAGTCAAACTATCCCAATCGTCCTGATTCATCCCTTGCAGAGGATGCCTTAGTCTACCAACACAGGTGTTGGATTGACTACAAGTGCTACCAGATGTAGCAGGTGCGTATACGCACGGTGCGGCTAGCGCACATAGGAAGACTCTTCCTTAAAGCGGTATCTACCGCTACTTAGCCGATACGCCCTTATAAAGGGCTTAGTAGGAGAGCTCTCCTACTCGGGGCCAATATTCCCGGGTTGGTTTACTAATTAGCCTTAACGGCTGTGTCCCCTTTACGGGGTGTAAGTAAAGGGATGCCTCCCTCTTACCTACGGCACTCACTGCACGCGCGACCGGTCGAGGTCCCGCGTCTGCACTTTAGAGTGAAATGTAAACCGAATATATTTAATATGTAATTAGCCTAAATTAATTTAAACTAATGTAAACTATATGTAATACTAAGTAGAATATTCCAATTTCGTACCTAGCTAAAATGTAATGTACACACCTGTGTACCGACACGTGGATGGCTGACACACCACCACCCAAGGGCTCATGCCCCCATTGGTTAAAATAACCAAAGGTTCGAAACCTTTCAAACTGGTCAATACTGACCTCAACCGTAGTGTACTCATGTACACCAACACTAAATGTAACTCAAATGTAGCCCCGTTACAATAACGTCCACGATTTCCTTCTTGATAGGCAAAAGCGTAAGTGTTATCTCGAGCGGTCCAAAATGAGAAGGTAGAGTCTCTTTGAAAGGGGCCTTACTCTCTTCAAAATAGTCTTTCTTCTCTTCCCATGAGAGGGACGAATAAACAGCCCATCGACGAGGATGCTGGATTTCGAGATGTTTCTTGTAGTTTCCGGCAAAAGGGGGATGTTGAAGTACTTCTCAGTTGTAATAGTTTTTCTCCTTCTCCTAACGCTGCTGCTCGCCGATAGTTTCTCCTTCCTCTTCGCATGGTGTGTGGGTCGGCTTCTTCTTTTCTCTTCCGAAGGTCTGACAGAACCGGAAAACCACGGCGATAACAGTCTTCGTTCCAGGATCGCGCTGACATATCTTGATACCGTACAGCAACTCATGCTCACTCTTCTCCTGGAATGGCGTAGCCTTCTTCTTCTTCTTCGTCGATGATGATGAAGGTGTTGTGAACAAGGAAGAAGATGATGATGATGATGCCGCTGCTGCCGCTGCCTGCTCCATCGTGAATGATCTGGGTGCTTAGGAAAACGGGGATACGGATGGTGGTGAGTTCAACTTCGCAAGAGAAGGAAAAAGCAGATCTGATGATGACAAGAAGAAGGATACCCAAGAGGGAATTGAGCTCTGCTTTAAACAATGGTTACACTCCCTCTATATATTAATTATGAACTAGAGTGTCCCGCGAATCGAGCCATCGGCAATGTAGAATTCTAGAAATTCTAGATCAGAGCACTAAAATCTCGAATTAGTACCGGCCTGCTGATGCCACTTCGGCATCAAGTAACGCACTACTACTAACAGTAACGTCGTGTTTAAAGTTTTGGACCAATTTTTGTAACTGACCAAAGATAAAGTGAAACCCCAAGTATTTTAGCCAATGAAACTGATTTCCAACGAGATAGGGGTGGCATAAAATCATGTATTGCATTGTAGAGGTAACAGGAGGCACAGTTTGGATTATAACAATCGTACAGTCAACGTCACACACCCACCGAGACGCAAGATGAAGTACCTGGAAGAGCCACATCTGTCATGGGTCAACTCCATCCTTGGCAATTACGAAATGGGCGATCGTGTGCTGAATGGAAAGGTGGAGGTCTATTCGTGCAAGAAGGCAGGCAGCGATAAGCGTCTTGCCAAGAGTCTCGAGCTCTATTATCAACAAGAGATCGAGGCGTCGTCCCCGGACGCGCTGGGTGCATCATCCCCTTTGGGACCCCTCGCTGCGCCCGCGACGCGCAAATTATTGATTAACCTCATCTCGACGATGAACGCGAGTTTTCCAGATTACGATTTTAGTTCGGTGAGACCCGAGCAGTTTCGGAAAGAGGCGGATTTTCGGATAGCGTTGCAGCGGATTAATCACGACTTAGCTGAGTTACTGGATGCGGAAGGAAACGGCTTCATAGAGAAGATGTGGCATGGTGTAGCCGAGATCATTAAGCTTGAAGAGTGCGATGTATACAGCTACATACCTGATATGGACTCGGATCCTTTCTCGGACGGCAATTTGTACGTAGAGACGACAGGCATGTGGGTACGAATTATTGTAGAACCTTTTTTGATTCAGACACTTTTGGATTCCTAGGTGGTCGTTCAACTACTTTTTTTACAACAAGATGCAGAAGAAAGTGCTTTATTTCACGTGTATCTGCAAGGGGTGCGTTGGTTGTGACGAGGAGAGTTTGGAGACGTCATGTACTGACGATATGACGTGTGCGTTCTACAGATTAACCTATGATACAATTACGGACGAGGAAGTGATGGAAGATTCAGCGGACATGGAGGATGACGGAGAAGATGCTATGGAGGACTACTTTGGCATGTCGTGTGACTGGTGAGATGGGAGTTCGCAGCATGAGAACGTGAGTACACTTGAGTATTTAAAATCTAACTCGCGGCTTGGTGGGCAGGGAGGATGGTTCGTAATCAACGTGCAGGCGCGATGAACTAGCACCCATGTCTTTCCCTGCAGTGCGTCGAATCCTGAGATGACTGGAAAATTGTGTCCTGATCCCTCAATCACGTCGTTGGGTCGCCGTCTCTTTTTTTCAACACGATAAACACCGCCGCGTTAGTCGTATGCCGATCAAGCAGTCGTCGGATTCAGCGACCTGATCGTTCAGTTCGACTGGTCGTGTCGCTGTACTTTATGGCTTCACTTTTTGTCTTGCATCAAATGTATACTTGACCTTTCCGTGCATCAAAATTACGTTAATTGTGATACGACTATATGGTGTTCGGGGGGTGCATGCGTTATCATGGTTTTACTTTTTCTACAGTTCTATCCGGTACGTTTTGTCGTGCAAATTATACATGACTGCATGTTTAGGTGGCCGGATAATTTGTGGCCAATAGACGCATACAGGTTTAACTATAGAAATCCACCCCTCTCACGGGGGTGGCTATCACTTTTTAGGGGTTGTGTCTGCCAGTAAGCGCTCCAAGTCCATGATACTTTCCACGAGCAATTCCTTCAGCTGTGGGAGATCCTCGCGGTAGCTCGAGAGCTGGAACGCCGAACCCTCTTGTTCAATCCCATAACCAATGGCATAACATTCGTCGTTCACAGGACCAAAGCTGCCACCTTCGAGCGCTGGACTCGAGAGCGTACTGGTTGATAAAATAATTTTGCTCAGAATCTCATGCGCGGGGAGTGTATAGAGCGCTGGCACGTCCCTTCCCTCGACTTCTGCCATGGCGCGAAGCGCAAAAAGATGGCGATCAAATCCGAGGCCCATGACAGCGTTTTTCGTGAGCTCGCTGTGTTTCGTCACGGCTGCACGCAACGCATGCACCTTGTCCGCGTCCGAGGCAGCTGCATTGACCATCGTGCGTACAAACTGGACGGCCTCGTTCGTACAACTGCGCACGGTCTCGGTCCGTCCGTGCTTAAATGCGGCCGTACTTGCACTCTCATACGTCGCGACAAACTTTCGATGCAGTTTAAAGTGCGCGAGCTGAATCGTCATTTGCATGAGACCGTCCGTGCCAATGTCGTACGTTTTGCCCACGGCGCGTGTGACGGGGGTCTCCGCACACGCTACGACCACGCTCGACGTCCACTTGTCATACGTTCGTTTGGCCTCCTTGAGCAACTGATGCATCTCGCCACTCGTGTCCCACTGGAGTGGACACGGTTTGACTTGCTTGGTCGCTCGTACGACGGGATACTTGACGCTGTCACTGTACATTTCGTTCAAGTAGCGCAAGACCGCGACACCGTCGCCCCACGCATGTTCGAAATTGACCGACGCTTCTCCATTCGCAGCAATAATGAGCTGAAAACTCTTGTCAAACCAGTG
Organism: Peronosclerospora sorghi; assembly: GCA_026184515.1. NCBI lineage: Eukaryota > Oomycota > Peronosporomycetes > Peronosporales > Peronosporaceae > Peronosclerospora > Peronosclerospora sorghi. The sequence goes on along the minus strand of CM047587.1, from coordinate 8,232,862 downwards.
ATTGCTCCCATCGCCCATGAGAAACGTGCGGCTCATGTCTTCCACGGTCGTAGGGGACGCATGATCGAGACACACGACAAAGAGTGCACGATCAATCGTTTCCAACGACGCGCGATTGACGCCACTACTCGTTTCGAGCTTTTCACGCGCATTTGCCCACGCATCACGGTTCATGGTCGTCATGAGTCCCATCCCGGGCGCGTCCGACGTCGTAGTCATCAATGGCTCGGCCAAGATGGCGTCAATCTGGGCGAGAATCTCTTCATCGGGGACGGCCTGGCCATCCGCCGTTAACACGTCAAACGTATAAAACTGAATGCCTCGTTGGACGGCAATATGCCGCGACGGCGTCGTGGCCACGTGGAGTTCATCTTGGCCTCGTTTCGGGACGCGCGTGCTGGCAAATAAATGGCGATATTGCGACATATCGAGCGGATACGCCCCGAACGCCGCGGCCCCATAGAAACTCACGCGTTCGGGCAAGAGGTTGCAAAAGTAGTCAAACGCCTTGGTTTTGCTAAGCGTGGGTTTCGTATGGAACAGATCGGGCTCGAGGTGCTCATCCCGCAAGGTGCGATAGAAACGAAGCGTGGACGCAATCAACGACGTGGCCCGTTGATTCAGCGCGTTCTTTGCCGGCACGGGATCGCGCTTGAGCTTAATCTGTGGATTGTAATTAATCGGGAGCGGGTGCCGATCGGTCAAGTACATTTCGAGCCACCATTGATTAATGTACGACGTGTGTGGATGCGCGGCATCCCGCGCCACAAGCGCATGATGAAGCTCGGGCCCTACGCCGTGTTGAAAGTCCCGCACCGCGCGTTGCGTCTCGAGGAACTGCGGCGGGGCCACGAGGGGCTCGACGGCGGCGAGGTAGCGCGTTAACGAGTCCTCGAGCTTGGGGATCGGGAGACGCAGGAGACTTTGTTGAAAATGGTACGTGGGAATGATGGTCTTTTGCACGTACCCTGCAAGAGACGACAAGGCACGGCGCAGGGGTACGCGAGGAGGAGGGCGACGGATAGAGACTTGCATTTCTAAAAAGGGGGAAAAACTGTTGTTTGCATGGATTTAGAAACTCTAGCTTCAAGTGGAAGATGTAGAACAGGAGGAGGCACACGTTCAAAAGTTGGGAGATGTCGACGTCGGAGAGCGCACTTAGTCGGATATACAGGTCAAGGAATTAGAAATAGGGAGCGTATTAGAGATAGGGACTCGAATCACGAAATTTAGGGTTTAAAACGCACCAATGAGGAGCTGTATGGCGACCAAACCATAATGCGAGAAGTTTTGCTAACGATCCTTCGCGGTGTGCGCAATGGTTCATTTTACGGTACTAAAGTGCGCGCTCCGCACGGTATGTTTTATACCTGGCGTATGACCCCCTGCGCTCTATGCTGTTGCAGCTTTTTTGACGAAAGGTTTTTGCTTTATTAGCAATGGTGATGATTTTCCTCTTCCAGAAAGGCTCTCTCCGTTCCAAACTTCGTACTATTATACGCCTGACGTTTGAACACAGCAAAAACTTAGCGCTCTTCGTAGGGATTTACAAGGGATTGCTAGCAGTGTTACGTACGTACGAGCAGCATGTGCTGGGGAAGCACGTGACAACGGACGTGGGAAAGCCCGGCGCACCCTGGCACGCAGCAGTAGCGGGCGGCGTCGGCGGTTACTTGGTCTGGGGCCGCTATTCGGGCTTGAACTTTCAGATTGTGATGTACTTGATGTCACGTGTGCTCATAAGCGTGGTACGCGTGCTCGCAGCCAAGGGCATCCAGCCATTCGCTCAATACCGCTTCAACCAAGTGTACCCGTTCCTTGGGATTCTGTCCTGGGCGAGCGTCATGTGGCTCTATGAGAATGAACCGACCACGCTCCACCCGTCGTTGCTCAAGAGTATGCAATTTCTTTACCATGACTCGTGTCAATGGAAACGTGGCATCGTGGACTTCCTCCCGTCGCCCGCGACAGCTCTCGTCTTGTTGCTGACATGGCTACAAATTTAAGCAATGTCATACATTGGTTACAAGTGACAGGAAGGTAGACGAATGGATAATATATAGTTTCTATGTTGCTTGTCGTGTGTCCCACATCACTTTCTGACTGAGGTATGCGGCGTTCTGCCTTACGACGACACGAGACCTTGACGGATAAGTACCGCATCTTAGGCAAGATTGGGGAAGGTACGTATGGTATGGTCTTCAAGGCAGAAGCCTACTCGTCTGCTCTCCTCCCGCGCCCGTCTTCCGGTGGTGCGTCCAACGTGGCAGAGGATGAAGAGCCCCTGACGTTTGCCATCAAGCTCGTCAAGTCGCATAAAGAAGGGAAAAACGATGTCGTCCTGTCGAGTGCGACCGTCCGAGAAATCAAATTACTGCGCGAACTGCATCATGATAATGTCGTGCATCTACACGACGTGCACGTGGATCCGCGGGATAAATCGCTCGCGCTCGTGTTTGAGTACGGCGACCACGATCTACATGACATTATCGTCCAGAGCAAGCAAAAGCCCCTGGGCGAGTATACGCGCAAGTCGCTCATGTATCAAATCTTGAAGGGTGTGGACTACATGCACGACGCGTGGGTCATGCATCGCGACATGAAACCACAGAATATCCTTGTCGTGGGGCATGGACGGAAGCGCGGACAAGTGAAATTGGCAGGTATATAAGAAAATGCAGTGGGATTGGAACAACGAAGGGCTGACCTGTGTGTTTTTGGTGTCTAGATTTAGGTCTCGCTCGTATCTATAAAGAACCAATCAAGGCTTTAACGGATGTCGAGCGCGTCGTGGTGACGCTCTGGTATCGTGCCCCGGAATTATTGCTCGGTGCGAAACATTATACAAAAGCAGTTGATTTATGGGCTGTGGGCTGCATCTTTGTCGAATTAATTAATACGCGCGAGTTATTCTGCGGCAAGGAAGTGGAAGGCTCGAATGCCCCGTTTCAAAAAGACCAACTGGATAAAATCTTTAAAGTCTTGGGGATGCCCACGCCGCAGACGTGGGAAGGACTCGAGAACTTGCCGGAATACAATCACGTGGTCCAAATGGGTCGAGAACGCAAGTACCCGACGCAGTCGGAACTTAAGAATGCTGTCAAAGTTGGTCCAGGTCGAGCTGGCGCAGCTTTGCTGGATCTACTCTCGAGATTGCTCGAATATGGTAAGCCTTGCGTACACACGACTGGTCGGTCTATCAGCTTTAATGTGAATGCTGCTTGCGCGATTTCGTACTGCAGACCCAGAGACGCGCATTACAGCGAAAGAAGCGCTCGAGCACGAGTATTTCAAGGAGATTGTGAGTCCACTGTTCGTCCTGTTCCTTGTTGTAAAACTTGATGCGTCACTGACTTTGTTCGCACTGAAACAGGAACCGGAGCCCCGAGATTGGGCATTTGACGAGCCTGGAAAGGAACCCGTGTCTTTCCGCACACAAACCGTGGAACCTGTGGCGGAAGAAAGTTTGCCATGGCGGAGCAAGAAGGAGGGCGGCGTCGGGGGAGAGAGTAAAGTGTCGGAAGGTGGAGGCGGCAGTCCTCACCGCGAGGGTTCGACTCAACGTTCCTCGCAGCATCCCAACGACCAGCGAGGACGTGACGCACCGTCACGAAGTCGCAGCCATCATAACTCTCGTGACGCAAAGTTGCAGTCCCAGCGGCGCAATGATCGGAGTAATGGAGGCGACCATAATACCATGCGAAACCGAGGCTCGCTCAGTGGAGGCAATGGACCAGGTGCGTGGAGAGATCGAGGCCCTGGTCGAGCTGGTGGATCCGGTGCTTTCAGTGCTGGCGCAATGATGGGAGGTAAGCGACCAGGTGGTGGCGACCGCAGTGCTTCCAATTCCGGGCGCCCTCGCAGTCCGAAGCAACCAAGGCGAAGGTAATGCAAGACGAGTCTAGTCTACACTTTATGTGGAGATGACTTTATATATGCGCAATATGATTCCAAACATTGAACCCGCAAGTCAAGAAAATAGACACATCATTGGCGACTCATGTCTAGCATTATGCTATATAGATAGTCGATGATTAGAGCCTCGACACGACACTTAGCCAGTTGTAGCCTCTTGAACCACGTGGACTACGAGCAAGTTGTGTGTATTTTGCGCATGTATAGCTGTTGAAATGTTTCGTCGTTCCTCTTTGCGTAGATAGTGAGAAATGACGTCACTGTGAGTCATATTGCGTCAGTCGATGTCGAGTGGCATCCGTCAACGTTTGAATTTCTGTGAATCGTGGAAAACGACCATTCAACACGATTCAATCAAGATGCAGCTTCTGAACACGTGGATAGAGGCTCGAATGGATCGATACAAGCTCTACTGTAGATATACTGTTGGAATATGAAGATGTGCCAAGGCGTTCTGTTATTCCAAGGGTGGCAGTTGGGGTGGCAGATGGGATGGCACTAGCAAAAACAAGTGTGGCAAGAGCAATTCCCTTATTTTATCGATAGAACAAGTCGGTTTGGAAAGTGCATCAAATCGAAAAGAAGAAATGGTGCAAGCAGCGCCGCCAGAGCATCTGGCGTTCCAATCGAAGCGTTGAAGCTCTGTACTCGTTTCCTACCCTCGATCGTACGTGCTGGCAAATTCATGAAGAAGATCTTCGCAGTCCTGCAGTCACTTTCCATTCCTCCGCGTCGGCCACACTCCGGTCGTCTCCTCTGTCCGTCTTCTCGCATCTGGGACCCGCCGTCGAAATGAGTGTGGCGGTTAGGAGCGAATCCCATTCAAGCGAAGGAGTATCTCTATGCGTAACACAGCGGTACGGCGAATTAATAACGCTGTGCGTAGATTAGATTTCACCCAAGTGGAGAGCGAGCTGAATCCCCCCGATGGTAGCGACGGGACCCCGTTCGAGCTGTGTGCGGCGACCCGAGACGACTGGACTCGTTACGTTCAGTCCGAAAACCAAGCGTTGGGGTCGCGCTGGATGGCGTGGTGGGACGACAAGGTCTCCATTGTCGACCTGCCCACGGCACTGCACGAAGTCGTTGTCGATGCCGTCAGAAGAGCGATTACCGAGGCGACCGGGACCGATGTAACTCACTTGGCGCGTTATGGAGGGACGTTTATCGGTGACTACGCGACCTTGCCGGATGACATTCGAGCCATTATCGGCAATCTCGAGCCAGACTGCAGCTTCGGTCCTGATCCAGACGTTCCTGGAGCAGTGCTTCCTCCGGGATTCATGTGGGAAGAGTTTCACACGCTGAAAGTGGAGGTTGGGGTATCTCAACCATGGGGACCCCGTATACAACAACAAGGGCAAGCTGGACAGCAAGGGCAACAGCGACAAGCTGGACGAAGGCGTCTTGCTACCTTTAACGAGAAGGCCAATGCGTGGCGGTTATGCCCGGGCGTCGAATATGTTCTCTGCATTCGAATCAGCCCGGGGCTGCGTGTTCGTGAGTACCGCTTGGACTCTATCATGAACGGGCAATTTGAAAACCCGAACATTCAGCCCGCGCCCATTGATCATACCAGCGTCATTCAATTTGACCCTTGGCGCTTGTTGGGGATTCCTCAGGGTCGTGCTCTCCCTGCTGGGTTTAGTAACCCCGTTCAGTTTAATCTCTTTAACGCTGTAGAGCGCATCATTCGACGTCAGCGAGAGAGAATTACTTTAAGGCAGGCGCAAGCTGCTGGCCAACCCCCACGCCGCCGCCAGCGTCTTCACTAGCCGAACCCATAGCGGTAGCCCTGATTTTTTTCTTGTTACGTTTGCTGTTGATTCATCTAAAAGTAGCCATGAATTCCTTTGTGCCAATTGTTTCGTCTACTACCGTTCGTATAAGTGACTGTAGTAACGCCGCTCATTGCCCCGCGTGCTTGCGCTAGCTTCGATTTGCACGCTACTTCACATGAGATGCGTTTATTCGGGTCCGGGATGCAGTAAAGACGCGAGCAAATAGTTTGCAGATAGAGATAACGTTGAGGGAACGAACTAGGACGGGAAAGCCACGGCCCGACGTGACGAAGCGCCCATTGATTCCGAACTTTTGCCATGGAGTGAGGAAGCTCCCAACTCGGTCGCTTGCTTCGAACGCCAGTGGAGATTCGAGAGCTTGGTAACATCCGTCCCAGTCTCGGAGGGGATGTGTGGTAGCTCGAGCACGAGAGTTTGGCCTTGTTGCATGGAGCACTGACGCACCGTGGAGCCCTTTGCCTGAAATGCGGCGCCGTTTTGAGCAGCTTCTCTGGTTTTAACTCACGATGGAAAATCCCAACTTGATGACAATATCGAACGCGTGCTAAGAGTTGCTTAAACTAATGACGTGCCACGCCTCTTCGACACCCGCATCACCACGAATGCGATCAAAGAGTTCGCGACCATACCCTCTACTTTCCACAACGCAATTGAATCCCAACCTCGAAAACGTTGTTTATCCCATAACGTAAGCATGCGTCTCTCTCTACGCGTTTCTCATTGTGACATCATCCACTCTATCGGCAAGCCTCAGTGGGAATCATTCCATGCTACAAGCTCCTCAACAACCATGTTCAACCACTCAGCTACCGTCGAGATCGTACCCGCCATCGCTGCAAAGAAACGCTTGAAGGCTTCCGGTGTCACCAACGGTGAAGACAGGAGGATCATCGTCCAGCACATTGTTTCACGTCATGTCGACACTTTGATGCCAATTTTATCCCAACGTATCCGACCTACTTCTTCCGCTGAGGTTTTCACCAACTCCGTCATCCATGCAGTTCATCGAGACCAATTGGTTAAAGATATCACGGCTGAAAGGCGTTTTCCGGCTTTTTTGCGCCAGTCTTTCAGTGTGAGAGGCTACTCCCAAAACAAGAGAAAAATCGTCGACGCTTGGACGGCTGGCTGCACGAGCTTCACTACATCGTACAATTGAAACACAGTTTCATGGCCACTGCCAATACGTTCCCTCGTGACGGTATATTGCCCGATAACTTATGCATGTGCGTACTTTCGGGATGAGTGGATTTCGGCGCATGTAAAAACGCTATATATTTTGTGTTGAAACGATTCATCAGCGGGGGTCAGACATAAGAAAAAAAGTGTTTATTTCGTGAAATTTACACTCGCGATATGAACGTTTATTTCACACGATATACACACTTTGAAATGAACAGCTTCATATCCGAAATAAACGTTTATCTCGGGTCACTCAGATCGGCAGGGGTGCATATCAAATTTGATCTAAACCTGATATTTGATTGATATAAACGTTTATTTCGTTTGGGCTAAACTTTAAGTTGGACCCCCCTATTATAAAGTGGTTTTTGATTAAAACCTGTTTATATTTCTTTCATATTGAAGTACGAATGAACATTTCTAGCAATGTTCGTTCGTACTTAAAAAGTAGATAAGATGAAGTACTCAAACGGACCCAAAAACATGGGTAGTGGACCAAATTAATATTGTTTCGTAATGGAGACATAAACTTAGGGACCGACTAGGTGCACACCTCCCATTTGCTACGTGCACACCCCCCCCCATTCCAAAATATCAATTATAGCCAGCTTTAATACAAAACCGGTATTATGAATACTTTTAACAGTTAATAATTCGAAATAGTGACTACAATTTGCCAACATGTAAGAAAGGTAATCATTCGATGTCAAAGTGCTCGAGGACAGCTGATACTCTATAACCCACGGACGGTGCCTACTGAAGGTTGTGGATCCGCACAACTTATGTTGCCGATCAGGACGTGTGATGTCGCTCGCTTTTTTAACTTGTAATGCTGATTAACAGTGACACAAGAGCTTGAAAGTGTTTACGGGTTTCAACCAAGAGGTAAAAAAACAATTGGGTCAAGTCATGTGCAGCCGCCATTTGTCAATTAAAGTGTTGTATGAATCGATAGAGGCGGAAGGATGTCTCGCTGGCAAGTGAGCACTATATTGTTGAACAAGCTGGACTACTAATCTTGAACTTCGGACGTGATGATTTCGCAGCGAAAAGGCGAATTTCCTCCTGCGGCTTTTATAGTTTGGAGGACTCATATTATGTATCACGTTTATAGTTCAACATTGATGGTTTATGTTGAAGCTGATTCATGGGGAAATGCCCGGGTTTTCGATCGAGAGCACCGTTCACAGGAAAGAGCACCGTCGCTCCTACTCTCTTCAAATAAAAGACCTGCTCAAATCATTTTGTGCACAGGCTGCTGAAGGCTGAAAAAATCATTTGAAAACGCATTTGCTATAGCTAGTCTCCCAATTCGAATATCCAGGCTCTCGCAATTAGCAGTTCTGTGAAATCAAAATGTTTACGGGCACGTGATTTTGCCAAGGTAATTGTTGTGTTTCTGGAGAACGTTTTTCAATTGAGTTTCTATCCAATATTTATATTTTGTGTGGTGGGGCTGGGGAGGGGATTGGGGGGGGGGGGGACCCGAGAAAGGGGGGGGGGGATGGGGGGTGCACGTAGCAAATAGGGGGGTGTGCACCTAGTCGGTCCCTAAACTTATCACGAGCAAATATAAACCCGCACATTCAAATCGTCCAACTTAAGATAGATATTGGTCAATTCCCCTCTACCTACGCTCTGCCATGTGTGCCTCAAAACGCTCCCTGCCTTCCGGTTCCATTGTCGACTTGATGCTCTCCGTCAGCGTTCCAAGCTTCTCGAGTTCGTTCTGCAAATGATAATTCGCTTAGTAAATAAATCCAGGAGGTAGCACAAACGCAGCGGTTGTGTCACACACACACACCATGAAGCAACGCATGTACACCTTATACTCTTCTTGGCAGCCCAGTTTCCCCTCGGCCTTTTGCTGCAAGAACACGTTCGTGTACCACTTGTCAAAACAGTGCTCGTACGCCACTTTCTCGTGCCAGCAGCAGCGATGCTTGTCATTCTCCATACTGAGGTGTGTGGCTGCAAATGATACAACACGAAAATGACTCGAACAATCTATGGCGGGACACATTCGGGACAACCCTTCGATCGGATTTGACAAGATTTCTAGCAAAATGGCTACACTTTTAATCAATCTTTTACCGAGCATGCTGAAATTGCATCTGACTCTGCATCGATTGATACGGGCGCTGCATCTCCTCTCGCTGTAGATGGGAGGGCAAGGACTGGTACGAGCTAGCAATGGATGGCGTGCCCGTCTGATCGGGTATCATAATGTGGTGTCCGCTCAGAAAACATTGATCACACACGCGTTGCGGCTCGGACAGGGCAAACTTGGGCAACGAGACACGATTCGTCGAGTGTTGGCTGCACACACTCTGCCCACAGTTTCGGCAATGGTGACGCCGTTTGACCAATGTGAACCCACAGGCGCAGACATGGCAGATGCGGGATTGCTTCCACCGGGGTGGAAACAACGTCTTGCTACGAGGACCCGCACCTTTACTAGCTGAATTCAACACGACCGTGTTGCGAGTGCCTTTTGGGTCCTCGTGCCTCTGATATCGAGATACCATCGACATCTCGGTTCGTCCCTTCGACGGGTCAAATAGACTGAACGGTAATGACTCTTCCACCGTGGCAATCGAGATCAGGTCATTCTCCCGCTCACGCAGTCGCTGCTCGGTCAGTAAAGACTTGACATGCGGGTCATTCCTTGGCAGCGTGCCACCACGATCACGTTCGAGGCCAGGAATACAGCCACCCCGCGTATTTGGACCATCGAAATTCTCCCACAGAGGGTCAAAGAACGAATCTTGATCGGACACACTCCGCTCGAGTCTTGTCTTGGGGATAGGCCTTTCCTGAAAGGATTGCGCTTGGTAGTGACGATGGTGCTGTTGATACTCCCGTTCGTCCTCATCTATACCGTCCTCATCGATACAGTCCTCATCGTGTCCGTAATAGGTCTGATTCTGGTGTGGTTGGTAATCCGAGCCGTCCCGTATCTCGTTATTGTCGTGAAGGATCGTGTGATCATTATACTGCAATTCGTACCCAATCGTCTCCGTCGCTCGGTCCTCGCCGCTTTTGTCGAACCCATCGTGCTCGTGGCGTTCGTCACTGTCATCTTCGGGTCTGCGATTCCCCTGTGCCGCTGCGCGTAGAACTTCGAGGATGCGCTCGCCGCATTCCGCTTGCTCGGCCAAGTCAATGGGTAGATGGCCCGCTTCGTTCCGCACATGTACAGCGTACGGATTGGCAAAAATGACCTTGACTACAATATCTGTGGACGCGTCCTGGTGGAGACAGACCCAGTGCAGGACCGTCATGCCGCTGGCGTCCGTGTACTTGGCCACTTGGCGGTTCTCGCGCAAGGCCACGAGCAGCGCGTCCCAGTCCCCGTTGATGGCATGGAGAAAGTCTTGATCCATGAGACGACGTTCCCGTTCGTTCGGGATCACGCGCGCACCGAGTCGTTCACTTAAACTCACGGCTGCTATCGCTACTTGCGCTTGACTTATGACAGTCAGACTATGTCTGCGGACTCGGGCGTGGCGATCGGGCGAAAGGCGCTGAAAAATGGCCTCTTCTGTCGCATTGGTGCAAAACCGCGCTGCATGGCCCTTTTCGACCAATAGGTAATGACGCGGCATAAACTTCGAACGACCTTGACGCAACCTACGGTCGGACCGCGACACTCGCTACGTACATCTCCTCCCGCTCTAAACTGATATGGCCGGAGAGTATAGCAACTGCCCAGTATCAGAACACCTTACTTTCCTGATACCGTACACTTAAGCCACCCTCGTTCGGCGCGTAGGGTACTGCCCTCTGATACGCATTACTACCACTACTAATAAACCCACGACTACCTCTCCACATGTCCTTTACGCGAAAGCGCAGAGAGATCAAGAGAGCAAATGATTAATTCCACGTGTACAAAGTTTGTATCGTACACACACACATGCGTGTCCCCGCATTTTTGTTACTACTCGGCCCGTAAAATTGTGTTGAACGCCGCGTGGCTCGTCGACGACCATCTGTCACACTCCCCACGTGGTACCGAAGGGTTAAAAAAACACGAGCAGATGGCTCGCTGTCCCGTCCCTTCTTCAACGTTACTACTTCGCTCGAGTGAGATCGCTGTTGGTTTATGTGTCGCACACGATCTGGTGGCATCATTTGTCAGGTTGGTGGTCCAGGAGCCAGCCAATCTCGTTCGTTTCTTGCGCTCTCGTGGACGTGACGTTAGCGTACTCACCATGCCTGCTGCCGACGTGAGCGCTCGGCTCTACGTCGTGGCCGAAAAGTTGCAGCAAAAGGCGCAGGACGCACAGCGAAAGGGACAGGACAGCGCGGCACGTGGTCTCCTGGCATCCGTTTCCGATGTACGAGACGCGCTCGCGCTTCTTGCCGAGCAGCGCCATCTCTTGGCGCGACGCCATGGCGAAGGCGAGGAGCCAGACCATGAGGCGGCGAATGCGCACGTTCACGAACTCGCGGGACGTCTCGCACGCGTGAGCGTCATGCTAGGTAAAAAGGCAGAGGATATGAAGACAAAAGGGAACGAGCAAGCTGCCGTGGCGCTGCAGCAGTCGGCCGTGGCCGTGGATAAAGGCCGCGTCGAGCTTTTGGCGCAACAGGAGACGATTTTCGGGCTCTTGGAACGTTGGGAACAGGTAGAGAGTGTGGTGTTTGGTGAAAAGGGAACGCCACGGACCAGTCGAGAGGATACGAGAGGTCACGAGCAGGAGCCTTCCGCGCCCAATCAACTAGTTGCTCGCGTTCAGTACCTTGTGAACCTTCACGACGTGGTTGCAGCCGTTTTGTCAGGGTGTAAGGACGTTCAAGAGGTTGAGGAAGAACTGAAAAAGTGGCAACAAGTCGAGAAAGAGACCCAAGAGCTAAGGTGTGAGCTCGAGCATGCTCGCAAAGAGGCCGAGGAAGTGAAAAGAACGTTACAAGACGAGCGTGCAGCGCTGGAAACGATGAGGATCGAGATGAAACGAGTGAAGAAGAGAGAGGCGACGAGACAAGAAGAGGATGCGGTGCTTTTAGAACAACAGCGCGAGGCATGTCAGGCAATGGAGCAGCTCGTACGTGAAAGCGACCAGGAGATTCAACGGATGGTAGACAGTGCAGCGAGACAAGCTGACGAACTCGAGTCGTTGCGACGAGAAATGGAGAGTTTGAATGCCGACAAGGAACGTCTGGTACGCCTACATCGCGAGGAAGTGGAAGACTTGCAGGGTCAATTGACCCGTGCAATGGACACGCTCTCGACCAAGACAACGGAGCACGAGGACGCCCAGACGCAAGAAATCCAGACGCTGCAGACTCAGCTTGCGTCGATGAAAGTGGAGAAGGAAACACTAGTGAAAGAAACGATGGACGAGCTCAAGAAGCTGCAATGTCAATTGGACCAAGCTCTAATGTGTGGAAAGTCGAAGAAGGGTGGAAAGAAGAGTGCAAAGAAGCTGCATCTATTGCAGACAAAAATTGATGCATTAGGAAAAGAGAAGGAGAGCCTAGTCAAATTGCATTCGACTGAAGTGGAAGCTCTTGAGAAGGCGCATGCGCGTGCAATTGAAGAGCTGCAAGAGAAGCTTACGAGTCGAACAGCAGCCACATCGACCGATGGGAATGAATACAAGAAAGAATCGACGACGAACGAGGTACAGCGTAGAGGTGAAGCCAATGAAGATACACAGGATACTGACACTAGTGAGGCGGAGGAACGAGTAAGAGTAGCGACTCTTGTTGACACGATACCTTCGCACGTTGCAGGAAGCGATGAGCCGTTGCAAGATCAGAACGATATGATGGCATCAATGGAGAAGAAGCAAGACGAGCTTGGAATCGAACTCGAAAAACGGAAGAGGAACAAGCTCCCGACCGTTGAGGAGCTCCAGCGAGCGCATGCAGCAGAAATCTCCAGGATGCAAGCGGAACTGGCCATTTTGCAGTCACTCGTTGACAAGACGGACACGCGTTATCAAGCTCAAAAAAGCGTCATCGCTACCATGGAGACGGAGCGAGCAGAGCTGCAGGAACAAGTTGAGCTGCTGACCCGCGAAAAGACGCAGACGATGGGCGAGCGTGGCTCTCTTGAGACGCAGCTAGAGGAGACAAGGGCTCTGCTTGCAGCTAAATCAGCTGAACTAAAGGAAGCGACCGAGATGCTAGCGCGCTGTGAAGAAGATTTAACGGCTTGTCGTGCCCAAGTGGACGCTCAAGTGAGTGAATGTAAGGAATTCAAGCGTGAGCTCGAGACCGCCGACATTCGAGACATGGACAAGCAGCGCCTATCAACGTTAGTGGCCGAATTGCAAGACGTGATGAGTCTCTTCAAGTCTAGCCAGGAGAGCACGATGCAGGATCTTACGGCGAAAGTGTGGCAGTCTCAAGAAGTATCCGAGCTATCGAGTGCATGGGCTCGTCTTGTGACTGAGCTCGTGGCTGCTCTAAAGCAGCTCGACACGATCGAGGAGCAATTGAAAGTGGCACAGCGAGCACACGAAGCCGACAAGAGGATGCTTGACGAGTTTATACGAACGACGGATTGGCATTTGTTTGTGAAAGATGGCGAGGAAAGAGACGAGCCGTTGGCTGTTGACAAGGAGTTCCATGAATATCTCGCTATGGCCACGGAAAATGTCTCGTGCTGGCTCGCGGAGCGTCAGGTGCTTCGGGATCTCGTCGAGCAGGACGCCATCAAGATTCATGCGCTAGAGCACGAGACGCAGCAAGAGCAGGAACGTCGAGTGGCGCTGGAAGAAGCAGAGCATA
>CM047587.1:8204262-8219209 GCA_026184515.1 Peronosclerospora sorghi | reverse complement strand
ACCAAGAGGTGGCCAAACTGCGAGCGGAGAAGGCTGAGAGCGAGAAAGCTGCCGAGCGATTCGAGGCCAAGTGCGTCCAAGCGCGACACGATCTTGTCGCGCAGCAAACCGAGACGAGTCAAGTAGCGCAAGAGCTTGCCACAGTGCTTGAAAACTATGAGCGGTATCGACGGCGTTCTCACACTGCGCTGAAAAATGTCGAAAAACGCGCCGAGCTCTTGAATGGGATGCGAAAAGAGAACGAAGAGTTACGAACACGCGTACAAGCAAGCGAGCGCGCGCGCGACGAGGCCCTCGCGGCATGTCAAGCCCGCGACGTGCGGCTCCAAGAGGCGATCGGTCTGCAGCAGATGATACAAAGCGAGTTTGAGCAGGTTGCGACGGAGAATATGCGTCGGATGACTGAACTCGAGCTGGAGGTCGAGACTGGAAGAATGGAAAAGGAGCGTCTGGAGGCACGGATTCAAGACTTGATGGTCGCAGTGCAGGAGCTTGAACGGGAGAAGGAGAACTGGACGAATGCGGAAGCAAAACGGATGGAGGACGCGGAGCAAGCGGCTGTGCACGCTCGTCTCGAGACAACGACGATCGCGGCTCAGCTGCAACAGGTGGCAGATGCGTTGAATGCAAGCCAAGCCGAGAACGAAAAGCTGCAGCAACAGATTGAGTCCTTGCAAGCGACGCAAGGCACGGACACAGCGAGTGGCGATGTTTCTTGTGTGCCGGAAGCGTCCGTCGCCTCCTCGGCCGAGGAAGTGCGTGCGTTGCAAGCCATCGAGTCGTCGTTACGGAGTGAACTCGAGGACGTTCGAGCCGCGTTGAGTGCATTGCAAGAACGTTTCGCCACGACCAAAGCTGCGAATGCGGACAAAGTGTTTGCGCTCGAGGAGCAGCTGACGCACTGGAAGAACGAGGTGGCGGCCGTGACGGCAGCAATGCAACGTCGAATCGACGCGCTCGAGACCGAGAAGGAGCAGGTCGAGACCGAGTGGTCGCATGCTCGGACGGAAAATGCCTTATTGATGAAGACGTTGGAGCATTGTCGCGGCGAGTTGGACGACACGCGGCGTGAGCTGCATCAGGTGCTGGAGCGAGACACGGACAGTGGTGACGACGAGTCCCGTCGTGTGTCCAAGACGACCGAACTCTTGGCAGCAAGGGACGAGGCGCTCAAAAAGTTGCGGCTTCGCGTGCTCGAGCTCGAGGAAGCCAACGAGACGCTCGAGCGAGAGAAAACGGCACTGGCACAGCAAGTGGAAACCACCGAGGTGAGTGCGCTCCACGCGAGTCGTCACGTCGCGCACTCGGACAAGCTGCGTGCGAGTCGACGGCAGCATTGGCAGCACGTGTTGGCTACGTTCCAAACGCAACTGGAGCAGACCGTGACCGAGTTGCACGAGCGACTCGAGGACCACGCGCGTGCGTTCCGTGCCGTGTGTGACTTTCGGGACCGGCACGGGGCCACGGTACGTGGCCAAGATGACCCAAGCCGGGCCACGACCGTGCCCGCGTTTCAAGAGTGTCTGGTCATGCGAAGTGGCGTCGTGATCAAAGCGGGGACACGCTTTGAGCTGCCCGTGGTGTGTGAAGCGAGCGGCTGGCGCGTGGTCTGGAGCTTTTCCATTGAAGAAGAGAACGCGGACGTGGTGTTTCGGTTATCGGCCTTGACACACGTTGACGACGTCGTGACCGACACGGAGCTTGTGGCGCCCGAACGCATGCACGACATGTCGGGCGTCTTGCCCGTGCGTCACGCGCGCACGACGCTCGTGTTTCAATGGGATAATTCCTTCTCGTGGTTGAATGAAAAGACACTGGATTATCACGTGTCGATTCAAGAGCCGCTGACGCGCGAGGCGCAGGTCGTGCGGCAGAGTGAAATGGAGGTCCAGAGGAAGGCCACGGTGCTCGAGGAAGGGCGGGCCCTGCTCCAAGTCGAAGCCCAGAGTCGCGCCGACTTGAACGCGACGCTCGCGCGCCTCGAAGCGTGCGAAGCGCTCAAGGAGAACCACGTGGCAGAGTGTTGGTCACAGAAACGGCACGTCGGGCAAGAGAAGACCCGGGTCCAGCACGCGATGGAGACGCAGAAAGCCTTGATGGCCGCCACGTTAGCGGAACAGGAGGAAGTGGAAGACGTCGAGCGCCGTCTCGTGGAAGCGTGGGAAGCCGCGCAAGCGGAACGACAGGATGCGGACATGACGTTGCAGTTGGTCGGGGCGCAGTTAGAAACGCTGACGCGGGAAATTGAAGCCGAGACGATTTCTATTTCTACGGAGCGACGCGCAGACGCTCCAGAGACCAGTTTAGGGACCCAATGATAGAGTAAAGAAATGCGATGGAAGTGAGTGAGTGACCTAGGTTGAAATGTATCATCGACTTAGGAAATGAGATATCTTTATCACAAATCTGATCAAGATTTTTGATAAATGAGCGGAAAACGCGACGGAAAGGAATCTGTCCCCTTAGCGTGATAAACTGAGATACTAGGGGGGTAACACCTAGGAAAATTGGCTGCTGATTTAGGTCTGCTGATTTTGTAAAATAAACGTTATAATAGGGGGTCAAACTTAAAGTTTAGCCCAAACGAAATAAACGTTTATATCCAGGCCACTTTAGATTCGGTGTTTCTTAAATTTGCACCGAAAATTAAGAAAATAAAAATTTGCATGCACCGAAAATAAGGGCCGCCCTACCCGCACCCCCCTCCACCCTAGGGGCACCCCCCCCACGTGACTTTCGACCAATAGAGATGGATATTGCTGCTAATAATAAAGAGATGGTATCGTGCAGCGGTAACCTTAAGGGCGCGACTATTTCCACACCCCATTTGACTATTTCCACACCCCACTTTGACTATTTCCACGCACACCCTTCACTTCATTACTTTCTGGACGCAATAAAACACGCTCAAACACGCTCAAGACTGAAGGTGAGCGTCCTACAGACAGCACCCAAGCACTCTGGAAGGTTTTTTGGCGTTTGGAACGTGTCTGACTGGCGATGTTGTGTGCATGCATGGCGCCATGCCCCATGTCACCAGGATGGAGGAAGAACTGCGTCACTCCACCGAGATGCTGCGACATGCTGAAGAGAAGCGGGAGAAATGGAACCAACGTGTCAACACCCTAGCTGCGTTGTTGCGCAGTCACGGAACTGCCCTTCTGGAGCACACCAAAACACCTGCCACCAACTTGCCCATGCAATTCACCTCTGCGACTTTCTCGACCACCGCATCCTCCGCAACCTCCGAGACCTCCCCACCGCCACCCTCCGAATGGTTTGACAGTGGTCTCACAAGCGAAGTCGAATCAAGCGATGGTACTCACGCGGAGAGTGTTGAGGACAACCCCATGAAGGACTCCAGCGACGATTCCGACGACAATGTGCCAGCGACGGGGATGGTAACTGTGGGTTCCGAGCATTGGCAGTGATGTTGGGGCTTGGTGAAGACGATTGGGTTATAGTTCGCCAAGAGATGGTTACGCACATGGAGGCGCGGGCCGACTTTTACATGAAAACATTTGGCACCGAACGCTTTACGAACTTTCTTTCCAGCACTGAACAATTCAAGTCTCCAGCTGCAACACAGGACTGGTTCAGCCTGCCATATCACGGAATGATTGCGGCAAACGCGTATCGTCGACCGATGGTTGTATTTGAAAACAACGAATCGTTTGCCGGTACTTCACATATGTACGTTCCGGACACGATGGAAAGCCGGATGCCGATTGCCATCCTCTTCAACGATATCCACTTCAAAGCTGTAACAAAGCTTGCCAAGGCCTACCCATTGCCATCGATTCTCGAAACCCTCTCTCCAATTCCAGCCACAAATTACGAAATTGCGCATCTGGCATCGTGGCGCACCTGGTTCGCACGACGGCTCTAGTCGTGGCCGGATGCAGCAGAAATTGCCTGCCAGCATAGAGAGAAGTACAGCATTCCTGAAGGAGGTCAATCACCCGAGTCTGCCATCAAGATCGATAACTAGATACAATGTCAATGTTTTTGTTTGTTTCTTTTTTTTCGATCGAAAATTTGTGAGGGGTGTGGAAATAGTCAAAGTGGGGTGTGGAAATAGTCAAATGGGGTGTGGAAATAGTCGCGCCCTAACCTTAATAATTTAAAACTAAAAATAGACAAACTATTTAATACTATTAGTATCATTCACAGCACGGCATATGTAGCCGTAGGTTTTGTAATAAATGTGCAATCGTCGCTTGTCCTGGGCTGTACTTTTGCATTAACAAGTTGAAAAGATCCCTTAGTGGCGTATCGAAATTTGTGGCAAGTACCAAAAGAAACATAATTGCCGAGTTAAAGGGCATCCCTCTGATATTACCATCTACAATTGTCTTACGGAGTTAAAATGTTCATCTAATTGTGTAATAATGGAGGTGGTATGTCAACTGAAGATTCGGCGCGTTTTCGTCGGCTTCATTGACAAATTCTCTACCCATCATCAGCACGTCGCCTTTAGCTGATAACACTTCGATTGGTATTCGTAAAGCACACGCCAAAGCCCGAAGCTCTAATTGACCTCCCCAATCCGCTGTAGTTGCGACTCGATTACAGTAAATTATAAACGCGTAGTCAGTACCACCACCAGCACTCTCGTCCAGTGCTATGAAAGGCAAAAAAATATCAGGATGTGCTAGCATGCACTCGCTCGTGATTTTGCTCAGGTGCTGAAAACCTGCCATCTCATCAACAATGGGTAGATTTTTCAGCTTTATCTGATCAGCAACAGCGTGATACATACAGTGGCCGTCGGATGGTATATCCTTAAGCTTGCGTCCATATCTTAGCAGCTGCTCCAGGATCATATCTGCCTCAATCTGTCGCTCGCTTACTGTGTTTTCGTTAGCTTCATCGATGCGTTCTCGTCGTTCTCTTTCCTGCTTCTTTTTGTTTTCTCGCTTGCGCTGAGCTTCTCTTGAGCCTTGGCTTGTTTTGTGGCTAAACTTGCAGCTTCATCAGCTTCGTTTGTGTGAGAAATAAAAGTCGTTGTATTTTCTTCCTTCGTCTCAAAAGCTTTCCGCTTCTGATTATGGCGCTCCTTCAGCGAATTTCCATCGCTTTCACCTGAGCTTCAATTTCCTTTTTGATTAGTTGAATTTTCTTGGACTTCTTTTGAAATGCCTTTACTTCAATTTGTAGTGTCTAATAAGAGACTGGAGGTTTCCAATGACATGCATTTCATTATCAATGGAAATTCAAGAAAGCGAAAAATGAGTAGCGGAAAAGGCATACGTACACGTAGTTCCAGTTTATGGCGTTGCTTTGCCTGTCCCATCGTCTCATTATTATTCGACGTCATCGCCTGATGCAAATAAGTTACAGTAAGTATGCAATTCCGTATCACATGTAACTTATTGCAACTTAATAAATGTAGAGATGGTATCGTGCAGCGGTGGTTACCGCTGCAGGATACCATATCTTTATTATTAGTAGCAATATTCATCTCTATTGGTCGAAAGTCACGTGGGGGGGTGCCCTAGGGTGGAGGGGGGTGCGGGTAGGGTGACCCGAAAATAAGCCCTTATTTATTTTTGGGGTCATTGGTCAACAATACGTTCGGTTCGTAGACAACAGAATTTGATCTCCTTCTGCAACCTCCATGCTACCAAAGGCTAAACGCGCTAAAGTTGCCACACCCTTCCTGCAACATCACGCGCTGTGTTACGGCGTCCTTCCCTCCACTCGCGACACGGTCACGTCAGCAGTGATCTCTGTGATCTCTGTGCAGTGTCTTTTCCGCGTGTACTTCCCCAAAGAAATTCCTCATTGTGCTAAGCGGGATGTTACGTCAAACGTCAGATACTTCACTGCGCCGTTTCGAAGCGACAACTACGTCAGCCACCTTCGCGGCCAGCACCCGACAGCCTGGGGAAAATGCGAAGGCAAGTCTCCTTACGGCCACATCTACTAATTATTTGAGGTGCAATGTCCAGGGAAGAAGAAGTACTTCGAGGGTCGCGTCCTTCACAAGAATACCATTGATTCGCATTACGGACGGCAAAAAAGACGCGCTCGTCTTTTTTCTTGATAAAGGAGTTGTGGAGACCCTCATTGGAAAGCTGCTGTTTCACCCTGACGAGGCGGATGGTCTCACCCACACGCGCGCACTGGAACTCTTTACTCGTACAGAAGACGACGCCGCATATGAGCGAAGGTTTGCGACGTGATGCGGTTCAATTTCATCTACGGAGTGGTCGTAACGGGTGTTTCTTTCAGAAAGGCAACGCGGCTATGTCAGATTGCAAAGGAGGCGACGAGTGTCGCGCAACTTGGGACTTTCACAGAGCGGGTGGTCTCTAATACGATTTGTGTTTTGTGTGGGGACAGCTTCCAAACGCTTGAAGATTGCCTGAAAATCGTCTGACCTTTTTAATCGCCATTGATGTGTCGTCGCATTTTGGGTCTTCCTATTTCGACTACCGTGTACGGTTTTTCCTCTACGGCCGTTTTTATAATCGCCACCTTATCGCGGTTCCGCTCTACGAACGACACACCGCTGGCGAGATGATCCTCATCATTCATAAAGTCTTTGACGTGTTGTGTCCCACGTGGAAAGACAAACTTCTCGGCGTTACAAGCGATGGTGCCGCGGTTATGACTGGACAGCTGCACGGTGTGGTAACGCAACCTATTGCCAAGCCAGGCTTTGACCGAGTGTGGTGCGCATTCCATCAAGTTCACCTTACAATGCAAGCGTCCTTTTCTGCGCTACTGGGTGGCCGTTTTCTTTCTACAGCTACGTCACTGCTAACATACCTTCGCCGCCAGTAAAATCTCATCACAACCATGCACAGCATATGCCCGGATCTTTTCAAAACTCGATGGCTTTCAATGGGGGTCTTCTCGACCCGGGTGGTCACTCACCGAACAGAGATCCGGGAATATTTGGAAAGCAAGGCCCAAGCGTCTTTGGCCTACGCTCCCGTATCAAAATGGTGGTGCATGTTGTGGGTTGTTCATACCGTAACCCTCGAGGTCAACGCGGCTATGTCTGCGCTGCAAGGACAAACGACATTACTGGATGAACAAGCCGCTCGACTGAAGGAAATGGCTCGTCGTGTTGGCCTTCTCATTACCGCGAGCGAGACCCAGTCCGAATCCGATCTCAACAGCATGGACCCTATCGAGCACATCATTTTCGCGCCTCATTAAGTAACCCGCGACGCTGTTGCCGAGTTTCTCCATGATCAAGGAGGATTTGTAACGTATTTGCTTGTGGCGCTCTCGGATGCCGAGCACCAAATATTGGTGACCGAAGTTGCCAAGTTCGTACTCACAGTTGCCAACGGTATAAACAATGTAGTCGCGGAGCGTGATTAAGGCAACCTTCCGACGTCCTGACTCCAGTGCTTCCGCATACTATCAGCCATCTGCGCCGCCGCAAATTTGCTGAATTTGTCTCTGTGCAGAAGGAACGCATGTCATCTTCGTGGTCCGACAAAGAGATCGATTTTGTCGAGATTCAGTTTGCATACTTTCTTTTCGCCGTCGGGACGGAGACTAACTTACAAAAGCAACATCAAGAGGATGAGGCGGACGTGGGCTTGGCATTTAACAAAGCGTGGGAAAAGTTACAATGCCTCTTTCCACGGCTTTGTGAGTTTGTGGAAGGGTTTACTCAATGTTCCCCAACACCGCCACGGTGTAGTCGGACTTCTCAGTGATGGTGGGAGAAAGATGAACATCGCCAATCACTCACCGATTTTTCCCTCGAAGGCATTTGTGGTCGAGCGGCTGATCAAAGGTTTTGACGCTTGATCAGGCGGTACCACGGCGCCCGGACTACCGACTAACGAAGGGGGCCTCCGGTTGTCCTGTTACAGGCCTATGTCTTGCTCACCTTGTGTACCCGACGGTTTGGGCGTGGGTCGCTCTCCAGGTGACTGGGAAGTAGATCACTGCAACTACGATGCAAGATCGAGATGAATTCGTAGCAGATCAACGGATGTCGATCAGGTGCAAAACGTCGATGATCAAGATCGATGATCGATGATCTTGCGGTGAATCGACGAGATTTCGGATGATCACAATTCGATGATCAAGATCGATGATCAAGGGATGATCAAGATCGATGATCGATGATCGATGTTCGATGATCGATGATCGATGATCGATGATCGATGATCGATGATCGATGATCGATGATCGATGATCGATGATCGAAGATCACGGATCGATCTAGTTGATCTTGTGCTGAATCGACGAGATTTCGGATGATCGCAGATCGATGATCGCAGATCGATGATCGCAGATCGATGATCGCAGATCGCTGATCAAGGGTCGATGATTGCAGATCACAATTGATCTTGTCGATCTTGTACGAATTGGCGAGATTGCTAGTCTTTGATCGCAGACCACAGATCGATGATTGCAGATCGACGGTGTCGATCTAGTGGTAATCATCGAAGGGGTACTTGATCACGCGGCGGAAGTCTTCACCACTTGATCGCCGATCCTCTTAAGCCTAGATCGCTAACGGAATACCCAATATATTATGTATTCCTAGCTTGGACCTAAGCGTAGAGGGGTTCGATCTGCACTTTCATGTGCATATCGACGGATTTCACAAAACCCCACCTAGAGTCCCCGTGGGGCGCTTAAAGCAGCCGAACTTCTAGGGTACAGATGAGAACCAATGGGGGAAGAGGTGAGAACACTAGGCTTGATCACTTTCCCAAAAACCTTTACAGAAAACTACCGCTGGCACAGCGGGCGGAGTTGAAGCCGGGTTCCCAAGAACTCTACGTCTGCCGGTGGGCCAAAACGTGCACTACGTGCTCCCGCCCGGTACGTGTAGAGGTGCCTGTGCAAAGGAAGAGAGGCGCGAGGTATTCACGCCGTCCCTATGGGTGATCTTAGTGGTCGGATGCTACAGGAGAACTTTATTATTGCTTATATCCTAAAATCTACCAATTACCTAATATCAACCAATCAGAGCTACCCATTCTGATGTGCTCCATCGACCAGTCAACCTGATATCTCAGTCGTCCGTCGCTTACCGTTAGGTACCTGTACCAGTCGTCGCATATGTTCCGGATCACCTGTCCATGTTCACCACAGTGGGCCACAAAATCTACGGTACGCTTCGCCAAAGCCGCCCCTGATCCTCGTCCCAGCCGTACCGCGATCTGGAGGGTGGTCGTGATCGATCTCCTTACCTGCTATCGGTCCAGGAGGAGACCATTGCTGATCAAAAGCAGGAGATCTCGCAACTTGAGGCGTCCCCAGATCAAACGATGCTTTATCAACTCCGGCGACGCTTGGACATGCTGCAAAAGGAGCATGGTCAAGACGTCTCCAATAACAAGCGCCTGATCGAGAGGTTGACCAGTCTCACCTCCAAGGCCGAGAAACGCAAGAACCAACGCAATCGACTCCGGGCGGAAACTGAAACCAATATTTTGAAGATAGAGGAATTCATGGTTGCCATGGCCCAGGTTGATGAGCTGCGTGATCGCCTCGATAGGGTCTCGGCCAGCAAGGCCGAGCTGGAGAATCTACGTGTCAAGAATTCCAAGTTGCAGACGGAAAAAAAAATTTTCGACGGCGCGGCTCCGCCTCAGTCGCGTATCCGCCGATTGTGACGCACTGCGCGACGAGGTGCGGCGTGCTCAAGACGAAACTACGCAATTGCGTTCGCACTACTCACATTTCCTATCCGTGTTGGCTGGTGCAGCGTTGCAGATGAAGATCGTCCGGTTGCCGGCGCCTCTTATGCAGATTCTGATCAAGCTGCAAGCTCGTCTGTTGACCCTCATAGTGATTCTCCAGAAGATTCTTTCATTCGGTCCACTTCTTCGCCTAAGAGACGTGCACCGCATTCACAATCCACATCTCCGTTCAAGCGGTAACGTCAAGTTCCTCCCACTTCAGAGGATAAGTCGGATGATGATCGTTCCCTTAGTCCCGATCAGCCGGATGACGATCAAGGCGGTTCTTCTGCATCGATCAGCACACAAGTTTTATCCAGCCCCACGATCAGCGAGCTCAGGTGTGAGGGTTTGCTTGATCAAGACTCTGCTGGATTTCTCTTCCCTCGCACGGGTTCATACAAGTAGCTGATCTTGGTGCCTGATGGTGCACAAGATGCAGACATCTTGCCGTGGACTC
This sequence comes from Peronosclerospora sorghi, assembly GCA_026184515.1. Classification (NCBI taxonomy): domain Eukaryota; phylum Oomycota; class Peronosporomycetes; order Peronosporales; family Peronosporaceae; genus Peronosclerospora; species Peronosclerospora sorghi. The sequence continues at coordinate 8,209,078 of CM047587.1, read as the reverse complement.
CATATCAACTTGATGGCTTCGATCTGGGCAACTTCTCAGTACACGTGGTCTTTGACTATTTGGCACGCCCCGTGGGATGGTTGTTTCCAGCTGCCATTGACGCACCTTCGACGGATCGGTGGTGTACTCACTTGATCACCCAGTTGGAAGTGGAGCTGCTATACTCGCGACGCCCCTGGGAGTTCTTCAAGAGTATGCTGTCACCCATCTCTTTCCGCTCAGTCGGCTGGTTTGCTGACTTCGAATCGAGGTACAGACGTTCCTGGACCATCATGCGCAAGAGATATGGGAGTCGACTCATTATCTCCCCATAGATCGAGTCCTCAGAGATCGCTATGCCTTCTTCCGTGAATATTACGAAGGTCGACGTCAGCGCATGAGTCGTGCCGGATCGTTATGGAAGAAGCTGGTGGGGTTAGTGTTACAGGACATGATCGACGGTGTATGTGATATCAACATTTGCTTGACCCGTCGATCTCGCACTGCACCCGGAACCGCCCCTTGAAGTATGCTCCAGCTGATGATGGTTCATGGTACGCGGGGTACTTTTCTGACCCACCACCTCGGACCTTACAGGATGCGCTGCGTGAAGTCGACGCCGAGGAGCCTTGGCGAATCCAGTATCGCCTTTCTCCGGATTATCATCCCGTCCGGAATATCCCTCTCCTTTGCCGTAAGTTCTATGGACCAGGCTAGCTGGTTGATCACTTCTTCTTTAATCAATAAAAATTCTCGATCATACCAACTGTTACTTCGTCACTTTTCATGCATAACATAAATGGATCTTCCATCGGCTCGGCTCATCTTCCGTTGCTCCATCACCATATCTTGCAATATCCATCGTAAATTCACCACTTCAAGTCAATCGTCACTTCTCCATTAATCGTGAGTTTTGTCAATGGATCTTCTCCAATCAAGGGTTCGTCGATCTTCATTTCATAGTGAGTTAGTCGATCATGCGTTAGTTGGACTCTTCGTCCACCTGCATTAGGTCAAACCGATGTCTGTTGATCATCTTCCTTTCGAAGTCCTTAATCAGAGCATCACAATTCAAATCTGCTTCATCTACCCATGACGGCTCATCATAACCCTTCCAGTAGACTTGAAATTCGCGTAACTTTCTGCCGTATCTAGTTTTTCGACCAGATCGGACATCGGTGATACGATCAACTTCAAACTCGTCCGGCTCTAGGGTCCTTTCCCAGCTGTCTTCTGGTAGTAAAGCTTAATCGAAATCAAGACGATCTTCTACCCCATCCGTTAGCACGGTAGTGGGTCGATCTGGAAATTCCTTAACCAATTTCAACTTGGATAGGTTTACCACTGGGAATATGAGATAGTCGGTGCCAGCTGTAATCAATCTTGCAGCATGATCACCGATCACCTCATCGACTCTGAAAGGTCCATGCCACATATGCGCCAGTTTCTTCGCAAACCCTTCTTTCACCGATCGGGGTACAACCAAACCCTCGATCCAGCTTCGATCTTGTGCGGTGTCACTTGATCATTATTCTTTTCAGCCCGATCAGCCACAGCTTGGTGCAATCGATTGCTCACTTGATCACGGGCGTAACGGTAGTCTTTCTTCAGCCTATATCTCCACCGACGAGCATCACGATCTTTACGCCGAATTCCACCAAGTTGCAATGTTTACTCCAACGATGATCGCGGATCCCAACCATACGCTAAGTAAAATGGTGTCCCTTCACGGATACGATCAGGGGTCGAATTCAGTGCAAGCACCGATCGTTCTGCATACGAGCTCCAATCCTTCTGACCGAAGTCTGATACATATACCTTGATCGCTCGTGCGGCAAGCGTACCGTATATTTTGTGGCCAACTGTGGGGAAGCGTATCGTTATTTTGGGACCTACTGTGGTGAACATGGACAGGCGACCCGGAACAGATGCGACGACTGGTACAGGTACCTAACGGTAAGCGACGGGAGACTGAGATATCAGGTTGACTGGTCGATGGAGCACATCAGAATGGGTAGCTCTGATTGGTTGATATTAGGTAATTGGTAGATTTTAGGATATAAGCAATAATAAAGTTCTCCTGTAGCATCCGACCACTAAGATCACCCATAGGGACGGCGTGAATACCTCGCGCCTCTCTTCCTTTGCACAGGCACCTCTACACGTCCCGGGAGGGAGTACATAGTGCAATTTTTTGGCCCACCGCTAGACATAGAGTTCTTGGGAACTCAGCTTCAGCTCCGCGCGCTGTGCCAGCGGTAGTTTTATGTAAAGGTTTTTCGGAAGTGATCTAGCCTAGTGTTCTTACCTCTTCCCCCATTGGTTCGCATCTGGTCCCTAGCAGTTCGGCTGCTTTAAGCGCCCCACGGGAACTCTAGGTGGGTTTTTGTGAAATCCGTAGATCTGCACATAGAAAGCGCAGATCGACCCCATCCTCTTATGTCTAAGCTAGGAATACACAATATATTGGGTATTCCGTTATCGATCTAGGCTTAAGAGGCTCGGCGATAAAGTGGTGAAGACTTCCGCCACGTGATACAGTAGGTACCCCTTCGATGATTACCACTATATCGACACCGTCGATCTGCGATCAAAGACCCACAATCTCGCCGATTTTGTAATTTTGTACAAAATCGACAAGATCAACAGTGATCTGCAATCATCGACCCTTGATCAGCGATCTGCGATCATCGATCTTGATCATCCCTTGATCATCGATCTTGATCATCGAATTGTGATCATCCGAAATCTCGTCGATTCACCACAAGATCATCAATCATCGATCTTGATCATCGACGTTTTGCACCTGATCGACATCAGTCGATCTGCTACGAATTCATCTCGATCTTGCATCGGAATTGCAGTGATCTACGTTCCAGTCACCTGAAGAGCGATCCCCGCCCAAACCGTCGGGTACACAAGGTGAACAAGACATAGGCCTGTCACAGGACAACCGGAGGACCCCTTCGTTAGTCGGTAGACCGGGCGCGTGGGAACGCCGAATAAAACCTCAAAAATTCTGATCACCCGCTCCACCACACTCGTTTGATTGTTTGCACCGTTCTTTCCGCCTTGCCGTTCGCCTGTGGACGGTATGCCATAGTGGCACTCTGTCGTTGTCCCACGATCTTGTTGAACGCACGAAATACTTCGGACATAAAACCGGGTTCTCGATCATGCCTGATCACCTCGCTAGCTCCAAATCGTCAAAATACACATTCTTCGTAATTTTCGGCGACTTTCTGAGCTGTACGAGACAATCCAGCTTTCGCGATCACCATACCCGTGAACAGATCAGTCCAGATCAACAATTCCTTATGCCCGTCAGTTGAACGAGGTAGCGACGGGATATGATCCATAGCTATCACTTGGAATGGGTACGTAGCTACAATGTTTCCACGCGACATACCCTTGATCGTAGGTTGGCCCTTCCCCGTCTCACAATCTACGCATTGCCCAACAAATCGTTGCACGCTGCGAAATAGACCACGCCAATGAAAATATCGTCTGATCCGCTGATATGTACGCCCTATACCCTGGTGTCCTCCTTCCAAACTCACATGATAATGGTGGAGGACATCCGCATGTAGGGTTTCAGGTAAGACCAGCTTGATCAAAGAGTGTCGATCATCTCGATCATCTTGATCACATCTGGCTTTCCCTTTATCCATATTTCCACAGTAGATCAACAACCCTTGATCATCGACATCATATCTGTCGGCGATTTTCGCGCAATCTTTCACCTCGTCTGCGCTCAATTGTGAAACGTTACCATGCAAGTAACATCGCAAATCACAAATCCACTTTTCTTCGTCTTGCGCCTTTTTAACACGTTCCGCCTTTATCCCTTCTATGGATACTTCGGGGCATGTTGACCGTCGCGTTTGACGACGGTTAAGTTATCGCGTCGTCACCAGCACTTGCGGGACAGTGGGATCTTCCTTCCAAGTAATCACTTCAAACAATCTGTTGAGATCAACCAGCTCTTCCAGCTGGTTATCGTCAACAATATCACATCGTGTTCCATCCCTCATGGACTTAGTAGTGACGTGATGGGCACTCTTCCACTCCCTTTTAACGTGCAGCAGATCATGATCAGGCCATTCTCGAAGTAATTTTAACGCACGATGTTGCAATACTTGCAATCGCGGTGCTTTGCAATCTATTTCTCATTGCGTTTGCCTGATCACCAAATTCGAGTCTCCACACACGATCACCCTTCCTTTGGGATATTGAGACAGTAGATCCAAACTTAGAAGCAATACATGAAACTCGGCTTCATTCACCGTGATGTTAGGTGCATGATCAGCAACCGCGATCATGATATTCCACTCCGGCAATTTCCACACAATAGCACCAAACGCACCCACACATCGCATAGCACTAGCATATCCATCGAAATTGGTCACGTACAAATCTTCGCCTTTCTCAACCGTGGGAGGTGGTACTTCAATCATCTACCGAGGCTGCTTTTTGGGTGCGATCACGATCAGAGCTTCATCAATTTTGGTGCGAGGGATGATACTTGCGGCTAACGCCCCTAGTACCTCCTCTTCTCCATGCACACATTTCTTGATCTCCAAGTCCCATTGTGACAAGATCGCAGCCCATATCCCCAATCGTCCCTCTAGCCCGTTGGATGTTAGCAACAACTTCAACGTAGATCGACGTGACAGTACAGTGATCGCCTTTCCGACCAACATCGTAAAGTAGACTTCCAGAATTCGCAGAAGAGTCAACACTTCCTTTTCGACGGGGCTGTAATTCATCTTACCGCTCTTCAGTGTCCGGCTTGCGAATGCGACGGGGCAATACATTTGATCATGTTCTTGTAATA
>CM047587.1:8108243-8179262 GCA_026184515.1 Peronosclerospora sorghi | reverse complement strand
ACCAGCAAACCTGGCTGGTACACCAACTCGGTGATAGAAAGCACCGCTTCCCTCGGGGCTTAACAGCACTGAGGGGTCCCCCAGTAGGGCGACCCGCACCTACTGGGAGCCGTCGTTTCCCGACGGCTTGGACAAGGGCTTTTCCCCATCCTTGGTCCCTTGTAGCGAGTGTCTCGCTGGGGATTTTTCGGACATCTGTTCCTCAGATGATCCGTGCTCCCACACAGGAAGCATCTCAGTGGCCCATGTCGCTGCAGCATAGCTAAGGTCTCTGCCTCGAAGCTCTGTGAAAAAGAGTCAGAATGACTCTTAGCGGGAGGTTTCTCCTCCGCTTCGACCTGACTCAGGTCCATGGGCTCGGGACCCACCTTAGAGGAACGGAAGTTCCTCTCGGCGTTGAACGCCATCTTTAATGCCTCTTCCAGGGATTCGGGTCGGCATCGGAACAATTCCGAACGTGCTGGCCCTTCTCTCAGGCCTCCCATGAACACGGGGATGGACACATCGTCCGAATACGATTTCGCGTACATCCCTGCCAACAGGGTCTTAAGCTCCTGGATATAAATCTCCATGTCCTTAGTGCCTTGACGGCACCTCAGGAACGCCAGTTGATTCTGGAAAACCAGATCAGGCGTTGCGTACATGTCCATAAGCTTCTGCTTAAGGACCTTCCATGTTGGAAACACGTCTTTGACTGATTCCGAGCATGTAAACGGCCATGTACGGGCTTTGACCGTAAGATGGGTCAATGCAAGTCCTACTTGCAAGTGATCAGCGGTCATGTTCGCTGTGGCGAAGGCCGTTTCGACCTCTCGCAACCAAACATAAATGTTGTCACCCTTCTCTCCGGTGAACTACTTTATCTTGAACGATAATGGAGGGCGCACCCCCGTGGAATGACCTCCACCGCAACTCGCCTCATGAGCGATGAGGGCATTCACCCTTTCCTTTACGGCTTCAAGGCCCTGCTCCACTAGGAGCTTCATACCTTCTTCCACCGTTAAGGGTAACAGCCTTTTAAAGGCTTCCTGTTGGACGAGGGTCAAACTATCTCAATCGTCCTGATTCATCCTTTGCAGAGGATGCCTAGTCTACCAACACAGGTGTTGGATTGACAAGTGCTACCAGATGTAGCCGGTGCGTATACGCACGGTGCGGCTAGCGCACAGAGGAAGACTCTTCCTTAAAGCGGCGTTCGCCGCTACTTAGCCGATACGCCCTTATTAAGGGCTTAGTAGGAGAGAGCTCTCCTACTCGGGGCCAAGATTCCCGGGTTAGTTTACTCTAGCCTGTACTAGTGACTTAACGGCAAGGCTCCCTTACAAAGGGTGTAGCTAAGGGGAGGGCTCCCCTTACGCTACGGCACTCACTACACGCACGACCGGTCGAGGTCGTGCGTCTGTAAGATAGAGTGAAATGTAAACTGAATATATTTAATATGTAATTAGCCTAAATTAATTTAAACTAATATAAACTATATGTAATACTAAGCAGAATATTCCTAATTCGTACCTAGCTAAAATGTAGTGTACACACCTGTGTACTGACACATGGATGGATAACACACCACCACACCAAGGGCCCACGCCCTGATTGGTTAAAATAACCAAAGGTTCGAAACCTTTCAACCCGGCCAATACTGACCTCAACCGTGGTGTACTCATGTACACCAACACTCAGTGTCACCCGAATGTAACCCCGTTACAATGTTGGAGTAGCTCTCCGACATGCTTGAGGCACAATACAATAATATATTTGACTATAACTAAATTATAGTCTGACACAAATACACAAACATTGAATATACCTTTTTTTGGTCTTGTACGAATATGTCCAACCTTAAATGCCTTGATCCGCACATAAAAGCCCCAAAAAGGTAAAAAAGTATATCCTTTTTGGTACTTTTTTTTTTTTCCTAGTCGCTGCCTCACTTGCTGCTAGTTAGTCTTTCATTTGCTGCCGTTTAGCCCACCCCAGTAATTACATAAAATATTGTATATACCTCACTTGAAAACTTCAACATCAAATTATAAAAGTGCTCTAAACCCGAATGTAATTATCAAGTCCAACGTGAAACGTTACTTTACCTCCCCGGCGCGTATACTGCTCAAAATTTATCAAAGAAACCTCTACGCGTACTAATAGGACGCGGCGCCCGTCAGAAAGAAGCTTCTTTGGTTTAATTGTCATTCTGCCCGATAGTGCAGAAAGTGTGGACCACAAAAAATGCATTGAAAAATGCTTTAGTTTGGGGCCGCGCTAAACAGCACCAAATGAAAGACTAACCAGCACCAAGTCAGGATCCAAGCGAGTTTTTAGGGAATACTTTTTCCTTTCTGGGCTTTTTGTGCGCGTCTGCATGACAACTTACTGGGCGTTGTAGTATTCGACATTATAGCATTGACGTCGAGGCGCAGTGACACGTAAAGGATCGATTGCAAAGTTGGAATATCCATGCAGAGGGCCAGGATAAAGGTCTGCTGCGGAATTCGAAGAACTACATGATGCAATGGGTTGTGGTACATAATCTAGGGCGTGGCATCGTCTTGAGCTCTGGCCCGTTGCTCGTTATCTCTGGCGATGGTGTTTGAGTTGGCTTCCGCCGCCAGAACTGGGCAGGTCGGTCTCGTGTGACCAGAAACACCGCATTTTCCACACGCATACTTTCGTTTCGCTCTGATTTCTTTGCCGGTGGGTAGGCGCTTGGGGGAGTTCTTTCTTTTGGAAACAGGGGGAAGCAGAGGATTGGTAGAAATATTGTTTGGAGGGGTGAATTTCTTACAAAGGAACCAGTGGGGGTCAATGTCAGCAGTATTGACTTGATGTTGTGGACCGTCCCCTCTGGACATCAAGTCAAGAAGCTTGTGTCGGCAAATCAATCCGTAGTTCGTCAAGCACAGACCTCCACATTCTTCTTCCTCGTATTCGGACGGTGCTGTAGTCATTTTCTTTGTGAGCTCCGTCTGCGCAGCAAGCAATTCCGGTCTCATAATCCGGAACGCGTAGCGTGAGATCTTTGTATACAGGCTTGCAAAGACGTTACAGCGGACGACGGGGAAAAATGCGCGTCTCTATTACGCATATAACTGATGTGCTCTGCTTGACGTCGGCAAATCATTTTCATATAGGATATATCAAAAAAAAACAATTGCGACGTCCCAAGAGCTCTTTTGAAGGAGGCATGAACGCTCTCCACCTTTGACGAAGAGGTTTGTCCGTAGTGTTTCATGCGATTCAGCCAAGCTGTTACGAACTTGTGTTTGTATGGAATGACCCAACCATTATCGATATATTCAGCACAAGCGACTGGAATGTGGTCCTTCATTTCCGTCCAGCCTGCATTGAATAATTCCTTCGTCTTTGTATTCAAGACGAGATTCGCCCATTTCTTTTGAAAAGTATGGAAATCCGACTGGGTAAAATTGGGTGGAAGATTTGTCGGGAAATTTCGCATGTGCTGTGCTTTGATGTTCGATTGAATGTGCCAGTATCACAAGAGGTGGTGAGCATTTGGGAAAACAGCTTCGCATGCATTCATCAGTGACTTGTCGGCATCTGTAACTACAACCGATGGTTCAACAATAACCGCCTCTTCTTCAAACGTTTCGAGGATCCACGTCAAGTCCACCTCTTTTGCTGACTGCATGAAGCAGTATCCCATTGTGTACATTACATTGGTGTTGGTGGAGCAGATTATATGCAGCATTCCAGCCCCATACTTGTTGGTTCGGTAAGTCTCGTCGATCTGAATAACGGCCGTCCTTTTCTCCTCCGCAACTACATTTCGCACTGAGCTTGGAATTACAATCAGGTGCGTGATTTCCCCGCCGTGGATTCCATCAACAGTTTTGGTTCGGAAAGTTGCGTTATATTTGGTCAAATCGCGGACCAGCGCTTCCATCTCTGGCTTGCCGGCTTTTTGTCTTTCCCGATATTGCTGTCGGCGATTCATGATGCCTTTAGCAATCATATTGCAAGAGCCACCAAATTTCTCTTCGAGAGCCTCCAGAATGGTTGAGGTGGGGGCTCGAACCCGTATAAGGTCATAAACGAACGCCTCTTGTTCTACCGTAGGCCTGCGCGCCGTGGGAAATATTCGAATGTCTTCGGCAGGAGGATGATTGTGCTCGCCCGACACCGTGACCACGTAAGATCCTTCGAACTTGTCTATCGACGCTTTCCATGGGCAGTCTGTACGATTAGTCAATGTATGCCTGACCCTTTGTGCAGGTGGTAAGGTGGTTCCAGGCTTATCCGCACACGCGCAGTGAAGAAACATGTTCTTCACGTACTCTCTATTGTTGCGCGTGTTACGCTGACCTTCAGCTTTGTCCTTGTTGTTGTTCTTCTTGATAGTTGTGGCAAAGCCGTGTTGGTGAGCAATGGTCCGAAAGTAACTGTGTGCATCATTGAGCGTTGACCAGTTCATCGTCTCCTGCTTCATGTACTGATGAAGACTAGGTGCAATCGCTGCATTTGCTTCTTGCCCTAATGCCTGACAACTGTTATTCTCCTGTTCCGTTGTCCCTGCGCTGGCTCCCACATCGATCTCGTTTTCTTCATCCTCATCATACATTTCCGTTTGAGCAATAAAAGCGTCAACAAATTTCTGTACATTTTCCTCCTAATGGATGTCGATATCCTCGTCATGGACGTCATCATTTACACCTAAGTAATCCTGGGAGTCGGGTGGCTGGTTGAACAATGCTTGTATATTCATTGCCGCCATTTTGACTGGCAAAATAAACAAGTTTGCTCAGCTGATCTATAGTACGACGTATTAAGATTCAAGAATTGAGAATATAAACAAAGAAGTATAAGTAACATACAAGTAAACCGACAACTCAGGAACAAGATAATGCAATGGAGGAATAATAGGGATATGCGTATGAGTGAGACTGCTACCTGAACCAAGTCTGTGCGTATTGGAACAGTGAAGAGCTCTTACTTTCGGACAGAGAAACTCCGACCAGAACTCCGACAACGACAGACAACGAGCTTCAAGTGGCTGTAAAAACTACGAACCAAAACAAGCAAAGTAGGCTATAATTTTATTTTCTTTACAATCACTGCCATGTCCAGCGCCTTGTCCGAGAGCTGGTGCAAACGCACACAAAAAGCCCATAAAGGAAAAAGTATTTCCTAAAAACTCGCTTGGAGCCTCACTTGGTGCTGGTTAGTCTTTCATTTGGTGCTGTTTAGCGCGTCCCTTTAGTTGGTGTCATCGTTTCCCATCGCAGACTGACCAACACTCTCAAATGGAGCAACACTCTCAAATGGAGAGTTGGTCAGTCTGCGATGGGAAACGATGACACCATTCTCACATTTCCGACGTGAAGAACAGTACGATGGGGCAAAAGTGTGGTTTCATCTTGTGGATGCACAAACTCGCGGCGCGTACGGGGATACACAGATAACATCAGTGTCATCTGATATTGTCAGTGATTTTGAGGACCTTCGAGAGGCTGTAAAGGAAGAGTGTCCAAATAACCTTGCGGGCGTGGATGCCTCTGATCTTAATGTCTACACCAACCTAACGGCTTATGATGACGAGAACGGCCAGCCTCTGGAAGAAGACTTGCCAATTGGTGCTCTTGGTGCATCAAAGAAGGATGCGGTCACTGTGGAAGTGCCGGAGCGGCCGAGGAAACGGCAGAAAACTATGTGGACCACGACAGTGCTTGATCTTGCTGCTTTAACGCTACCGGATGTGGACGACTGCAAGACAGTGACGTGGAGCCTCGACGCTGCCCTGATCAGCGGATTTGGAATCTATTGTCGAAGTGACAAGCTGGTGCTATTCTATCGCCTCGATGTTGTTGAGCTGTTGAAGTTCATGCAAAACGGTGTTTACGCGATGGTGGATGCGGATATGTGTTAGGACCACCTGGGTCAGGAAAATCAACTACTTCTGTGGCTTTTGCACTGACACTTGCTCGGACCGAATGGGTTGTCACATGGATTAGTCTGAAAAGTGGCTTTCCACATTCTTGTGTGCGCTTGGAAAGGAATATGAAAAAGACTGTAGCGCTCGGAATACTCAGTGAGTTGGGTCTGATATTAGATGATGTGGAAGACACGAAGAAGCACATCGTGTTTCTCGATGGTTTGACGCTAAATAATGTTAGAGAAGAGGAGGTGTGAAGGGGATGGCTCGAGAATGATCGAACGGATCGTCGACTCGTAATAGTAACGTCGATGTCGGCTCGAGATAAAACAGCGATGGATCAAGATGAAGAAATGCAAGTCTATGAATATTTTGTACCGGCTTGGACACTGGATGAATACTTTACTGCAGTCGAAGATGACGAGCTATTTAGAGTCGTGATACCTCAGTTGGATGCGTCCGACGACCGTGAGACTGCTGCTGACGTGAACGAGTTTGTGAAGACTATCGACCACCATGATGTTGCATCTGCTGCTAATTACACCACGATGTTTCGCCAGTCGCTTGTGCTATCGAAACATTATGTTGCCTGCGGAAGTGCTCGGTATATGTTTAACTATTCCACTGCGGAGGTTGTTGCATCACTGGAGAGAGCTATCCGTGCATTTCCGGCTGTTTCATTGGTAACGACGTATGCAGTCGGTGATTGTAATCGACACTATGATCGATCTCATAAATATACTAAGACCCAGATTATCAGTCGATATGCAGCTGCTTCGATAGCTATGTTTCTAGATCCTGAGGTGATTAAGAGACTAGCACCCGTTTTAGGAAGACAACCCAATGCTGCGATGGATGGGTGGATTCTGTAGATATTCTTCTTTGCTCGCACTCTCAGGGGAGGTGTGACGTTATATGATGGCGATGAGATAATTAACTGGCCAAGCGGTAGGTTCCTCGTCGTCGATCCACGGAATCTGTGCAATCTTCCGTCAAAAGGGTGGCTAAAACCGCATAAGTACAACCATGGTGGTTACGATGCAATATATGTCGACAAGGCAGCCGGACTGATTCATTTAGTGCAAGTGACCAAGGCGCACCACCATACGTTCCATATCGGCTACTTTCATCAATTCCTCTGCAATTTACGCGATTTGGTGAGGTCGTTTGATGTCAAGACGCTCGAAATTTTCTTTGTTATTGAACGAGAAGCATTGTCGGATTTTCAATTTTCCAATGTCACGGGTGAAGGCCCTTTTAGCCACTTTTGCGGGCTGGGAGAAGTATAAAGAAGTAGATAAAGTGAAGTGTGTTGGTATCGAAGGAGTCACAAGCTCGAGAGAATTTAACTGGTGAATTCGGAAAGATGCTTGTGACCAATTTATTTGCAGATATTATAATATTCAAGTGATGACGAGCCTCAATGGACAGATAAACCTCTATATACTTACTACCTACAAGGATGTGTAGGTGAACTTCACATTGAGGAGATGCACTATACCGGTCTTATCGAAACGGTATGATGGTAATTTTTATTTTAATGGTTTTCGGTACTTCTAATTAGTGTTTGTTACATAACTTCCCAATCGCAAAAATATTAAATTGTAAAGGCTGACCAAAATTGGAAACAGGCACTTTTTTGAAAGAGTTTAATCATTTGCAGGCCACTTTATTTGTGGCCCTAGGGCCTTATTTATGGGAATGGGCTATGAATAAGTTTTGCTGCGGGCCATAAATAAAGGGTCGCCCTACCCGCACCCCCCTCCACCCTATGGGCACCCCCCCACGTGTCTTTCGACCAATAGAAATACTAATATACAGAGACCTGGTTGGTTATTAATGAAGCTACCATTATATTAGCACCCAGTCTTCAACAAATGAAGACGCATGTCTATTTTTGCAAGAGCTCAACTGTTGGAAATTTTTGGCGAAACTCTTTTAGTTTATTTTCTTTCATTACGGAATTGCCCGTACACATGGATTGACCGAGAGTGTCGCCCAGGGTGACGCCGAATACGTCCTTCGTTGCTGACAGTGTCACTGTCGCAATCTGCGAGCGATCACCCCACTCCGCCAGGAACGTCATGATCAACGTCTGGGAAAACACCTGAATCACGCCGTCCGTCACGTAATCTGTTTTTTTCTTGCTCTCGTCCACTTGTCTGAAATAACATCAAATACAGGTAGGAACAACCACCTTTTTAGTACACTAGGATCTCACTAGAAGAGCGAAAACGCCTCCGTACTCATCCTGAATCGCATCTTCATCCTTCTTCCCCATCAGTTCTTCTTCCACTTCTGTCAATTCCTCCGACGGGTCTCTTTAAATCAAATCATAGCAGTAACCACAAAAACCAACGTTAGTACAAGCCTCCACTCTTCCCATCATTTGTTTGCCTCGTCATCTGCTTACGCTGCATTCATCTCCCTCGCATCTTTTAACATCTTGACTCCAAAGACCACAAACTGAAACGTGACACAATTTAATTCTGTAGTCAGTATTATCAGGAGCTGCAAGATACTTTTTCCCACTTACCGGCATTGCACCCATATAATGCGTCAAACTAGGCGGCAGGAATTTTGCAGCCACGACACCCATGACCACCGATAGTACCATCAGGACAATTAAGGCACTAATAGTACCCGCAAAAACCACAAAACGGTTTTTTCATACTCAAAATAGCTGCAATAAAGAACGTCTTGTCCCCAATTATCGTGGCCCAGATTGTCAGCAGACCGCTCATAATACCCGACCATAATTTCTGGGGTCCAGGTACACCAGTACGTAATTTCGGAATCCGACCGTGTTCGAGTGGTTTACTGCTCACTGCGGGACCGGAAGGTCCCGGGTTCGATCCCGGGCCAAAACCAAGTTGGTTGGTTTCAGAAAGTATAATGTGACGAATTCCACCAGTACGTAATTTCGGTCGAGCTCCACCAAAAACGGTTCCCCATCCAGTAGCAGCTTCAGCTGGAAATGTACCTAAAAAAGGATTCAGCGCCTGCTTGACCGAATCCGTGAATGCGAGAACAGGGGCATTTTAGAATTTTTGGGCCAAAACAGGGGCATATCAGACGTTATCTATATAAAGGTAGATAGATGTAAAGCGCTATTTTAACCAATATATACTATTAGTAGCAATATTCATCTCTATTGGTCGAAATTCACGTGGGGGGTGCCCCTAGGGTGGAGGGGGGTGCGGATAGGGCGACCCTAAATAAAGGGTCAGCCTGCGGTCATCCCCCCCCCCTTTGCTCCGGTCACACACCCTCCCTTTTATGTGAGGTGTGTGTGTGACACCAGACTCTCCCCAAGCAACGCCGCGTCTCGCACAGAGATTCGTTAAAAAACGGCTAGGTGTGGGTCATTTTCACTCAGTCTATTCTTGCAGCATTATTAAGCGCTGGAACGTGGGGAGAGGCGCCTTTAGTGGATTCCATAGATTTATACGGATGGGTGGCGGCTTTAGTGTTTTGCACTCCCTCAGCTGAACTGGTGTTGCAAGTTAAAGAAAGAAAGCGCGTTTTACTCTCATTTGTAAAATTGCCCAGCCAAAGAATACGACGACTCTCTTATTTTCACCACTCTGCTATCAATGAAGAAGAGCGTGCGCTGGTCGACTGTCACTGTGTATGGATTTGGTATGGGCCTGGGTGGCAGTGTAGTCCCAAAACACGGCGGGCCTTCGGTTGGCCTGGCGTCGAAACATCGCTGTGTATGGAGCACGTCTCTAAGCGACGCCACAACGCAGAAGACGACGTCGAAGAAGACGAAATGGTGCTGACCTATCTTAAAACGACTGTACGTGGCGGCAAGAAAGACAGTGTGGTGACAAGAAGAGACGCCGCAATGTGAGCTGGATTCAGCCTCAAGAACGTGTCACGATGCGCACCAAGGCCGGCTGCAGCAAAATCCGCATTTACCGCATCATTATGGAGTGGTTTGGCGATCGCTATGTCTCGACGTCTAACACTCCAAGTTTTTGACATTCAACTCCGACTGCACGCAAGGGGAAAAGTGAAGGGCCCACGAGCAGAGCAGTTGCTAATGTAACAGAACCTAAATTTACCAGAACAAAGCAATGCCGATGTTTTCCATGTTTTTTTGTTGCATCGCGAGAATAGTCGAAATATCTCCAGGTTAAACAAGAACATATTGTAGGTAAGGAACTTCTGGCCATCGGCGTAGCACTTATTTAGTGATTCATGGTAAATCGCTCAAGAGCTTGTCCTGGTGAAGACGCATATGTAGATGTTTGGCGAGTTTGCAGCGTGCTGTCGTATCAAGTCCTGCTAAAGTAGTTATGTTCTTCCGCAAAATTTCCCTTTAGATATATATAAGGAGAGTCTGGTGTCACACACACACCCCTCACATAAAAGGGGGGGGTGACCGGAGCAAAGAGGGGGGGGGGGGTGACCGCAGGCTGACCCTAAATAAATTATACTTTCTTTTTTGTTTCGCAGTGCGTGGGAACTGCATTGGCTTCTAAACTCTCAACTCATTTCTTTCATTTCTCTCTGTAGGCGATGCCTGCTAAAAAGAAACCTGCATTCATATGTCGAAAAGTATGGTCTCCGCATCTCGGCGCGACACCCTCAAACACAGAAGGTTGTCTCGGCTGAGTGTTGCGTCTGTGCTGCGTTCGGACGTGATGCAAGATTGGTGCCAAGCGCAAGGCTACGTGCAAGGTCCACTTCTTCGCGTCGTTTCGAGCGGACCAAATCAAGGCTCACTTCGAGAACCAACACCCGAATAAATGGGAAGATTACAATCAGAGCAGCAAAGATGAGAGGGAGTTGTTCTGTAATGGGCGTCCCTTCAAGTCTACTATGCATGCCCATTTCGCTGGAACGCAGACGGCGTTGCACTTCTCGGTGAACAAGGACATAGTTGATGTGCTTATCGGGAAAATGCTGTTTGATCCCAATGCAGATGAGGAGGTTGCGTATTCCCGTGAACACGCGCTTGCTGCCTTCGTGGACCTTGCTCCTGCTGACGAGATGGAGGACTCAAACAGCGAGGATCAGACTCACCGCTACGGTATTAAGGCATGTTGTCTCGTGATTTAGAGTGTGCTAGATATACTATTAACATTCATGTTCTAGATTGCCAATACTGTTGAGTTAAACTTGACTGATGAATATCCCGCTGTTGGTGTCACCTTTCGACAAATAGTGTCCATTATTACTGCTACGACAGAACAAACGGGACTCGCATCGATCGGCTGCATCAACGAGGCCTCTGTGTGTCGATACGCTCGCTTTATTTGTGCGCTGTGCCTGAAGAAGATTGCAGAGATGTTGATGGCGCCTAATGTATGGGTCTTCTCGATTGCTCTCGATATGTCTACTCATCAAGGCGTGTCGTACCTTGACATCCAAATTCGTCTCTGTTGGCAAGGAACGATCCTCAATCTTCATCTTGTATCTGTTCCTGTGTTTGAGAGGCACACTAGTGAGAATATGTTCAACATATCTGTAAAGATCCTCGACTGTATCTGCCGAGAATGATGAAAAACTCTTGTCGGCGTTGCGACTGATGGTGCCCGCAGTATGACAGGACGCATTCAAGGTTTGATGCTGACATTAAATTAATTCGTTGGATGATAGTGTTCATTGCACTCATATCCGTCTCTATATTTCTCGCAACTTGATTTGATAAAGTGGCACTTCCGGGACTTATTCGGATTTGGTGCGGATGTCACCAGCTGGATTTGCTCGTGCAGGAGTTCATTGAAAGTGAGTGATCATGGAGATAAACGCTACGAGGGACACGACGTACCTATTACGAGTGAAGAATGGATAGTTCTTCTCTATTACACGTAGACCCACTCCACAACTGCTTTACGGCCGGGACGAGGCTCATGGGCGACCGGTACAAACGTCGGTTTCAATGGACGCGGCGAATTTGCTCAAACCCATGCTCGCGCGAGAGGAGTTGCGGTGCATTGGTGCGACGGATCTGGACGAATATTGCGAACATGTGGAGAAGGACAAAGCCTTGGGCGTCCCTTAAAGCAAGTGTTAGTGAATTATCCATCTGTAACGGACACGGATTTTGGATGCGTCGCTCGTACAGCAGCGAAACTAGCCGATCGATACATCAATGGAAGATTTATGCCGGAAAAAGCCATTGATATTGTCGATTAGGTGTGCGCGAATGTCTGCGTGCAGCTGGATAGCAAACCGAAAGCTATCGATGAGTTGGAGCGTCGACAGCTCCAGCTGAAAGTTGAAGCAACGGATATTGCGAATGAAAAGGATGCCATAAGTAAGGAGCGGTTGAAGAAGGTGCATTAGTGTTTGCGAGAAATCAAGTCCTCCGGATTCCAAGGCTGTGCTGTCAAGCCGATTGAACAGATGGCACGGATGGGGCTTTGTCAATCTCCGTGCCACGTATCACAACAGTACCGATCGGATTTACGGTGACCACTTAAATGCAAGTGATACCATCGGCGTACGGCTGGATATGGAGCAAGGAAAGCTGTCTTTCTTCACGGATAGTATTAAATTTGGTGAGCACATTGTGTCATCCTTAGGCGTTGCGTTTGAAAACATGAAAGGCGATCGCGATTCACGTACATTGCACCCGTGCATTGGTATGAGAAAAGGTGGCGACCGGGTCACGTTGAATCATAAATGGGTGTCTATGCCTGGAGTGTCTCCACGCCAGATTCTTTCCGATGCCATAGATGTCAGCAAGGAATTACACTCTTGGTACGTTTCAGTTCAGCAAGAGAAAGCAGCGGCCTCGATGGTCGAAATAAGTTCACCACCACAGTGGGAGATAATGGTGTCGTGCTGCCGATGGAATTACTTCAAGACGGTGAAGTGAAAATCACTGGCAACGGTGCCGTGTGCGACCACGAGGGATTTCTGTTGACTTTAATACTTCGCCTGCAGTATGTTTACGAATGGAGTGCCGTGGCTGAGAACGTGGATGCTGGACAGATAAACGTGGCCGACGTAATGGTGTCATGGATCCACTCTCCGGGGTATTTGACAAACATCATGGGCTACTACACAATGTTTGGATCAGCGTACGCATTTAACAAGCATGGCGAGTACCAACACTACTGGACACAGGAGTTTGGTTCGAGCGACACCGATCAATGTGACAGTTCCGAGCCAGTCAACTTAAAGGAGACGAGTGACTATATACACCAGAAGACTCATCCAGTGACGGATGCTCTGCCTACTAAGCACTGTCCCCTGTGATTGATCAGTTTGCACCGGTTACTTAAGCATAACCCGCTCCGGATGTGAAACGCCGCATCGCCGCTTCCGAGGAACGAAAAGGGCTGAGCATGTAGCGCGGAACGACGTGTATGGAGCAAAATTCCATGCGAAATGGATGATTACGAACGATAATGATCGAACCCCGCCCCAACCGCTGTCCGGATGAGACGAGGTTCAGGGGCGGCTGTGGTGAAGCATACTGTAAATTTTGCGGTACAACTGTCGGTACAACCATTGGTACAACTGCGGAGAATATGGACGGGACATGGAAGGGACATCTGAGACGACGCGACAACTGGTACAGTTACCTAACGGTAAGCGGAGAAATCAAGTCGAATGGTCGACAAAACACATGGGAATGGGTAGTTCTGATTGGCTGATATTAGTTTTTGGTAGATATTAGGATATAAGCAGTAATAAAGTTTTCTTTTTGCGTCCAACTACTAAGGAAACCCAGGGACGGCACCTTTGCGCCTCCCCTTATCAACACGCACCTATACGTCCCGGGCGGGAGCACCTAGTGCATTTTTGGCCCACCAGAAGGCGTAGACTTCCGCTGCCTGATCAAGTACCCCCTTCTGGGATCACCCACTAGATCGACGATCTGCGACCTGCGAAACGCGATTACCAACCCGCAGTCGCGCCAACTCGTGCTGGGTCAGCTAAGTCGATCAGGAATCTTCAACAGTCGATTATTGGTCCTGATCACCCCTGATCACCCCTGATCATCGATGATCTACCTTGATAATCCCCTGATCTTCGATCTTGATCGTCGACCTGTGATCATCCGAAGTCTCGTCGATTTATCACGAGATCATCGATTAGCGGTCCAGATCACCAACTTTTTGCACCTGATCAAGCCTGATCGCACCTGATCGACACCAGTCGATCCACACGAATTCATCCCAATCTTGCGTCGGAACCTCGCGGACCTATATCCCGTTTGTAGCCGGTGCGTATACGCAAGGTGTGGCTAGCGCACAGAGGAAGACTTTCCTTTAAGCGGCGTTCGCCGCTACTTAGCCGATACGCCATTATAAAGGGCTTAGTAGGAGAGAGCTCTCCTACTCGGGGCCAAGATTCCCGCTTTGGTTTACAATTATCTTTCGCTAATGCCTTAACGCAAGGCTCCCTTACTAAGGGAGTAGCTAAAGGGAGGGCTCCCTTTACGCTACTGCACACACTACACGCGCGACCGGTCGAGGTCGTGCGTCTGTAGTCATTGAGTGAAAATGTAAACTGAATGTATATTTAATATATAATTAGCCTAAATTAATTTAAACTAATGTAAACTATATGTAATACTAAGTAGAACTTACCAAATTCGTACCTAGCTAAAATGTAGTGTACACAACCTCTGTACCAACACGTGGATGGCTGACACGCCACCCCCAAGGTCTCCTGCCCTGATTGGTTAAAATAACCAATGGTTCAAAACCTTTCGAACCGGCCAATACTGACCCCAACCGTAGTGTACTCACGTACACCACCTACTAAATGTGACTCTAATGTATCCCTGTTACATCCTCCCCATCAATACTATTGCTTACGCAATAAACAAAATTTGTTGGAGAACTCCAACTGCCAGAACCTCTGGCTGACCATGTGCACCTTTAGTGGTGCTATGGAAGAAAACTATTCGGATAACTCGGAAGTGAATGCCCTTGGGGAGATCTCCCCAACGCTGACCACTCCGACAGCGCCGTTCGGCGCTGTCGGTCATCCAACCCATTCCCCACACGTGGGGAAAACGCACTAACTAGTGGCCACCTTTACCCACTAGGGGTGATGCATCCGGGTCGCCGCAGGCGACCATCACCAATGAACCGGCCTCGGTTCATGAGGCCCGACGTGCCGTACGGGCACGGAAGGGACCTCGTGACCCTCAAAAGAGGGATAATAACGCAGTCAAAAGGGGTTTAGCCTCCTATACCCCTGGTCGAGCGGCTATACTTCCGCGTGAAATTGCGCACTGGAAACAACTCCGGGCCAGATTGCTAACGCCTAAGCAGTTTAATGTTAAGTCCTACCGGACGCGCCTCGGGAAACAGGCATGTGGTGCCCTCGTGGATATCTTCCACGAGATTCCCTTTGTTCTCTTACGGGACGAAAGCGTCGAGGACTCAGAACAGGCATTCCGCGCTTGGGCGGAAGGGGAGAAGCGCCTCCCCAACTTTGACGCGCTATACAACAGCTTTTCCGAACCCGAAGTTCGGGTAGAGAGGGCGTTACGCTTGGCCCTATGCCCAGGACAAAGCGCAAAGGCAATTACCAGCCTCTTACTACACGCGCCCTGCTCTCGATGTGGTGCCGGAGAGCAATGCAAGCTCTGCATCTGCCTCAGGCAAACTCCCAGCTACTGGGAGTGAAGGGGCTTCTTCGGCCACTTTGGTCGTTGACTCAGTGGGATTCTCCCGCTCGAAAGCGTCAACGATGTCACGGCAATCCTGCCGCAGGGGAGTCTCGGACTCCCACGAGCTCTGGGAATGTGGATAACCTTTCCACTTCACCAGGTACTGGGTCTCAACCTGGTGATGGCGTCGTGCCATCAGGAGTTCCACATGGTAATGTGGAGTACCCTCCGTATCGAGGACTGGATGAGGGGTTCGCGCTATTGCGACGTGAGTTCCACGAGAGCTGTGATCGACACAACCGTCGCATCCAAGATGCCCAGGAGGTACTCCGCAACGAGGGGAGTGCGAATGAATGCATCGAAGGGCGGCTTGCCTCCCTCGAGTCTATCGTTGCGGAGCTTCAGGGTCGTATTTCAACCCTGTCGGAGATGTTCCGACCTGTCGTGCCTTTCGGCTATCCAACTTCCCACCCTCCTCCAAGAGGGGAACCGCCTCCGGGTTCTGGTATGGCTTAAGCATACCCACATAGAAGGTTGGATGCGTACGCATCGCCTTCGGGATGTCTAAGGTATACGACAAGCCCTTTCGGGATAGTACATTAAAGGGGCCCACAAACCTGGGGAGCAGTTTATTCCTCAACACGTTGGAAACTGCATGTGTAGGAAGGTTTTTCGAGTTTAATAAAACACTTTCTCCTACTTTATACGCCTTTCTGTTACTCCGACCCTTGCGGTCGGCTTGCTCCTTCTGCTTGTCGTGGCTTCCCCCCATTGCGTCGCAAACGTGTCGTAAGACACTAAGGCGCGTCGATAAGAACTTATCGATGTGCTTTCGCACAGATACAGGGCTGACATCGGGGAATCCTCCCCCTTCAAGCCCTGGGCCACACACACGTGGCGTCAACGGAACCCTAGGATTCACTAATCCGTTCACGTAAAAGGGGGTAAGCCACGTAGATGCACGTACCGAATTGTTGATAGCAAATTTAACCATAGGAAGCATCTCACTCCAACGCTTAGGAGAATCCGGACATAAACTCCGGAGAATATCCTCAACAACGCGATTAACGCGTTCCATTTGCCCGTCCGTCTGCGGATGATCCGCAGTGGACATGAGGAGCTTGGTGCCTAGCACCTTAAACAACGCCCCCCGAAACTGTCCCGTAAAACGGGGATCCCGATCCGACACAACGGAATCGGGTAGACCATGCTGTCGAAAGACACGGTCTAGGAACACTTTTGCTGTTCCTTGACCATCAATGGACTCTGGCACCGCCGCCAGGTGAGCCATCTTGCTCAAACGGTCTACATAGACCAATATGCCGGTGTTACCGGCCTTATCCTTCGGAAGACCGAAGATAAAATCCATGCTAATGGATTTCCAACACTCCGTCGGAGCGGACAAGCTCGCCAAAGGCGCATCTGAACTCGCAGAAGTTTTAACCCTATGACACGTCTCAGAGGTGCGTATATACGCACCGGTCCACTTATACATCTTGGGCCACCAATACAAAGCGCTTAGAGCGCTGTAGGTCTTATCCCGACCTAAATGGCCCCCCGTAAGGGCGTCATGTGCCTCAAAGAGGACTCTATACTTTAGTTCCTCATCATGAGGAACAACCACCCGCGGAGTGTCCTCCGCGCTCGTGCTATAAAGTAGCATACCGTCAGAGTACCTGTAACGGTAAACGAGCTGAAGCTCGACTTGACAGGGTTGGCTCGGACGAGCCAAGACCCTTTTCACCTAACGCGCTGATTAGCGCCGTACACTGTGGGTCTTTCTCATACGCCTGGCGTATGAGATCCACCACAGATGTGGTGACTAATGTCGCGTGAGCGAGCTCGTAATCGGGACGACGCGACAACGCGTCTGCAATCACGTTTTGCTTGCCAGGTTTATACTTAACCTCAAAGTTGCACTCCGCAAAGAAGGAGAGGCAACAGGCCATACGTTGCGAGAGATGAGGCGACTTTGTCGCTGTCCGTAAGGACGCGTGGTCAGTATAAACCACGAATGGCTTAGAGCCGAGTAGGTGAACCCTAAAATTTGACAAGAGAATACTTCATTGCAAGTAGCTCCTTGTCATGAACGGGATAATTCCGTCCCGCATCTTTAAGCTGCCTCGAATCAAATGAAATTACGCGTTCCCTTCCTGCATCGTGTGCTTGTAACAAAGCACATCCGATTGCGAAATCGGAGGCGTCGCAGACGACACTAAATGGTTTCCCAGAGTCTGGGAGAGCAAGAACGAGAACTTTTAACAAGCTCCCCTTAACCGCTTCAAAAGCGTTTTGGTGCTCGGTTTTCCAACACCAATCAACATCCTTCTTAAGAAGGTCGGTCAATGGCTTCGCCATTTCAGCGTAGTTCTCGCTGTACTTGTGGAGATAGTTGGCTAATCCAAGCCACTTCCGTAAATCTCTAAGATTTACAGGCGAAGGCCACTCCACAATGGCTTTCACCTTCGCGGGATCCGCCCGCACTCCATCCTTACCGATGAAGCATCCGAGGAAAGGAATTTACCGATGAAGCATCCGAGGAAAGGAATTTCCTCAGCACCAAAGATACATTTGGATGCGTTTGCATACAACTTATGCTCTCGCATACATTCGAGCACCGCTCGAAAGTGTATCAGATGCGTCTGAACATCAGACGAGTCTCCTTCCGCACGAATATGAACGAATATATCGTCGAAGTACGTCTGAGCGTACTTCCTATGAGGGCGGAAGAGTTGAGTCACCAAGCGATTGAAAGTCGCTGGTGCATTTGAAAGCCCTTGTGGCATAACAAGCCACTCCCACAGCACGCCGCTAGGCGTGCTGACCGCTGTCAGCGGAATATTGGACGCTCGCATGAGCACCTGATAATACCCGTCCACCAGATCTAAGGCACTGTACACAGTACAGCCCGCCATATTATTCTGGAGGACATCCTTACGAGGAATCGGAGTCTGCATGGGTACAGTAGCTGCATTCAGCTTGTTATACGCATGCACAATGCGCCACTTTCCGTTCGGTTTACGAACACAAAAGGTGGGAGATGAGTGGGGAGACTTACTCTCCCGTACCATCCCTGCCTCTTCTTTCTCCTTGAAGAATGCGTCGATGACGTCGCATTGTTTCTTGGGGAGAGGCCACTGCCTAGTGACGCAGTATTTGGTTCCGGGAACCAAATCAATTTCATGTCGGACTTCCCGATCCGGTGGTAACCCCATCGGCGGGTTGTCACTAATGACATCTCAAAGTTCCTTTTATAAGGAATGGTAAGGGTCCTCAGGATCCTCGAGGATCTTGAGGCCGCTTCGGGCATTCAATGCCTGTTTGGTTTGCACCAAAACTGACTCGTCCATCGTGGATGAGGAGATCAACTCCTCTTCCGGACGTAATACGACAACCCCGTCGATTTCATCTGCTTTCAAAGCAGTTTCAAATTCGTTGAAGGACATCTCCTCCAACGAAAACAGTTCGCCTACCCCAGGCAACCGTTCCAGGCTTAAGCCTTCTGTGACAACACCTGTCACACTATCCAGCATCCTATAGGACTGCTGACTACTGGCCTCGGGACTCATCCCGACACCCAGATGGAGGGAGTCAATTGCCCCATCTATTGGAAGCGCCACGCCCCTATCCACAGAAGTATTTACCTCTACCACGGGTGACTCGCCGGTCTCACCTTATACGGCGTGGCCGGAATCAATTCCGACGTGCGGAAGAGACAAACTACGGGTCTCTCCGCTTGGAAGCGCCTCGCTCTTAACCACAGGGGTCTCTACCCCTACCACTGGAGTCGCCTCAGAGGAATCCACCTCTGCCACTGGCAACTCACCAGTCTCGCCGTTAACGGCGCGGGGATTAACCGCCGAATCCCCCTCGTCAAGGAACACTTCCTCGACCTCATTGGGACTGATCACTTCAGACATCCCAATATATGGCATCTCACTCCAGAATCGCTTTTGCACTCGAGAAAAGGTGGGTTCATGACTCGCCAATGCTTCACCCGATCGCGGGTGCGTCGAGCCAATGGATTTAGACTTCCAGTCTATCTATGGCTCGTGGTGTTCCAGCCACTTCATGCCCAGAATGAGGTCATACCTCGAGTCCAAATCCAGAACTAGGCAACGTTCTAAGCTGTCTAAGTCTGCAAGCTTCAGCTTAAGGTCAATCGAGACCTTGGGTACAGTAACCTGTACACCCGTCGCAAGACGGACCGTGACAACGTCACGAGAACGTGCCTCTAGAGCCTCGGCATACAGCCGAATCTTCTCAACAGAAGCCCGTCTGACATAATTGTCAGACGCTCCAGAGTCTATCAAGACTCTCCAAGGCTTATCAAAGCCTTTACGTCCGCAAGGACTACCAGCAAACCTGGCTGGTACACCAACTCGGTGCTAGAAAGCACCGCTTCCCTCGGGGCATTGTGCTGTCGTCCCCTACCCTGGGGCTTAACAGCACTGAGGGGTCCCCCAGTAGGGCGCCCCGCACCTACTGGGAGCCGTCGTTTCCCGACGGCTTGGACAAGGGCTTTTCCCCATCCTTGGTCCCTTGTAGCGAGTGTCTCGCTGGCGATTTTTCGGACATCTGTTCCTCAGATGATCCGTGCTCCCACACAGGAAGCATCTCAGCGGCCCATGTCGCTGCAGTATAGCTAAGGTCTCTGCCTCGAAGCTCTGTGAAAAAGAGTCAGAATGACTCTTAGCGGGAGGTTTCTCCTCCGCTTCGACCTGACTCAGGTCCATGGGTTCGGGACCCACCTTAGAGGAACGGAAGTTCCTCTCGGCGTTGAACGCCATCTTGAACGCCTCCCCCAAGGATTGGGGTCGTCATCGGAACAATTACGAACGTGCTGGCCCTTCTCTCATGCCTCCCATGAAGACGGGGATGGACACATCGTCCGAATACGCTTTCGCGTACATCCCTGCCAACAGGGTCTTAAGTTACTGGATATATGTCTCCAGGTCCCTAGTGCCCTGACGGTACCTCAGAAACGCCAGTTGATTCTGGAAAACCAGATCAAGCGTGGCGAACATGTCCATAAGCTTCTGCTTAAGGACCTTCCATGTTGGGAACACGTCCGTGACTGACTCCGAACACGTAAACGCCCATGTACGGGCTTTGCCCGTAAGATGGGTCAATGCAAGTCCCACTTGCAAGTGATCAGCGGTCATATTCGCTGTGGCGAAGGCCGTTTCGACCTCTCGCAACCACACGTAAAGGTTTTCACTCTTCTCCCCGGTGAACTCCTTTATTTTGAATGATAATGGAGGGGAACCCCCGTGGAACCACCTCCACTACAACTCGCCTCATGAGCGATGAGGGCATTTACCCTTGCTTTTACGGCCTCAAGGCCCTGCTCCACGAGGATCTTCATGCCTTCGTCACCCATTAAGGGTAACATCCTTTTAAAGGCTTCCTGCTTGACGAGGGTCAAACTATCCCAATCGTCCTGATTCATCCTTTGCAGAGGATGCCTTAGTATACCAACACAGGTTTTGGATTGAATACTAGTGCTACCAGATGTAGCCGGTGCGTATACGCACGGTGCGGCTAGCGCACAGAGGAAGACTCTTCTTTAAAGCGGTATCTACCGCTACTTAGGCGATACGCCCTTATAAAGGGCTTAGTAGGAGAGCTCTCCTACTCGGGGCCAAGATTCCCGGGTTGGTTTACTACTTAGCCTTAACGGCCGTGTCCCCTTTACGGGGTATAAGTAAAGGGAGGGCTCCCTCTTACCTACGACACTCACTGCACGCACGACCGGTCGAGGCCGCGCGTCTGCACTTTAGAGTGAAATGTAAACTGGCTATATTTAACATGTAATTAGCCCAAATTTATTTAAACTAATATAAACTATATGAAATACTAAGTAGAATATTCCAAATTCGTACCTAGCTAAAATGTAGTGTACACACCTGTGTACTGACACGTGGATGGCTGACACACCACCACACCAAGGGCCCACGCCCTGATTGGTTAAAATAACCAAAGGTTCGAAACCTTTCAACCCGGTCAATACTGACCTCAACCGTAGTGTACTCATGTACACCAACACTAAATGTAACTCAAATGTAACCCGGTTACATGCGCAGTATTAGTGTAGACATTACATGAAGACAGGAAATTTGTGTGTACGGGTAAATTGCTTCGTCTTGGAGATTGTTGTTCATATTAAATAGCGAGACTACAACCGACAAAATAAAGGCGAACATGACCCGAGATCAACCGACAGCTAACAGTACCAGCAAGCACGCAAGAGTTCATCATCCTGAGTATATCGTGCTAACAGTAAACGTGTTAGAAGCACGCACATTTCATGCAGAGGCTCGCGTCGCCATATTGGACTTTTAGCGAATTTACAGTGAAAAGATGATTATTGTACATAAATTTAGGTTAAGTACAAAACTTTGTGTATTTGCATATTATTAGTTTAGGTATAAACTTAACACTAATAAATCACTTCAGAATTTGATTTTTGACTTTCACGTAATTTGAGTGGAGAACAAGTGCGCTACAGTGCGCAGCTTGAATTGTGACGTTTACGACTGGAGACCTGGTACACTGCAAGTGCAGTTTGGATTTGTCTTTACGTTTTTGTTTCTCGTTTCACGTGATTGTTGATTTGGGTCGCTGGCTCACGTTAAGTTGCGTAAGGACTGTGGATAATAAATTTACGTTTGTGACTTTACTGTTTGCTGTTACGTTACTTCCTCGAGCTATCGGATTGTAGTGGAATTTCACACGCCAGTACGTGGCGAATTTGGAACACGTGTGATATAGTACATACGTTTGGATGTGCGATTACGACGAACAAAACGCAAGCGTCTGAACTAGCAGAAAATAACTTAAGAAAAAAGCCTTGGTCTGCTTAGTTCTTGGCGTCGGGCTGGCGTGACAGCTCGGTCAATGCCATGTAACCCTCGCTGTGGTGGCGGAAATAGCCAGCGAGAGCAAAATTGTCCGATTCACAAGTAAAGATTCCGTTCGCATTCACACGTCCAATGTTGATCTGCACCGCGGCGTTATCCTTGGCCACAAGGATGCGGTTCGTCCATGCGCTAGAACGCCATAGAGACAAGACCAAGCCCAACAATTAGCAAACTAGTATCTACCGTTTTGTATCGCAATTCTTAAGCACCATTTGCGCGGGATATAGATATCGATCGAATGGCCGGTAGTTCTTCATGGTAACTTGTCTCGGGGTCAGTTGAATTTTTTCTCCTAGAGAGTAAAATGTAGAGACAGTTGAGCTCCGAAAACCAATGGATCTGCCGGTCGTCAATACAAACGTCAAATATATCAAGCCCTCGCGAATCTAATATCTAGAAAATTGAAAATATTGCAATTTTGGGGGGGATACGCCTATAATTGAGGAGGGGGAATACGCCTATAATTGAGGGGGGATACGGGTAGTAATTTGGGGGGTGGGATACGGATATCAATTGCCTAAAAAAATCCTAAAATGCCCCTATTTTTGCGGTGCCCTCCAATCGCTAAATTTTAGGCGACTATTTAATGAAATAATCGCCATATATAGACAATATTATTTTAGTGAGGTAAAATTGCAGTGATAATAATATCGCAAAATTTTGACGATGCTAAGACTAATGCGCAACGGTGTGCTGATTGTAGTCTGGGCGGCCATGACAAAGAAATACCTTTTTGATATTAATTACGGTATTGGCTATTCCATGGTTCCTAAGATTTCTGACGGCTCTATCATCTTCGTGGAGCGACTATCACGATATTGGCGGAGATTGGAGCGTGATGACCTCGTTCAGCTGAGATCGCCCACTCGATACCAGGGTGAGACAATCACGAAGCGAATTCTGGCTCTGGTTGGTTTATTTTAATTATGTAAGGTTAAGGTTTTGCTATCTGATGATTACGCAATGCTTAAGGAGGAAGACGTGGTGGATATACAACCGCGTTTTGATCACGAGCGAAGGCGGACAACACCGTCCATCACCGGACATCACCGTTCCAAAGGGTCATGTGTGGGTAGCAGGTGACAATGCAACGTGCTCTGTAGACTCAAGACATTTTGGTGATGTTCCAGTAGCCCTTTTAATTGGACGACCAGTTTTGATGGTACGTTTTGATGCTAAGGATGCTACAACAAAATGACTAACGTAATGATATGGGTCGTTGAACGAGCATCTAATGCTTGCAAAGGAACTAATTTTTTATTCAACGGGACTTCTTGTGGTTTGATGCTACAAAATGAGCATTCAGAGCTGTCAGTGCAATCAAGGTTTATTTACCTTTTCTCACTCGTCGCAAGTAAATTACATTCTAGTGCATTTATCACTTCTTATATACTTTTTCAGTGCCTCAAGGTTATTTTACCTATTCTCACTCGTCGAAAGTAAATTACATTCTAGTGCATGTCGCACTTCTTATATATTTCTAACATGAGATAACGTCTAATATGCCCTTGTAATACCGACATTCAACCTTAGAGATGATTGGAAAGCTAATGTTACATTAAATAGTCGCCTTAAAGTTAGCGATTGGAGGGCACCGCAAAAACAGGGGCACTTTAGATTTTTTTTAAGAAGAGGGGCATTTAGAACTTTTGTGCGAAAACAGGGGCATATTAGACGTTATCTCTTATTATAATTAGGTAGGACTATTTGATTTTAGTTAGCAATCTGTATTTCTTACTTTTTAGGCGCTAAAAGTACGGTATCCGTACTCGATTCAGATTACTGCATATTTTTGCAGTAAGTAATGTAGGTAACACAACAGCTGTTGGAGGTATAGTATACCTTCCACTGCTCGTGCATATTCATGTTAATCTAGCTAATCACTTCTCAATAAACTTTGCATTGGATAACTATTCAGTTGCATTCACTTCGTCGGACGCTTAATAACCTCTCTACGGGTGTCTCTCTCGCGACCTAGCTGTAATTGGTTGCCGAGATATAGACTTGAGACGATTTTGCATTTTTGCTATATTATTCGACATCTACGACCTCAAGTTTTCTACGCTACTGTGATACGATGGAAGGAAACAAGTTTCAACAATAGCTGCCGTAATGAAGGCGTACGCTGCTTGCTGATTTTCATCACAGTAGCTACAGCAATGCTAGCTGCTTCCCGATGTTGATTTATGTCTTTGAGAAGATTTTTCACAATCGCAACTTACAATACAGTTTGCTGATGTATTCCTACTTGGACGCGTGTGACGCGTGACACACTTCCGACCACGATCCATCTGAGCGCATTTACTCCATTCATGACAAGGCACGCCTTTCCATAGAAGTACACACTATATAATTTTCGGATTATATAGTCCGTTTGTGGTATATACCGATCATGCGCTTTTACGCACGGCCGTAAACGCGCTCTATATCTCTCCAAGAAGGAACACATGGCTATCAATCTTTGCCGAATATAATTTACGGCTGAGTCCAAACCGGGACGATTGAACGTGGTAAAGAGGATGCGCTATCAAGACGGCCGGAGTACGAGAAGAAATCGTCCGTAGTTGACCCAAGAAGTGCAAGCGCGATCGGTTGCACTGCATCTACCTCGCTTCTAGTACGGTTCGTAAAAGACGCAGACGACACAATTGTCAATTGATGAACTACATAAATACTCATCCAAAATAAGAAACTTGCACAACTTCCAGAAATCGTGCGGGTAAGTGTGTGTGTGTGTGTGTTGTATCGAACTCTACCAT
Organism: Peronosclerospora sorghi; assembly: GCA_026184515.1. Classification (NCBI taxonomy): domain Eukaryota; phylum Oomycota; class Peronosporomycetes; order Peronosporales; family Peronosporaceae; genus Peronosclerospora; species Peronosclerospora sorghi. The sequence continues at coordinate 8,154,101 of CM047587.1, read as the reverse complement.
ACAGAGGAAAAACTTAATTGTTTTTGTGGAATGTTTCAAAAAAGAAATATAATTTTGGTGCCTTATGAGTCGTCAGTTAATCTATTACCGTCAAGCCGGGTGTATGAAGGCCTTGCCCCCCCCCCACTTATCGCGTTCCTTTTCGGAAATTGATAGATCCGTGGGACTAGTTGCTGCACCATGCTTGCAAGCGCAGGCCGCATCATCCGCTGCAGCACGTCGGTCAACTATTGAAGCACTCGTAAGTTCTTACGTGGTGTACCAGCGCTGCCATATCCTCTGTGTGTGTTGCTGCTTGCCCGAAAAACGAAGCACTGTCAAGACAATGCTTTCGTCTCCCCCCCATCCTGCCCCGTGATTACAACCGCAACATAGAAATCGATAGATGTGGAGAAGCGCATAGAAGATTTTTGATCAATTGTCATAAACATGGACGGGCCATCCGGATCAAAAGCAACGCAGGGTAAAGGTACACGATGGTAAGCGACAGGCTAATGATGCAGATCATAATGGGTAGCGTTGATTGGTAGATATTAGGTAATTGGTTGATTTTATGATATAAGGAATAATAGAGTTCTCTTTTTGCTTCCGATCAACTAGATCATCGATTGGAACGGCGTGATAACTTCGCGCCTCCCTTTCATTGCATACGCACATTTACACGTCTCGGGCGGGAGCACGTAGTGCTTTTTTTGGCCCACTGGCATACGTAAGGTTCCGCAGAACTGGTCCTCAACTCCGTCCGCTGATTCAGCGGCCCCTTTTCGTAAAGGCTACTGAGAGGGTGATCGAGCCAAGTGTTCTCACCTCCTCCCCCATTGGTTTACACCTATCATCTAGCAGTTAGGCTGCTTTAAGCGCCCCTTGGGAACTCTAGGTGGATTTTTTGTAAAATTCGTCGATCTGCACATAGAAAGTGCAGATAGACCCCCTTCCTCTTAAGTTTAGGCTAGGAATACAAAATATATTGGGTATTTCCTTAGCGATCTAGGCTTAAGAGGATCGACAATCAAGTGGTGAAGACTTCCGCCACGTGATCAAGTACCCTTTCGCTGATTTCCACTAGATCTACAGCGTCGATCTACGATCATCAATCATCGATCTGCGATCTTCGACCCCCATTTTTCCACCGGGATCTCGAATCTGCGATTTTCCACCAGATCTACACCTGTCGATCTGCCACGAATTCGCTTGATCAGCATCGGAATTGCACTGATATACGTTCCCAGTCACCTGGAGAGCGAACCACGCCAAAACCGTCGGGTACACAAGGTGAGCAAGACATAGGCCTGTCACAGAACAACCGGAGGACACCCTTCGTTAGTCGGTAGTCCGGGTGCTGTGGGAACGACTGTCCAAGCATCAAATTTTGGCCAGCCGCTCCAACACAATGGTGCGCGTGCCTGGATCTTTGGGCGACTCGGGATATCACCGCGATTCCCTGCAAGACTAAGAGCGGGTGTTTCTACAGGGTCTGCTCTGAATTTTATATTTGGGATTTTAAAATAATACGCTACTAATCTGGTTACAAAAGCAAGTTTGCATTGCGTTTCGGCGTGGACATCTGTTAGTATAGGGCAACCAATTTTAGATTTCACTTTGGCAAGAATTTCCAAACCTTGATTAAAACCTACTCCTCTTTGTGCTTTTGCGGATGTTCGATTTGCTTTATCGAAAGATGACTTATATATAATTATCGTGGTTTTTAGTAATTACGGATTTTACCTTGCCCTCTTCTATTTCTATGTCTTCTACAGAATCAAACAAAACCGTAATTATTAGATAAATCAGCATATACTTTTACAACAAATTAATACATGAGACTAGACGTTGATGGTATATATTCTGCTGACCCAAGAGTAGTCAAGCTCTCTATTTGTCTCAAACTGTTTATTAATAATACGTTGTGCGTAATTAGTGTTATACATTGAATTAAATAAAACATCTCTGTTAGGCAAGTAGAGAAGCGTAAAGAGTTGCTAGATTTTATTGAAGTAATTAGTTTTTATGACCAATACGTCAGCGAATTTTTGGATAATGAGTTAGTGATCTCTAATAAAGTTAAAATAAAAAATCCAATGTTTGTCTCTTATATTGATAACAGACCAGTAGGAATTGGTGCATTACATTTTAATAACTGCATTTCTGTATATTGGTTTTTTGGCCTATATCAGTGAAATATTTGCAAGCCCTTATTCCATCCCAAGTAACAGGAAGCTTTATCACTATCGGGGAATAAGCTTATGTCTCTTGTTGATAAAGCCTTACTTTTAAAAAGAGCTTTGATAGAATCGGTCTTTGGCAAAATCAAATTGTTGGGTAAATTTGAGCATTCAAGGCATAGATCAGTGACAAATGCTTTTGTACTCATGGTTACAGCTCTTATCAATTACCAATTATCTAATAACAAACCTTCTATTAAATCTCTTCTTCAAATTCAGGAATTATGAGCCTTTTAATTCGGAACTGGCGTAAAGTAAAAAAATTGATTCCATTTTTTGGATGCATTTTTTAGAGCAAGGTAAATTATCTTGTGAATTGATTGTTGCAGGTAAAACTCAAGCAGTATAACGACTCTATAAGCTCATTTGCAGCGAGCCTTGAAGCCAAAAATCACTCTGAAGTTCTTATAAATAATATAGGATTGGCCATAGAAGAATTAACTGATTCCCACGCTCTACCTTTAAACTACATCATTTCATTAATAAAGAAGTCGAAGTGTTATAACTTTTTATAAAACCTTCTTTAATAAAAATATTTAAGGAATTTATACACTGTTTTGATTTTTTTTGCACTATTTTTGTTTTTTTGCTAAATAGCCATTTTTTATTTTTGAGAATAAATTTGCAAGAGTATCTGTAACAATCATAAATATATAATTACCAACTATTTATCCACTGGCACCTCCGGTAGAAATTATAGAGTCTGAAAAATATTTTAAAATTAGCTTAGAACTATCGGGCGTAGGCAAAAAGGATGTAGATATTACAATTAAGGATTCTGCTATTTCAGTATTGCCAAAGACCGATTCTATCAAAGCTCTTTTTAATTATGGTAATGTCCATTATAGATAGATAACATAAGTAGTTCTTTATCTTTCTTTTCAAGATACAATCCTGACTTACCTTTCATAGTCATGCTGAACTTGTTTTAGCATCTTAAAAAAGTCAGCTTCAAAAACAATAGATATCAATACACAAATTGTTGAAGAATTATTATCAAAGCTTCTTCATCAAGATTAATATCTTGATCGTCAAAAAATGTTAAATCCAGTGGTAAAAAAAAATTAAGAATATACTTATAGATAATAATTTTTTTTGAAAAAAATATAGATTTTTATTATTAGTAACATATTAGCATATTCTCCTAAAAAAAATAAAGCAAATCCCATTGCAGAATATTCAACATTATAGCCTGAAACCAATTCAGCTTTATCTTCAGGCAAATCAAATGGATGTCGATTTGTTTCTGCTACTAGGGTTTAAAAGCTTTCAATCTGCAAAAATTACTATTGCCGGAATAGAAAACATCAGAATGATTCAAAAAGGTCAAATTCTTGGAGCTGCTTCTCACGCTTATGCTTTTAAGAATTTCAAAATGCTCATCGCCTCATAATGCCTAAAATCTAAGATCTAGAAGCAATTGATCTTAATATAAGATATTTTAAACCTGCTTCAAATGATAATATTGATTTTTTTGAGTTGAAGTTAAAACATAAAAACTTAAACTTTGTAATTCAATCGATAAATACAAAGTAATAAAATGATTTGATGATATTAATAACATTAAACCTAATAATGATATTAACATTAATATAGTTATTTCATATGAATTTATTTTTTGTTGGATTAAATATTTTTTTGTATTAAAGTTCCAACGATAACATGTATACCATGAAAACCTGTTAATAAAAAAAAGTTGTACCATAAATACTATCAGATATTGAAAAAGAACTTTCAATATATTCATAAGCTTGAATTAAAGTAAAAAAAAAGCTAATAAAATTGTAAAAACCAGAGGCAAGCTGTTAAATCAACAACTAAGCAAGAGCTGATGAATCTGTAGCGCTTGGAAGGCTTTTTCTAGAGTTTTTGCCTGCTTTCTATCATTCATTAGATCAATAATAGTGTCCTAATGATTTTGTAAAATTTTTTTCATAAATTTACAACATTATCTGAAATGATGCATGAATCGGTTTTGCAGGCTTTTGATATATTTGTTCATCCAACAAAATCATTTTGCCAAGGGGCTATCTCTGTTAAACAAGCACAACTGCCAAGCGATTATCAATAACTTCCTTGGAATCTAACTCTGATGTTAAATTTATTTCTTCTGCCTTATTCAGTAAATCTTGTAGATCTGTTTCTAAGCTCAAAATTGAAAATATTTAGCACCCTCTTTCATTTCTTCAAAATGTTTTTAAAACAGTCATATGACGCCTGCCAATAGCCTATTATAATTGTTATTATCTCGCAATAATTAATAAAAAATTAATTAACCTATTATAATTGTTATTATCTAAGCAAACTAGGATAGAAGGATTAGATGATAAAATAATTTCCTTGTACGCCAAGGGGATGAGTGTATCAGACATCAAAATCCAGAAAAAATTAGCCTATTATAATTGTTATTATCTCGCAATAATTAATAAAAAAATAATTGTTCTTGATCTCCTTTATATTTACTATGCGCAGCTTTACCTTTTTCAGCTATATTGTGCTCATTCAAAACGGACCGGAAGAAACAAGTGATTAGTCTTGCTGGGAATTTACTGCTTTTTTGTTCCTTGATATTTGCATTACTTACTAAATTTATACTTCATATTCACAATATGAAGTATAAATTTATATTCACAAGCTTAATATGGCAATTAAATGTACATCTATTATTCTTGAGCGGTCTCTTTGCACGTGAGCCTTAAAAAGGGAAAGCGGCACACCGGAATATATATCAGCAGTCACTGAGTCAATTCAAGGTTCAAAGATGAAAGGCAACATACAGCGGTTCGATTCTTACCCAAATGGTCTACCCCAGTAGGCAAAGTTATTTCTGCGCACAGATTAGAAGTTTTTACTTTTAAACCTAGTTTCTTATGGTGTTCCTTTTTAGCTTTCCAGAAGAAATCAGTCGTGTAATTTATACCACCAACGCCATCGAATCCGTTAATCGCCAATCCGCCCAACAAACAAAAAATTCTAGAAATTATTTTTTTGCATTGTATCGAGCGGATTACCAAGTTCATACTATAGCTTTCCATTTTGAACTCAGAACGTTGTTGCTTTATAGCTTCTTGGAAACCTTTGAGACCATCAATACACGCAACGTCTGGTTTTGATGAAAAAATCATTTCGTTATATGGTCGAGGCATGACCTACGGTGAAATTCAAGGACATATAAAGGAACTCTAGAATTTGACCTTTTTTAACTTTAGCTATCCAAAAAGAAACAGTTCCTTTTCCTTTACCCATACGATTTTCAGTTGTCACTGATCTATGCCTTGAATGCTCAAATTTACCCAACAATTTGATTTTGCCAAAGACCGATTATAAAGATCGTAAATAATTAGCCGCTGATCTAAAGTCTATGTACCAAGCAGTGAATGAGGATGAAGCTCAATCTGCACGATTTCAATATATAAAAGAGAAAATCCTCAGAGCAAAAGCTGAAAAGGTGACAGCGGTTGCTGTCGCCTTTTCAGCTTTTGCTCTGATATGGATAGATTATAAAGTTTTTATATGTATGAGGCATTGGCATCCAATGTCAAATGAGGTAGTTAAAGATATTGTAGACCATACTTGATCGACTTTCGTCGCTCTCCGAACCAGGCGCCTTCAGCAACGCCCTCGGTTGGTCAGTCTTGTAATACGTCACCACCGGCGTCTAATCCGGATCATTATACGCACAAGCAATAGGCGGATAACAACTTGCGTTGTGATCCGCAGGGGCTCCCAAAAGGGCCTTGGGAGGTGGTTGAGGATTCTCCTCCTTTATCGCATCAGGATACCTCCCCAGGTCCTGATGACCAGCATTTCCTTTCTTCTTCAGACATGACGACGGCGAACTGCCTTCCATCGTCACAACCACCTCCTCCTTTTCCATTTTGATCTTCGATTCTGCTTCCGCTTCCGTCTTCGCGTCCGCGTCAGCGCCATCGGAATCCGATCCGGTGAGGAGTTTTTATATGAAGGAACTGGAAAATTTATTATTGATGGATTCTATCATGAGCCTACTCGAGGTCACGATCAGAGGAAAGCTAAATGGACCAGTCGATCAACCAGTTACGGATGGAAAGAATAAGCTTCAGCTGGTGTTAGGGATAACGCGCATGATCAAGCAAGTTGGTCTGACGACAGCCGCCTACGATGCTGAAGACGTGTTCAATCTGGACCCTAAAAATGTTGCAATCACTACCTAGCGGCTGTTTGATCTTTTGGTGCATATAGTGGGTCGATCTGCTGAGGTGGAACTCTCTCGCACTCCGTTCAAAATTGAAGCGGGTCCGTCGACCAACGTGGCAGAATACACGGGGCGATGCGTCTGAAGTGGAGTCGAGCAGTGATTCTGATAGTGTGGAACCCAAGATCACCCGGACGACGATCTGCCAGAAGGATGAAGCCAAGTTCTCGTCCGTGAAGAAGTAACCTCGATCAGCCAAGTCAGAAGATGATCAGTCACAACAGGACTCACGGCTTCAAGCGTATTTTAATGCTGCTATGGGGCGTTTTTTGGCTGAGGAAAGAGGCAAGGCGACACTTGAAGTTGTGCGCATGAAAAGTCACCAGCCAAAGCCAGGAAGAGCGGTGGCGGTTAAGGATGTTGACATGGAGTCTGTGTATTCGATTCATTATCAACAATCCCAGCTGGATTATCTCGATCCAGATGAGCCGATCACTCCGCCTCGATCAGCTACGGTTGCGTCGGCGTACACTGGAGTGCCTGATCAACAGCTGATTCCCAGGATCAGGATGTCAGCGATCAGTGATCTGAAGGTGTTCTCAGGGAAAGAAGTGGTTGAAGATCAAGCGCGAAATTAGATCAGTCGTCTCAAATCATCATTAATGCGTGATCGAGCCTCTGATCATGAGATGTGTTTGATCGTGGGTGATCTGCTTAAAGGACCGGCGCGCAATTGGCATCGCCAGCTGAGCAGATCGACTCGTGCAAACTGGAAAAGTATTGTCGAAGAGTTTGAAACTCAGTACTGTGGAAGTGGTCAATCGGCATCTCGCCAATATTATTACACGAAGCAGTGATCTGATGAGACTCCTATTGAGTATCTTCACCGATTGAATGTGGCAGGAATTTGGGCCAAGTTGTCGATCAAGGAAGGTCCGCCTACGATCTTACGTGAACATGTGCAGCATTTTCTGTACACGTTGACTGATCGCGAATTCGCTGATCAACTGTCACTTTGCGTTTGGAGAATGTTACGGAGTTGGAAGAGACGCTGCGGGCTTATGCGCGCAATAAGTCGTGCCAGCCAAATGCGGCGGTAGGCACTAGCCGATTCTGTCAGAAATTGAGCGGTTCTCGATCATCTGCCCCAGCGCGGAAGCCTAAAGCAGTGCGCGCGATTAAGATGATTTCTGGGAGTGATGAATCAAGTTCAGATGACAGTGGAAGTGATGGTGATCAGCGTCTTTACATGATTGCTGCTATGCGTGATCAATCAGTGACGCACGATCAACCTAGTGAGCCTTGATCTGGCAAACGAATTGAACCAAGTGCAGTTGATGAAGGGTTAGCGAAGCAGTGCAGTCATTGTGGATCGATCAAGCACGACAATTTACGTTGATGGAAGCGCCTTACCTGTCTGAAGTGTGGCAAGAAAGGACATCCGACCGATCACTGCTTATACGTCTGCCGAGCATGTGGCGAAATTCATGATGCGGGCAAGTGCCCTATGGAGAAATTTTACAATCACATTCGCCTGTGGTACAACCCTACCAAGCATGCTGGAATGTTGCCCAAGGAAGCAGAGGGCATGTTAAACTAGGACGCTTGCCAGGTTTGAATCTGGTATGAGACGATCGTTCTAGTTTGTGTATTTTTGCATATGTGGATAAGAAGGCTGATCGAGCAAAAGAAAATGATAATGAAAAATGTGACCAGCCTGATTTACCACGTTTTAATAATTTCCGTATTGATGAGTTTTCTCGGTACCCGGTGATCATGGAAGTTAATCTACTCCGGGGGAATCACGTGGATATTGGAAGTACCACTCGACAAAGAAATGGTTTAAACAATCCAAAGCGAGTGGTAAAATTAATAACAAACGTGCCACGTTGCTATTTGATTTTGGTGCCTAAGTGTCGATCATCCACTCGACCTTTGCTCTTAAGGTGGGTTGTCAGATCGACACAAGCCAAACACAAGAATGTGTTGGTATCAAGAAAGTGCATACCTCACAGAGGGGCGCAGTAAAATCAAGATTACGTTAGAGGGCTCGTTGGTTTATTATTTCCATGCATGGGTTGGACGACTAGTTGGTCAAGATGCTATATTGGGAATGTATTTTATGATCCCAGCTTGTGTTAGATTGGACGTCGCCCATGGATCTCTAAGTTTGTCTGACGAAATGATAATCCCATTGAAGGGCGTCGGCAGTTGTATGGATCAAGTGGAAACTTTATGAAACTTGATCGGTATGAGCAGATGCCAGGAGGTGATCTGCTGAGGTTCGGATTCGTGATCAACGATCTCGGAAATTATGGATTACTCGTGGAAAAGATTGGGTCCCCACTTTGACTAGAGGCGTGGGTAATCTACGATAATTGCGCGTTACGAACGTTGCTGATCATCCGATCATCCTAGACGACGATACGATTTTAGGTATCTGGATGAATAAATACCACGTGCCCCGTCGCCCTGGATTTATTTCGGTAGGGTCTAATCGTTATAAGGATTGGAAGAATCTCACGTATCAAGCTTCCACCGATTCTGTGCATGACGATCAAGAAAGTGTCGATCGAGGTCCCTTGGTCGAGAAAAAGGAGTACCCTATTCCTCGAGGAATTTCGGTACGACCTGCAACCTCGATCACGGCATCTGTGGCATTAGTAACCGGAAGATCGTAGAAGGTGCAAGAAGTGCAAGAGGAGTGCTATCTGGAACCGAGTGTGAAGAGTCCGACACCTGATCATGAAGTTGAACGATCTGTTGTAAGATAAGAGCCTGATCAAGATATGCGTGATCACCCCGTCTCAGTCGATCATAGTGACTTGGTGTGATTTCTACCGATGTTCAAGTGTGCTACCATGAAGGTGGAGATTTGTTCGTGGAAGAGTTGGAGAAACAGCTTGTCACGTTGCCTGAGGTGTCTGCAAGTACCGAAGAAGTGATCAAGGACGATCGGCAAATTGGTGATCCATTGATCAACACAGCAGAGGAAATTGATCAGCTTCGCGATATAATTTGGGCGAAGAAACATCTGTTGATCGGGAAAATAAACGAGTTGCATACTGCTGCACGTAGAGTTGTTTGTGATATTGACGTAGGCAATGCTCGCCCGATCGCTCAAAAGTGTCGGAAGGTCGCTCCACAATTTCGCGAGAAGTTATCAGCCTTGATCAAGGGGTTGTTGGACACGACACGAAGATCATCCAGTCATCTAAATCACCCTGGGCATCACCTAGTGATCATCGTAAAGAAGAATGGGTTTGTTATTCGATTATGTATCGATTATCGCGCGGTGAATCAACTCACGCGCCTGATGGTGTACCCAATGCCTTTGATCTCTGATCTGCTCGAAGATTTGGATAAGGAGTTGCGGTTTTGCTCTTTGGAGATGGCAAATGGATTTTGGGTCGTGTCTATGACCGATCGAGCACGTCATATTTCTGCTTTTGTTACCCCGTTTGGATTGTTTGAATGGAATCGGATGCCCTTTGGCCTAAAGAATGCTCCGCAGATCTACCAGCGGTTGATCAATAATGCATTGTATGGGTATCTCAAGGTTAAGGACGGTGCCGATCTAACCAAATCAACTGATATATTTACTACGGGAGAGCCTGATCAAGCACACTGCCAGTCTGCTTTGCAACGACGATCATATATCGATGATATTTTTACCCCTGCACCTACATAGACGATCTTTGTGATAAAGTGCGAAATCTATTGGAAAAGTGCGATCAGTGGAACTTGTCGATCAGCGTGGCTAAATCGTACTGGGGGCGAAGTGAAGTTCCTTATTTAGGACATCACGTCTCTAGCCGCGGTTTGGAAACAAATCCGAAGAATTTGGATGATCTGATCGATTTTCCTTTTCCTGGTAATTTGCGTGCTATGCAATCGTTTTTGGGGAGTCTTAACTACTATCGTAGATTTATTGAAGACTTCGCGATTTATGCTGATGTACTCTATGAGTTACGAGAAACGGATTATCAAGAATTAAAGGGTCGATCATCGATCAATGAGAGTCCGGATCGCGAAGACGATCGATTAATCAGGGCGCAAGTTGCATTCAGTATGCTGAAGGCGAAAATCGCGTCAGCCCCAACCCTACGCCATTTCGATCAAGCCAAAAACACCGGTGATCGTGGTTTATGCTAGCAAGTCGGCAGTGTCTGCCGCGCTAGTGCAAGAGCATGATCAATTATATTTCCCCGTCGCATTTCCCAGCCGGACACTGAAGAGAGGTGAGCTGAATTACAGCCCCGTCGAAAAGGAAGTGTTGTCTCTTCTGCGAATTCTGGACGTCTATTTTACGATGTTGTCGGAAAGGCGATCACTGTCCTGTCACGTTGGTCTACGTTGAAGTAGTTGTTAACATCCAACGGGCTAGACGAACGATTGGGGAAATGGGCTGCGATCTTGTCACAATGGGACTTGGAGATCAAGAAATTTGTGCACGGAGAAGAGGAGATACTAGGGGAGTTAGCCGCAAGTATCACCCCTCGCACCGAAATTGATGAAGCCCTGATCGCGATCGCGCCGAAAAAGCAGCCTCGGCAGATGATTGAAGTGCCATCTCCCACGGTTGAGAAAGGCGAAGATCTATACGTGATCAGTTTCGATGGATCTTCTAGTGTTAAGCTATGTGTTCGTGCGTTTGGTGCTATTGTGTGGAAATTGCCGGAATTGAAGACCATGATCGCGGTTGCTGATCACGCACCTGACATCACGTTGAATGAAGCCGAGTACCATGGATTGCTTTTGAGATTAGATCTACTGTCGCTATATCCCAAAGGAAGAGTGATCGTGTGTGGAGATTCAAATTTGGTGATCAGGCAAATGCGTGGCGAAATATAGTGCAAAGCACCGCAGCTACAGGTATTGCAGCAGCGTGCCTTAAAGCTCCTTCGCGAATGGCCTGATCACGATCTGCTTCACGTTAAAAGGGAGTGGAACAAGAGTGCCGATCACATCACCAGTGCGGCCATGCGGGACGGAACACGATGTGAGATTGTTGATGAACACCAATTGGACGAATTAGCTGATCTCAACCGATTGTCTGAGGTGATCACTTGGAATGAAGATCCCACTGTCCCGCAAGTGCTGGTGACGACGCCATCCGTAATCTTCGTCAATCTAATTGGAAGGAAGATCCCACTGTCCCGCAGTGCTGGTGACGACGCGATCTGTAATCTTCGTCAATCTACGTGGCCCGAAGTACCCATTGAAGGGATAAGGGCGGAACGTGTCAAAAAGGCGCAAGACGAAGAGAAGTGGATTTGTGATCTGCGATGTTACTTGCATGGTGACGTTTCGCAATTGAGCATAAACGAGGTGAAAGATTGCGCGAAAATCGCCGAGAACTATGATGTGGATGATCAAGGGTTGTTTATCTACTTTGGAAATACGGATAAGGAAAAACAAGCTGTGATCAAGATGATCAAGATAATCGACACTCTTTGATCAAGCTGGTTTTACCTGAGACCCTACATGCGGATGTCCTCCGCCATTATCACGTGAGTTTGGAAGGAGGACGTCAGGGTATAGGGCGTACGTATCAGCGGATCAGGCGACACTTTCATTGGCGTGGTTTATTCGCAGCGTGCAACGATTTGTAGGGCAATGAATATATTGAGAGACAGGGAAGGGCCCACCTACGATCAAGGGTATGTCGCCGGAAAATATTGAAGCTACGTACCCATTTCAACTGATATCTATGGATCATATCCCGTCGTTGCCCCGATAAACAGATGGGCATACGTAATTGCTGATCTGTTTACGAGTATGGTGATCGCGAATGCTGGATCATCTCGGACAGCTCAGAAAGTCACCGAAAATTATGAATAATGTGTATTTCGTCGATTTTAAGCTAGCAAGGAGATCAGGCATGATAGAGAACCCGGTTTTATGTCCGGAGTATTTCGCGCGTTCAACAAGATCGTGGGACAACGACAGTGCCACTATGGCATATCGTCCACAGGCGAACGGCAAGTCAGAAAGAACGGTGCAAACAATCACGAGAGCGATCAAGATGTATGTATCGGACGTCTGTCAGAAGGATTGGAGCTCGTACGCAGAGCGACTGGTATTCGCGTTAAATTCGACCCCTGATCGGATCCGTGGAGATACACCATTTTACTTGGCATATGAGTGTGATCCGCATTCATCGTTGGAATCAACGCTCTGCAACTTGGTGGAATTCGGCGCAAAGATCGTGATGCTCGTCGGTGGAGATATAGGCTGCATAAAGACTACCGTTACGCCCGTGATCAAGTGAGTGCTCGATTACACCAAGCCATGGCTGATCGAGCTGAAAAGCATAATGATCAAATGTCACCGCAGAAGAGCGAAGCCGGATCGAGGGTTTGGTTATACCTAGATCGGGTGAAAGAAGGGTTCGCGAAGAAACCGGCGCATATGTGGTATGGACCTTTTAGAGTTGATGAGGTGATTGGTGATCATGATGCAAGATTGATTAAAGACGGAACCGACTATCGCATCTTTCCAGTGGTACACCTGTACAAGTTGAAATTGGTCAAAGAATTTCCAGATTGACCTACTACTGTGCTAGCGGCTGGGGTAGAAGATCGTTTTGATTTCGATGAAGCTTTACTACCCGAAGACAGCTAAGAAAGGACCCTAGAGCCGGACGAATTTGGAGTTGACCGCATCACCAATGTTCGATCTGGTCGAAAGACTAGGTATGTCAGAACGTTACGCGAGTATCAAGTTTACTGGAAGGGTTACGATGAGCCATCATGGGTAGACGAGGCAGATCTAAATTGTGATGCTCTGATCAAGGATTTAGAAAGGAAGATAATCAACCGACATCGGTTAGACGTGAAGCAAGTGACCGAAGTGTCCAACTAACGCATGATCGACGAATCGACTATTAAAATTGTGACTGGACGAACCCTCGATTAGAGAAAATCGATTGATGAAATCACGATTAATGGAGAAGTGACGATTGACTTGAAGTGATTAATGTACGATGGATATTGCGAGATATGGTAATGGAACTACGGCAGATGAGCCGATGGAAGATCAATTTATGTATATGCATGAAAAGTGACGAAGCAACAATTGGGAATGGTATGATCAAGAATGTTTATTGATTGAGGAAGAAGTGACCAACCAGATAGCCTGATCCATAAAACTTACGGCGAAGGCAGGGATGTTATGGCCGGGATGATCATCAAGGGAAAGGCGATACTGGATCCGCAAAGGTTCCTCGGCGTCAACTTCACGTAGCGCATCCTTCAAGGTCCGAGGTGGTGGATCTGATAGGTACCCTGGGTACCATTATCCACCATAAGATGGAGTATACTTTAAGGGGCGGTTCCGGGCGCAGTGAGAGATCGACCGGTCCAGGAAAATGTCAAGACCGCATACTCCGTCGATCATGCCCAGCAACACAAACTCCACCAGCTTCTTCCACAATGATTCGGCACGACTCCTACGCTGACGTCGACTCTCGTATTAATCATGGAAGAAGGTGTCACTCTCCCTGAGGTCTCGATCTATCGGGAGATGATGAGTCGACTCCCAGATCGTTTGTGCATGATGATCCATGAATGTCTGGTACCTCTCTTCGAAGTCAGCAAACCCGCCGACCGAGCGGAAAGAGATGGGTGGCGGCATCTGTTTCCAGAACTCTTAGGGTGTCGTGCATACAGTAACTCCACTTCATACCGGGTGATCAGGTGACTACACCACTGATCAGTCTCAGGGGAGTCCATATCAACTAAAAACAACCATCCCACGGGGCGTGTCAAGTAATCGAAGATCACGCGTGCTGAGATATTATCCATACCGAAGCCGTTGAGTTGATCTGGGGTCCACGGCAAGATGTCCACATCTTGCGCACCATCAGGCACCAAGATCAGCGATCTGGATGCACCCGTTCGAGGAAAGAGAAACCCAGCAGAGTCTTGATCGAGCAAATCTTCACGCTCGAGCTCGCGTATTCCAGGGCTGGACAAATTCTGCGTGCTGACCTATGGAAAAGTGTTACAACAGCCATTATCATCATCCGGCTGATCGGGACTGGAAAGATCATGCCCCATACCTTGGACTGAAGGAATGGGAGAAGCTTTAAACGGAAGATCATCATCCGACGATCCATTATCCTCGGGAATAGGAGGAACTTGATGTTGCCGCTTGGACACAGGAGTAGATCGTGATCTCTGAGCACGTTTCTTGAGCGAAGATGTTGGACGGATGAAGGAATTTTCAGATGAATCTCCCTGAAGATCAGCAGGCGAGCTTGCGGCCTGATCACGATCTTCACAAGGGGCGCCTGTACTCGGGTCGATCTGCATGATTAACGCAGCACCATCCAGAACGGATTGGAAATAAGATTGTTGTGATCGCAATCGCGTAGCTTCGTTCTGAGCGCGTTGCAGCTCGTCGCGTAGTGTGTCACGATCTGCTGATACCGACTGAAGATCACGTAACTGAGAAGCTTGGTGACTGAGGCGGATCCGTGCCGTCAAAAGTTACGCCTGCAAATTTGAATTCTGGGCACGTAGATTCTCCAGCTCGGCATTGCTAATCGATACCTCATCGAGGCTTACAGATAGCTCTTCAACCGTGGCTTTGGCAGCGACGAATTCATTCATCATGGCAGGATTAGCTTCACTGTCCGCCCGGAAACGATCTAGTTGGTCTTTGCGCTTACTTGCCTTAGATACCAGCTTGATCACCTTCTTGGTCAAGTGCTTGTTTTTGTAGATGGCATGATCACGCTCTTTTTGCATCATGCCCAAGCGTTTGCGGAGTTGATCGATCGTTGCTCGATCTTGCGTGCCTGTGCCCGTGCGATATTAATATTGGCCTCGCAGAGCTCTTCCTCAAGGCGCGAGATCTCCTGAGCTTGATGATCGATGGTCTCCGCTTGCAATGATAGCTGATATCGATCTTGACCATGGCAACACTCCAGATCGTGGATTCGATCATGTTGATCAAGTATCGTTCCTTCGCGGCCTTCAGTCTTTTCTTTAGCTTGGACTCACTGGCCCGGATCTTGTTAACCGTCGCAAGAATGTGATCGCGTAAAGACGCAGATTTTTCGCAGAGCCACTCGATCTGCTACTCACGATCAGCGAGTTTTCTGGCAACGCGTGCTTTTGACCTCTGAAGCATCTTGACAGAGTCTTCAAGCATCGAAAGCGAGTTTTTCAGCATGTCGATCTCCTCTTGTTGCGTGCAGGCTCGGTTGATCCTCGAGATCAGATCGTCAGCCTTAGATCGATCAAGGGATGATTTGGCGTCCATGATCGACTTCATGAACGACTTGTTGAAAATGTACTAATGGAAATGGATGATCACGACGGACATGATCGATGATAACCTGATGGGTGAAAGGGATGATCGACGGCTGGCAACGACCAGATCGAACCACGCCGCAACCGCTGTATGGCTGGGACGAGGCTCGGGGGCGCCTGTGGAGAAGCGCATAGAAGATTTTTGATCAATTGTCATAAACATGGACGGGCCATCCGGAGCAAAAGCAACGCAGGGTAAAGGTACACGATGGTAAGCGACAGGCTAATGATGCAGATCAGAATGGGTAGCGTTGATTGGTAGATATTAGGTAATTGGTTGATTTTATGATATAAGGAATAATAGAGTTCTCTTTTTGCTTCCGATCAACTAGATCATCGATTGGAACGGCGTGATAACTTCGCGCCTCCCTTAAATTGCATACGCACCTTTACACGTCCCGGGCGGGAGCACGTAGTGCTTTTTTTTTGCCCACTGGCATACGTAAGGTTCCGCAGAACTGGTCCTCAACTCCGTCCGCTGTTTCAGTGGCCCATTTTCGTAAAGGCTAATGGGAGGGTGATCGAGCCAAGTGTTCTCACCTCCTCCCCTATTGGTTTACACCTATCCTCTAGAAGTTCGGCTGCTTTAAGCGCCCCTTGGGAACTCTAGGTGGATTTTTTGTAAAATCCGTCGATCTGCACATATAAAGTTCAGATCCATCCCTTCCTCTTAAGTTGAGGATAGCAATACAATAGTATTGGGTATTACCTTAGCGATCTAGGCTTAAGAGGCTCAACAATCAAGTGGTGAAGACATCCGCCACGTGATCAAGTACCCCTTCGCTGATTTCCACTAGATCGACAGCGTTAATCTGCGATCATCGATCTGCAATCTCGCCAATTCGCGCTAGATCAACTGGGTCGACCTGCGATCTGCGATCTACAGATCCGCAGTCTCGCCAATTAGCACTAGATCAACTGATTCGATCTGCGATCATCGATCTGCGGTCTTCGACCCCCAGTTTTTTTCCGGGATCTCGAATCTGCGATTTTCCACTAAATCTACTGGGTCGATCTGCTATGAATTCACCTGATCTGCATCGGAATTACACTGATGTACGTCCCCAGTCACCTGGAGAGCGACCCACGCCCAAACCGTCGGGTACACAAGGTGAGCAAGACATAGGCCTGTCACAAAACAACCGGAGGACCCCCTTCGTTAATCTTTCGTCCGGGCGCTGTGGGAACGACTGTCCAAGCCTCCAAATTTGGCCAGCCGCTCCACCACATAGATACATCCGACACGACCAAAAAAACAATCTGTGTGTTTGTAATACTGTTAAATTTTTACTTAGTTTTAAATTTTAATCTTAATAATTTTAAACTTCTATGAATATTTTGATTTCTTGAAAACAAATTTTATTTGTTGGGTTTAATTTTTGTTTAAAAAAGTTGGAAAAATCTAATGCGCCCCCCCCCCATTTTGGCTAATGCGCCCCCCCCAAATGAGAATTTCGAATATTTTTTCACAAAGAGTTATCCTTCTTTCGAGGAATGATAAATCCACTGGAAAATAATGATAAATCCACTGGCAAATAAGTGTTGACTCATAAAAAATAATGTGACCTAAAAAGGAAATATTAACTTAGAATAAGTCTGTCAAGTCTTTGATTTTGACTTAGGGAATTGTTATTTCCACTCACACACACCCATAATCGCTGTTTTTTTAGGATAGAAACATTGAGGACGGCGTTGGACACGCGATTGAGTAGCCAGTGTACGTGAGTTTCCCGGTCTCCGGATCCGCGCGGTAGACGTCCAGGCTGATCGTATCTTGGTTCACCGCAAGCAAAAAGTCCTTGTAGAGGAGGATGTCGCGCGGCTCTTTCCACGTGTGGAAACATACTCCACAAGCTCCAGACGTGTGTCAGCCAAGATCTTGTAGACCGTGATCGTGTCGCTGAAGCGAGTGGCTGCGTACTCGAACCTTTGATTCGTGGAAATGTGAATATCCGATGCCAATGGCGCAGGACCAGCGTAGTTGGGTGGCAACGTTGAGATGTTTTTAAGCACTTCATGACCTATTTTTCCAGTCTTGACATCCAGTGGATGCACCCCCACGGTATTGTCGAGCTCGCCGATGATGTAGGCCACGCCAAGCGTGGACGAAAGCGCGAAATGGCGCGGACCGGAGCCTGGGGGACGAACGATGAATTCTTCGTCCACTAACTTTTGATTCTCCGCATCGAGCGTGTATTGCACCACTCGATCAGTGCCTAAATCCGCAGCTACGAGGTCCACGCTGTACTATGGATGTGCGACGCGTCTTGACCGTCTGGCACAACGAGACTCGCGCCTGGAAAACAATAATAGTCGGACGCTGGAGCCAAGGAGCCGTCGGTCTTCACCGGAAACAGTGACAGACCGCCACCGTAGTTGGCCACAGAGAGGCCACAGAGACAAAGTCGCGTTGCGGACTAAGCGCCACGTGGACGCGTACGTGCCGCAAGTCTCGTGAAGGATCAGCGGCACCATCTCGCCCTGTTCTTTCATCTTGTAGGCCGTGACGAAACCTGTCTTGTGGCCAGGACGAAGCGCGGAGGCTTCATTGCACTCGTTGACAGCATACAGCATCGACTCGGTGCCCACCACGTACGAAGGATTAATACCCGCTCCTTCCGTCACCTTAAGCAGCTCGAGCGCACCTGTACGGTCGTCGAACGAGTAGGCATAAATCCCTTTCGCATGGCCGTCCACATGGCCTTCTTTTCGCGTGTAGGTTCCCACGTATAGAGTTGGCATCGTGCGACGAATTAACACGCTAAAGATCTGAGTTGGTTTTTGTACCCACTTTATATAGTATGCGGTGTGTGGAAATAAAGTTTTGGGGTGTGGAAATAAATTCCCTAAGTCAAATCAAAGACTGGACAGACTTATTCTAAGTTGATATTTCCTATTTAGGTCACATTATTTTTTATGAGTCACAGTCAGTGGATTTACACAGTGGATTTATCATTATTTGCCAGTGGATTTATCATTCCTCGAAAAAAGGATAACTTTTTGTGAAAAAATATTCGAAATTCTCATTTGGGGGGGCGCATTAGCCAAAATGGGGGGGGGGCGCATTAGGTTTTTCCAAAAATTTAAGATTATAGATAAGTTTAATTTTCCTAAAAAACATTTAAGAATTAGGGCGCCACTATTGCCACAGACGTTTTGTCTATTGCCACAGACACCACCACCAGAGCCAATCGGAAGCCGCCGTCGCCTTGGTTATAAACATAAGTTGATATTTTTTTTGTTTCTTGACATAAACTTTATCAGAAGCCGAATTAGAAGATGGACGACGATGTAAAGTCCGAGGCAAATGCCATAAATGTACGTGGGTATCAGTGATTACCATAATGTACTTACTTTCATTTCCTATTTCTCATTTACATGCTATGTATAATACTTATGAACACAGTCGACGAGTAACAATAGAGGCACATGAGAACAAGCAGAGTCATGGGCACCTGGAAATATTTGTCCACGATCCAGATGAGCATGGGTAGGCCCAAGAAAAATATTCCGACGAGTGTGTAAGCGGAAACGAGACGACTAAAATCATACGACCAGTCTTCTGTTTTTCCATTGTAATCAAGGAAAGATGCCTCATTGGTGCACGATGCCAAAGAAAAGATGAGAGTCGTTGAGAGCCAAAACGGCTCATACGCATCTAGTGACTTCAATGCTAGCTCAGCAAATGTCGGATCTTTTCTGAACGGCAATATTGCTTGTATCAGACGTTGCTGAATGTCCGACGTATCGTCCAGTCTTGTTGTCTTCAGAGCCAATAAGTGTACTAGTATCTCGAGCCTTTGGGGACATAAGTCCATCCTTTAACTCGTCGACATTGACTACTGAAACCTCTACTACTCAGAAGCACTCAAAGCCAACGTTACGGCTCGTAG
Organism: Peronosclerospora sorghi; assembly: GCA_026184515.1. Lineage (NCBI taxonomy): Eukaryota > Oomycota > Peronosporomycetes > Peronosporales > Peronosporaceae > Peronosclerospora > Peronosclerospora sorghi. The sequence continues at coordinate 8,134,489 of CM047587.1, read as the reverse complement.
AATTTCTGCGTATATATATATATATATAGACATACCGAAGTCCAAGTTGACACCTCGGTCCTGAACGGAAAGATAGAAAAAGACGAGAAAGTATTATACATAGCATGTAAATGAGAAATAGGAAATAAAAGTAAGTACATTATGGTAATCACTGATAAAAACTATCAACTTATGTTTATAACCAAGGCGACGGCGGCTTCCGATTGGCTGTGGTGGTGGTGTCTATGGCAATAGACAAAACGTCTGTGCCAATAGTGGCGCCCTAAGAATTAATGTGGTGTTTCAACCTCTTGGTGCTGAATAACTTAAAACAGTGCAACGGTTAGAAACAGGCCTCCCGGTCCCGATCGCCATTGGTTCTTCGTTCACGCAGTCACTCACTCCCCGCTCATTGTGTGTCTTCTTTCCTCGTCGCGCCACCATGTCCGAGCTCACGCCCGAGGCTTCCCGTCTTTATCGTGTGCGCAAGACCACGGTCAAGATGCTCCACAATCGCGGCTACATTGTGAGTGAAAACGAGCTCGTGATGACGCCCGAGGCGTTCCAAGCCCAGGTCCGTGCCGTCTTGTACTTGTATCTCTCTATCCCCTCGCTCCCCTCTCTTTGCCTAAGCTTCTCTCTTTCTCTCTCTTCTCTCTGTGTGCCACACTGAACCAGTTTGGCGAGAACCCGACGCGCGAAATGATGACGATCCTCGTCGAGAAAATTGACGACCCGAGTGACAATCTCTTTGTCTTTTTCCCCGAAGATACCAAAGTCGGCGTCAAGCCCATTCGCAACTACTGTAACCGCATGAAGGACGAGAACGTGACCAAGGCCATCCTCGTCGTGCAAGAAGGCATTACGCCGTTTGCACGGCAAGCGCTGAATGAAATGGCACCCCGGTACAAGATTGAGCACTTTAAAGAGACCGAGTTGCTCGTGGACATTACGGAACACACGCTCGTGCCCGTGCACCGCGTCTTGGGACGCGACGAGAAGGCTGCGCTCTTGAAACGCTACCGCATTCGCGACTCGCAATTGCCACGCATGCAAGTCACGGATCCCATTGCGCGGTACTATGGCATGACCCGGGGCCAAGTGGTCAAGATTATTCGCCCGTCCGAGACCGCGGGACGCTATGTCACGTACCGTGCCGTCATTTAAAAGCAAGCGAGAAGAAGAAGCAACGAGACGGCGTGTCCGAGTACGCCCCGGTCCCGAAACTCACTCGGCTAATAGATTGTTTGCGTTTGCGTGGGTTGAGAGTCGTATGGAAGGAAGGAAGAACGAAAGTCGATGCTTGCGTCGACGCAATGTTGTTTGCTGTTGGATGTAGGAGTGTCCTTGGCGAAGAGCCACCGCAGCACCTGTTCGTGCTTGTTCCAGCACGAAACGCTCCCTGGATCGGTAGGAAACCAGGCCACACTTCGTGTGTCGTGTACGAGTGGCGAGCGAGCTATCGGGATGCGTACGATCAAACGTAGTCGTGAACCGATGCCATGCATCCACGTGATCCCGCTCTTGGACGTCATGTGCACGTCCATGCTGCTCTGCTTGACAACGATAGCGTCCAGTGAGCGCCTCACCATGTCGTCAGGAAGTCCTTCTCCACGTCTTTGCTCCACTCGCTGCCAGGCTGCGCTCTCGTCCCGTGTCGTACGGTCCCGCTCTGGTCCTCGTCAGCGACAGAGCATGCCTTCCACTCTTGTGCCAGCTCCCGAGTCGACCCCGTCGTCCATGCCGAGCCACGACACGTGTGCCGCCTTCCCACACCGTTTTTTCACTTGCAAGCTTCTATTACGCTCTCTCTCTCTTCTCTCCTCTCCTCTCCTCTTACTCCATCCCGTCCGTATCTTCTTCTTTCTGTCCCTTTCACTCCATCCCTTCTGCCGCTACGCTTGGGCCACTTCTCGAGCCGGTTCACCCGCTTCCTGTTGCGTCTGTGCAGTGTCCAACTCCTGGTCGCTCGTCGGCGGCGGCGCGTCGTCCTGGTTCATTGTCCAGGCGTCGCCGCCGGTGCCCACGTCGGGATGAAAGTGGCGCATTTCGTCCCAAATGAGGCGCTGGAGCACGGGTTTCGTGAGTTTTTCATTCTCAAAGTCAAACTCAAAGCACGAGGTGGCCGTGGTCTCGTCCTCGACGTTCCGAATCGACGCGAGGTACGGATGCGCGAGCGCGTCGTCCACACGAATGCGCTTGTTCGGATCAATCACGAGCATCCGTTGCAATAGATCGAGCGCGAGCGGCGGCGCGTCGGGAAACAACTGCACCAAGGATTTCGTAGGCTTGGGCCCGCGTTTCTGGAACTCGACCTTCATAAACTTGCGTGCGCGGGCGTTCGTTAAAAAGTAGAGCTCGTCGTCCGTGGGCGCGCCGAGTGCATTCATAATCAAGTGGAGCTGGTCAATGTAATCTTGGCCGGGAAAGAGCGGTTTGCGCGACATCATTTCGGCAAAGATGCAGCCCATGGACCACATGTCGACGGGATTCTTGTACTTGATGCACCCGAGCATAATCTCGGGCGCGCGGTACCATCGCGTGACAACGTACTCGGTGAGTTCGAGCTCTTGCTCGGGCAAGAGGCCGCGCGCGAGGCCAAAGTCGCAAATCTTGAGCTCACAGTTGGCATTCACGAGGATATTCGAGGGTTTCAAGTCACGATGAATCACGTTGGCCGAGTGCACGTACTTGATGGCACAGAGCATTTGGTAGAGAAAGAACGCAATGTGGTCGTCCGAGAGTGCGTGGCGCGAGTAAATCACGCGATGGAGGTCCGTGGCCATGAGTTGCGACACAATGTACACGTCTTCAAACTTGGCGAGCGACACGGGCGTGAAAATGTCGTCCACACCAAGCACGCACTTGTGCTGCAAGTGGCGCATGAGTTTAATCTCGCGCACAATGCGCTTGGCGTCCGTGAGGTCATCGAACGCACGCTGGATGTTCTTGATCGCCACGGGTTTTCCCGTCGTGAGGTCCGTGGCAGCAATCACGACGCCATACGCGCCCGAGCCAATGGTTTTCACGTACTCAAACGTGCACGGGATCTCAAATTTGGTATTCGACGTGAGAAAACATTGCGTCCCGGGGCGCGGGGCCGGGAGGTACTTGGGTTTATGCGCGGCCACGGCAGCCACGGCGTCATCGGCGGCCTGCTGCTTCTCGCGCACGCGCTTGGCCGCGTCGAGACGACTCTGTTCCTCTTGCTTGAGCGCGTCGGCCGCTTGTTGCCCATACGTACTGAACGAGCCGTCTTTTGTCGGGACCATGGCATGATGCCATCGAATCGCCTCCTGGAGCGCCGTTTTCCAGCGCTCGTACGCGTGGTCGTCCTCGGCTTCCAACGTCAACACCTTGGTGCCCCATCGGAGCTCGAGCCGTCGCGGGTACTTGGTGCGATTCACGGGACCGAGCACGTGGCCTGCGCCAATGGGCGTCTCGGCACAGAGCGTGAGCGACTCTTTGCTCGTATAGTAGCCCAAGGTCATGTGCCGCTCCTCGAGGCGCAGGATAAAGTACCGTCGCGTCCAGAGCTTTAACCGGAGGCCTTGTTTCAGTAAATAGCCTTCTTGAATGACATCCGCGGCCCGAAACACGACGCCCGTTGTCGTCGTCGACGCGGCGTGGGCGCGACTGGGCCCGGCTTTGCCATGCAGCCACATGGAAAAGAGCGACCGATTCTTGGTCACGTAGACATTGTCCGCTGTCTTGTCCTCGGACGCGCCTCGGCCACGCTGCTCGGGGGTGCTCATGGGAACGGAAGGACCTAGAAACTAATCGTGATGGGGTGGGCGGCCGTGTGATAGGATAGTGTATGTATAATAGCCACAGAGGAGTCTGTCAAATCTGATACGAGCTACGACTACGTTGGGGGGGGGGGGGCGATGGGGGGGGAGGGTTAAAAAGAAGGAGGATGGGACATGTTTGCCGCTACTTTGGCTGTTTTTCAAGAAGGGGTGGGTTTCGAGGGTGGGGTGATACAGCTTGCACGCGAACGAAACGGCTGACTCTCTCTCTCTTTGGTCGTCCCGTCGCGTCGTTTCTAAATCAACTTTGAGAGTGTTTCGTTCCCCTTTTTCAAGGTAAACCAGAAACCGCTTCTTTATCATTATTCCCTACATTGGTATCGTCCAATAAAAACACAAGGTCAGTCCAAAGCGTTGATCGTCCAAAGTTTCCAATCACTGAGGAAGGAAGGCATGTGGGTCCACGCGAGCTGTTTCGTTTATTTTCAAGTACTGATTCGTGTTACTCACACGGTCATAGAAGAAGAAGAACAGCGTCCCTCTCTTCTGATACCAAAGCGCAGCGGGATTCTCGTACTAAAATCACGTCCGCATCCAAGAAAACGAGGTCTTCAAAGTTTGGACACTGGATGACAGCCAACGGTTTGATCCAAACACTCTGAAAACTCGTGCGAGAACATGTTCTTGCTCACCTATCGTTCACACAAATCAACTACTTGAACGGTCGCTCGCATCCATCCAGTCCATACCGAAGATCCACCGACGAGCGAGACAAATCGGGGGACACTGATGCACTTTTTCCATCGCTTGGAAAGTCCCGAGCCCTCGCCCTTCACGAATCAACGAGATCCCAAGCGCGCCTTTGATCCTATCATGTAACCACAAGAGAATCCCCTTCGATCCCTTGTTCACACGTTGACGCGGCGCGGCCATGCGCTTGGGCAGCACGCGAGCTCAACGTGCTGACCGTTTCTCCGACTGGAGCGCAGGTTTGTCAGATTTTTTGCTCGTCCGTTTCGCTGATTTGGTTGTCGGTTTCTCAGCGTCAATTCTCGATGGAGCAGATGGACGAGTCGACTGACGCCTACAGTCTCCCCTCTTCAATCCCCAGGACGTCCAAGCTGTCTTCTCTCGCCTTGGCATTTTTCGTGTCTTGTCTCTTCTTCTTGTTCCTTGTGCCACGCAAGCGTTTCATTCACGCTAGTGCGCACATTAGACAGCCGCATACTGGTGAGAGAGCAAGCACACGCTCAGTAGCAACATCAAGATGCCGAGTCCTCGAATGTATCCTCTGCTTTCTCGAAAACTCCACCCATACGTAGTCATCTTTCCACACACACACACACTTAATCGTCACTTGCTCCCCAAGCTCGAAGAACTCGCAATGACAGCGAGCTCTTCGTATCAAGAGCTTTACGATCGATCATTCGACCAAATAAACGTGAAACCTCTTGCAAAAACATGTTCAGCACCACGGTTTCACCCTATCGGACTCCACACAATCCCGCGACTGACGCTTGACAGCGCCGCGCCAGCCTTTTATAAGGCTTGCGTTCCGCGTTGAAACGCTGCTCCCGGGACGCAGTGGGAGACACGTTTTGGGCTTTCGTCGCTTCCACCACGTCGAACTTTTTCGACAGTCGCAACGTCTCGTACAATCCACGCAGTCGTTTCAAACGCATTCTATTGTCACACGGATGTCATCTCGTTCGACAAGGAGTGTACGATAGGTGCTGGCTGCTCGAAACGAAGCTCGAGGACGCAGAGTGTGCAGCCAGAATCCATTCCAAGGCACCAACATTCTCTTTCGTTCGTTGAAACATTCCACTAAAACAATTTATTTTTCCTCTTTATGTTTTGAGTTGGATACACGTACACACACAAAGTTGCTGGAAGTTGTCTACGTTTTCTATTCTGATGGAGTATTTAGGTAGTCCACTAATGGACAAATGCGTCGTCCGCGTCTTGTACGCACCGTAACAGAAGCGAGCTAGATGCAGTGCAACCGATCGCGCTTGCACTGCTTGGGTCGACTACGGACGATTTCGTCTCGTACTCCGGCCGTCTTGATAGCGCATCCGCTTTACCACGTTCACTCTTCCCGGTTTGGACTCAGCCGTAAATTAGATTCGGCAACGATTGATAGCCATGTGTTCCTTCTTGGAGAGACATGGAGCACGTATACGGCCGTGCGTACAAGCGCTTGGTCGGTATATACAGTAGAACCTGTCTAAAATAGTCCTCCCCCTAATTAATAACCTCCGTTAATTAATGAGATCCACCGGTCCCACGCTCGGGCCCATACGTGACTCGGTAGTTTAATTATTAATTGAAATCAGCGGTCCCAAAAAAATTTCATTTATTTTTCAATATACAAAACAGCAAATCCTACGTAATTGTGCCGGGAATTGCCTATGAATTGTTGAAAAACTGACAAATGTCCTTCTGGATCATCTCGTTGGCGCGGATCCTGTTGATGCCACCCTTCATGCGCTGGAGAGATCGAAGGAAATCTTGAGAATCTGCTTCCTGTTTCATCCAGAAAAGTTGAAGTGTTTGAAGAAATTTTTGAGCCTCGATGGGACTGATTCTAGGACGCTCCTGACTGTCAGCGCCAGCGTCGCCTCCTTCATCTGCTGCAGTTCCGAGATGGTCATTGACAACATCGTCGATATCGGGACATATGCAATCTGGTCTTCTGTGGGGTAGTTCAGCAGTTTGCGGATGTACATTGGGTTGGAATAACGAAACTGGCGAATCTGCAGCTCCAGTTCTTCCACAACAGCCTGGTCCAGGAGCTCGTTCCCGTCAACTGGGTTGGCGTTGGTTGGCTCCGACCGAATCTTGCGATGGCGGAAGCAGCTGTGGATTGTTGTGGGCTTGACATCTGTAGAGCAAGCCGGCACTGCCATCTAAAAATGGCTTGAAACACATCGATCTTCTCCGGCTGCTCAACCTTGTCATCCAGACGCTGCAGAAGCAGGCGGTTAAAGCTGCGACGGTAGTACGCCTTGAAGTTGCAGATGATTTATTGGTCGCAAGATTAAATCTTTGAGGTTGTATTTGGCAGCAGGTGATGGACTGTTTTGTTGCGAAGTTTGATCCGTTCTGGAAGTTCATCAACCGGGACGTGAGCGCTGCACTTGTCGAGAATCAACAGGACCTTTCGGTTAGCCATACGCCGCTCAAAGTCCCGAAGCCACTCCAAGAAGATCAGTTGCGTCATACAAGCCTTCGAATTGTTCCGGTTGGTGCCACCGAGATTTTCACGATTGACATTCTTGAAGCACCTCGGAACACAATCACCACCGACAAAGTGCTACCATACACCATTGCACGGAAAAAGTTCCCACTTCATGAGGCATATGCCATAACTACAACAAGTTGCAAGTCCAAACACTATAGCACGTCGGCTTTTGCTTAGCTAATGATGTGTTTTCACATGGCCAGCTCTATGTTGCTTGTTATCGCGCAAGGTATCCTTAAAATGTCCAGGTCCTCCTTGGTAAGGAAGCGCATCATCAACAAGGTATGGAGAAGCACAAGGAAGATTTGGACGGGCCACCCGGAGCAGAAGCGACGCAGGGTACAGGTACACGATAGTAAGCGACAGACAGATGCTATATCAGGTTGATTGGTCGATGATGCATATCAGGATGGGTAGAATGAATTGGTCGATATTTGGTAATTGTATCCAGTGCGAACACGCACGGTGCGGATAGAGCACAGAGGAAGACTTTCCTAAAGCGGCGGTGTGCCGCTACTTAGCCGATACGCCCTTATAAAAGGGATTTGTAAGAGAGTACTCTCTTACTCGGGGCCAAGATTTCGCTTTGGTTTACAAGTTAGCGTGAGCTAACGCCTTAACACAAGGCTCCCTTAATAAGGGGGTAGCTAAGGGAAGGACTTCCCTTACACTACAACACTCACTGCGCGCGCGACCGGTCGAGGTCGTGCGTCCTGCAGTCTTTTGAGTGAAATGTAAACTGAATGTATATTTAATATGTAATTAGCCTAAATTAATTTAAATTAATGTAAACTACATGTAATACTAAGTAGAACTTACTAAATTCGTACCTAGCTAAAATGTAGTGTACACCACCTGTGTACTAACACGTGGCTGGCTGACACGCCTCCACGAAGGGCTCCTGCCCTGATTGGTTATAATAACCAATAGGTCCAAACCTTTCGGACCGGTCAATACTGACCCCAACCGTAGTGTACTCACGTACACAACATAACCAAATGTAACCAGAATGTAACCCTGTTACATCCTCCCCCCTCAAGACTATTGCTCACGAAATAAATCAATTTAGTTGGAGAACTCGAGCTGCCAGAACCACTGGCTAACCATGAGCACCATTAGTGGTGCTGAGGATGCCGACTATTCCGATAAATCGGAGGTGGGTGACCTTGGGGATATCTCCCCAAAGTATGACCACTCCGACAGCGCCGAACGGCGGTGTCGGTCATCCAATCCATTCCCCACGCGTTGGGAAAACGTGCTAACTCGTGCGCCGACTCTACTAAATGCGGATGATGCATCCTGGTCGCCGAAGGCGACCATCACCAATGAACCATACACGGTTTATGAATCCCGACATGCCGTACCGGCACGGAAGGGTCCTCGTGATCCTCAAAAGAAGACTAAGAACGAGGTGAAGAGGGGTTTATCCTCCTATGTCCCTGGTCCTGTGGCTGTACTGCCGCGTGAAATTGTGCGCCGGAAACAACTCCGGGCCAAACTGCTAACGCCTAAGCAGTTCACTGTCAAGTCCTACCGCGCGCCTCGTGAAGCAGGCACGCGGTGCCGTCGTAGAGATCCTCCGCGAGTTTCCCTACGTCCTCCTACGGGACGAAAGTGTCGAGGAGGCATAGCGGGCATTCCGCGCTTGAGCGGAAGAGGAGAAGCGCCCCCCCCCCAACTTTGATGAGCTGTACAACAGCTTTTCCGAACCCGACGTTCGGGTAGAGTGGGCTTTGCGCTTGGCGTATGCCCAGGCCAAAGCGCTGGGGCAATTACCTGCCCCCAGTGTAGTGCCGGAGAGCAATGTAACCTCTTCATCTGACTCCGGAGAACTACCAACTACTGGGAGTGGAGGGGCTTCTTCCGCCCCTTTGGTCGTTGACTTTCAGCGGGATTCTCCCTCTCGAAAGCGTCAACGACGTCACGGCAATCCTGACGCAGGGGAGTTTCGGACTCCCACGAACTCTGCGAATGTGGATAACCTTACTAACCCGAAAGGGCTTGTCGTATACCATGGACATCTCGAAGGCGATGCGTACGCATCCAACTTTCTATGTGGGTATGCTTAAGCCATACCAGAACCCTGAGGCGGGTCTCCTCTCGGAGGAGGGTGAGAAGTCGGATAGCCGAAAGGCGCGGCAGGTCAGAACATCTCCGACAGGGTTGAAATAAGACCCTGGAGCTCCGCAACGAGAGAATCTAAAGAGGCAAGCCGCCACTCGATGCGTTCATTCGCACTCCCCTCGTCGCGGAGTCCCTCATGGGCATCATGGATGCGACGGCTATGTCGATCACAGCGCTCGTGGAGCTCACGTCGCAATAGCGAGACCTCCTCCTCCAGTTCTCGATAAGGAGAGTACTCCACATTACCATGTGGAACGTCTGATGGCACGACGCCACCATCGGGGTGAGACCCCCACAAACCTGGGGCGCAGTTTATTACGCAACACGTTGGAAACTGCATGTGTAGGAAGATTATTAGCGTTTAATAAGAAAACTTTCTCCTACTTTGTACACATTTTCGTCACGGCGACCCTTGCGGTCAGCCTGCTCCTTCTGCTTGTCTTGGATTTCCGCCATGGCATCGCAGACGTGTCGTAAGACACTAAGGCGCGTCGATAAGAACTTATCGATGTGCTTTTGTACAGATACAGGGATGAAATCATGGAATCCTCCCCCTCAAGCCCTGAGCCACACACACGTGGCATCAACGGGACCCTCGGATTCACTAATCCGTTCACGTAAAACGGGGTAAACCCCGTAGATGCATGTACCGAATTGTTGATAGCAAATTCGGCCATCGGAAGCATCTCACTCCAACTCTTTGGAGAATCCGGACATAAACTCCGGAGGATATCTTCAACAACGCGATTAACGCGTTCCGTCTGACCGTCCGTCTGCGGGTGATCCGCAGCGGACATGGGGAGCTTGGTGCACAGCACCTTAAAACAACGCTCCCCAGAACTGTCCCGTAAAACGGGGATCCCGATCCGACACAACGGAATCGGGTAGACCATCCTGTCGAAAGACACGGTCTAGGAACATTTTCGCTGTTCCTTGTCCACCAATGTCCATCAATGAACTCTGGCACCGCCGCCAGGTGAGCCATCTTGCTCAAATGGTCTACAAAGACCAAAATGCCGGTGTTACCGGCCTTATCCTTCGGAAAACCGAAGATAAAATCCATGCTAATGGATTTCCAACACTCCGTTAGAACCGACAAGCTCGCCAAAGGCGCAGCTGAACTTGCAGAGGGTTTAACCCTCTGACACGTACGCACCGACCCACTTATACATATTGGTCCACCAATACAAAGCGCTTAAAGCGCTTTAGGTCTTATCCCGACCTAAATGACCCCCGGTAGGGGCGTCATGTGCCTAATAAATGACTGTATACTTCAGTTCCTCATCATGAGGAACTACCACCCGCGGAGTGTCCTACGGGCTCGTGCTATAATATAGCAAACCGTCACAGTACATGTAACGGTGTAACCGAACTTTAGCTCTACTTGACAGGGTTGGCTCAGACGAGCCAAGACCCTTTTCACCCAACGCGCGGATAAGCTCCGTACATTGTGGGTCTTTTTTCATACGCCTGGCGTATGAGATACACCACAGACGTGGTGACGAATGTCGCGTTAGCGAAATCTTAATCGGGACGACGCGACAACGCGTCTGCAAGCACGTTTTGCTTTCCAGGTTTATACTTAACCTCAAAGTTGTACTCCGAAAAGAAGGAGAGCCAACGGGCCATCCGTTGCGAGAGATGAGGCGACTTTGTCGCTGTCCGTAAGGACGCGTGGTCAGTATAAACCACGAACAGCTTTGAGCCGAGTAAGTGAACCCTAAATTTGACAAGAGCATACTTCATTGCAAGTAACTCCTTGTCATCAACGGGATAATTCCGTTCCGCAGCTTTAAGCTGCCTCGACTCAAACGCAATTACGCGTTCCCTTCCTGCATCGTCTGCTTGTAACAAAACACATCCGATTGCGAAATCGGAGGCGTCGCAGACGACACTAAATGGTTTCCCAGAGTCTGGGAGAGCAAGAACGGGAGCTTTTAACAAGCTCCTCTTAACCGCTTCAAAAGCGTTTGGTGTTCAGTTTCCCAACACCAATCAACATGCTTCTTGAGAAGGTCGGTCAATAGCTTCGCCATTTCAGCGTAGTTCTCGCTGTACTTGTGGATATAGTTGGCTAATCCAAGCCACTTCCGTAAATCTCTAAGATTTACAGGCGAAGGCCACTCCACAATGGCTTTCACCTTCGCGGGATCCACCCGCACTCCATCCTTACCGATGAAGCATCCGAGGAAAGGAATTTCCTCAGCACCAAAGATACATTTGGATGCGTTCCCATATAACTTATGCTCTCGCATACATTCGAGAACCGCTCGAAGGTGTATTAGGTGCGTCTGAACATCAGCCGAGTCGCCTTCCGCGCGACTATGAACGAATATATCGTCGAAGTACGTCTGAGCGTACTTTCTATGAGGGCGGAAGAGTTGAGTCACCAAGCGATTGAAAGTCGCTGGTGCATTTGAAAGCCCTTGTGGCATAACAAGCCACTCCCATAGCATGCCACTAGGCGTGCTAACCGCTGTCATCGGAATATCGGACGCTCGCATGAGCACCTGATAATACCCGTCCACCAGATCTAAGGCACTGCACACAGTACAGCCCGACATATTGTTTTGGAGGACATCCTTCCGAGAATCGGAGTCTGCATGGGTACAGTAGATGCATTCAGCTTGTTGTACGCATGCACAATGCGCCACTTTCCGTTCGGTTTACGAACACAAAAGGTGAGAGATGAGTGGGGAGACTTGCTCTCCCGTACCATCCCTGCCTCTTCTTTCCCCTTGAAGAATGCGTCGATGACGTCGCATTGCTCCTTGGGAAGAGGACACTTCCTAGTGACGCAGTATTTGGTTCCGGGAACCAAATCAATTTAATGTCGGACTCCCCGATCCGGTGGTAACCCCATCGGTGGGTTGTCACTAATGACATCTCCAAATTCCTTTAATAAGGAATGGTAAGGGTCCTCAGGATCAGCGAGGATCTTGAGGCCGCTTCGGGCATTTAATGCCTGTTTGGTTTTCACCAAAACTGACTCGTCCATCGTGGATGAGGAGTTCAACTCCTCTTCCGGACGCAACAAGACGACCTCGTCGATTTCATCTGCTTTCAAAGCAGTCTCAAACTCGTTGAAGGACATCTCCTCCAACGACAACAGTTCGCCTACCCCAGGCAACCGTTCCAGGCTTACGCCTTCTGTGACAACCCCTGTCACACTATTCAGCATCCTGTAGGACTGCTGACTACTGGCCTCGGGACCCATCCCGAGACCCAGATGGGGGGAGTCAATTGCCCCATCTAATGGAAGCGCCACGCGCCTATCCACAGAGGTCTCTACCTCTACACCTGTTCTCTACCACCGGTGACTCTCCGGTCTCACCTACAACGGCGTGGTCGGAATCATTTGCGACGTGCGAAAGAGACGAACTACGGGTCTCTTCGCTTGGAAGCGCCTCGCGCTTAACCACAGGGGTCTCTCCCTCTACCACTGGAGTCGCCCCAGAGGAATCCACCTCTGCCACTGGCCACTCACCAGTCTCACCGTTAACGGCGTGGGGATTAACCGCCGAATCACCCTCGTTAAGGAACTCTTCCTTAACGTCATTGGGAATGATCATTTCAGACATCCCAACTCTGGCATCTCACGCCAAAATCGTTTTTGCGATCAAGCAAAGGTGGGTTCATGACTCGCCAATGATTCACCCGATCGCGGGTGCGTTGAGCCAACTTAGACTTCCAGTCTATCCATGGCTCGTGGCGTTCCAGCCACTTCATGCCTAGAATGAGTCCAAATAAAGGACCAGGCAACGTTCTTAGCTATCGAAGTCTGCAAACTTCAGCTAAAGGTCAATCGATACCTTGGGTACAGAAACCTATACGCCCGTCGCTAGACGGACCGTGACAACGTCACGAGAACGTGCCTCTAGGGCCTCGGCATACAGCCGACTCTTCTCAACAGAAGTCCGTCTGAAATAATTGTCAGACGCTCCAGAGTCTATCAAGACTCTCCAAGGCTTATCAAAGCCTTTCACGTCCGCAAGGACTACCAGCAACCCTGGCTGGTACACCAACTCGGTGCTAGAAAGCACCGCTTCCCTTGGGGCTTTGTGCTGTCGTCCCCTACCCTGGGGATTAACAGCACTGAGAGGTCCCCCCAGTAGGGCTCCCCGCGCCCACTGGGATCCGTCGTTTCCCGACGACTTGGGGAGGGCCTTTTTGCATCCCTCGGCCCCTTCCAGCGACTATCTCGCTGGGGATTTTGTGGACATCTGTTACGCAGATTACCCACGCTTCCACATAGGAAGCAGATTAGCGGCCCACGCAGCTGCAACATAGCTAAGAGCTCCGCCCGAAGCTCTGCGAAAAAAGTCAGAGTGACTCTTAGCGGAAGGTTTCCCCTCCCCTTCGACCTGACTCAGGTCCATGGGTTCAGGACCCACCTTAGAGGAACAAAAGTTCCACTCGGAGTTAAACGCCATCTTAAACGCCTCCTCCAGGGATTGGTATCGACTTCGGAATAGCTCCAAACGTGCTGGACCTTCTCTCAGGCCTCCCATGAACACGGGAATGGACACATCGTCCCCATACGCCTTCGCGTACATCCCTGCCAACAGGGGTTTTAAATTCTTGGATGTACGTTTCCAAGTCCCTAGTTCCCTGACGGCACCTTAGGAACGCCAGCTGATTGTGGAAAACCAGATCAGGCGTTGCGTACATGTCCATAAGCTTCTGCTTAAGGACCTCCCAGGTTGGTAACACGTCCGTGACTGACTCCGAACACGTAAACGCCCATGTACGGGCTTTGCCCGTAAGATGGGTCAATGCAAGTCCCACTTGCAAATGATCAGCGGTCGTGTTCGCTGTGGCGAAGCCCGTTTCGACCTCTCGCAACCACACGTAAAGGTTGTCACCCGTCTCCCCGGTGAACTCCTTTATTTTGAATGATAATGGAGGGCGCACCCCCGTGGAACGACCTCCACTACAACTCGCCTCATGAGCGATGAGGGCATTCACCCTTTCCTTTACGGCCTCAAGGACCTGCTCCACTAGGAGCTTCATGCCTTCGTCACCCATTAATGGTAACAGCCTTTTAAAGGATTCCTGCTGGACGAGGGTCAAACTATCCCAATCGTCATGATTCATTCTTTGCAGAGGATGCCTTAGTCTACCAACACAGGTGTTGGATTGACTACAAGTTCTACCAGATATATCCGGGGCGTATACGCACGGTGCGGCTAGCGCACAGAGGAAGACTCTTCCTTAGAGCGGTATCTACCGCTACTTAGCCGATACGCCCTTATAAGGCTTAGTAGGAGAGCTCTCCTACTCGGGGCCAACATTCCCGGGTTGGTTGGTTTACTACTTAGCCTTAACGGCTGTGTTCCCTTTACGGGGTGTAAGTAAAGGGAGGATTCCCTCTTACCTACAACACTCACTGCACGTGCGACCGGTCGAGGTCGCGCGTCTGCACTTTTGAGTGAAATGTAAACTGAATATATTTAATATGTAATTAGCCTAAATTAATTTAAACTAATATAAACTATATGTAATACTAAGTAGAATATTCCAAATTCGTACCTAGCTAAAATGTAGTGTACACACCTGTGTACCGACACATGGATGGCTGGCACACCACCACACCAAGGTCCCGTGCCCTGATTGGTCAAAATAGCCAATGGTATAAAACCTTTCAAACCGGTCAATACTGACCTCAACCGTAGTGTACTCATGTACAACAACACTAAATGTAACTCAAATGTAACCGGGTTACATACACCGGTAAGGGAGTCTAAACCACCGGGTATGTTGGGGCTCATTGACAGAAATAAGTTTGAAAAGGTACCACAGTTGCGACCCAGAAAAATTACCAAAACTAAAAAGAAGTTGGAGTTCTCATCTGATGACGATGAAATCATGTCCACACCAAAAGTAGCTGGGCTCAAGAAAGAACCAGGGGTGGCCGCACTTAGCCAGGGTCCAGGGGTGGCTGCACCTAGACAGGGTTCAGGGATGCCAGCACCTATACAAGATCCAGTGGTAGCCAATTTGTTGAAGATAATGCAAGATGGGTATTTGAGTTTGGAATAATTAACTAAAGTCACGGCAGCCTTGTCAGCTAGTCGCACACCGAATACACCGAGAGGGGCGCCTAGTACTTCATATCAAACACCGTCTACGCAGCCACGAATGCATCATAGTACTTCAGGGTATGGTATGCCTGGTAGAAGTGCAAACGCATGGGCACCCTCACCTCAACCAGTTACAGCTGTGGTGGAGTCAAATTCAAAATCAATCACTGTAGTGTCGGTAACCTGACCACCATCGTGCCCATCCTTCCAACTGACGGGGGGGGGGGTACCCAGAGAACCTTCGCCTACGATCCTATCTGGTCGTCCGCTGCTAGCAGACGACCGATCATCAGCATAGGACGCCTGGTCCGATTCGTTCGTCATCTCACCTTGTGTACCCGATTGAATGGGCTGGTTACACACTTGGTGGATCGTCGCTGGGAATTAATGTGGGGTCTAAAAACGTGAGACCTTGCTGGGTGGTGTACCCTGGGCGGAACTCTTCACCCTGGGTACGGGCAGACCAATTATACTCGGAGTAAGTATAATCCAAAGGGCCGATCGCTCAACCGATCGTATAGCCCAACCAATGTGAGAATAAAAGTCCAATACTCCAATATAGAGATCCAAACTAGAACGTGACAAACTCCACGAACGATATCTCCACGTAACAATCCAATACTTGATTACACGTTCCAAACGTGTGCAACTTGAGCTTGTGAAGCCGACCAATGCGTACTCCCGTCGAGGGACTTCCGGCGGGCCAAGTGCGTCTGTAACGCGTCCCGGCCGGGTATAATGAGCTAGAGGGGATTACTCGACCCTCCGCTCCCAAAAACTCTGCGGCGTGCAGAGGCGACCAACGTATTTAAATATGTAACGACTTCTTGTTGAGTTAAAGGCCAAAAAGCAACGACTCCAAGAAGGAAAAACCAAAACTATCTCCCTACGGTCTCCAATATGTACAAACATGAAAATATGTAAGTACACGCAATATCATGTGACTTACCAAAATCCGTGTTTTGACAGCCCTCGCACACGATAGGCCTAAACGCCTCCTTGATTTCCACCAATCCGATCGCCGATAAGCCGATCGGTGTGCTGCTGACACAAAGCGACCAAAATTCTTGGGTCCGCTTCGCCACAACCGCCCCTGAGTCTGGTCGTATCCGCGCAACGGTAGCGACCCGATCTCACCACATACCAGATCTTCACAGTAGCGGACTTCACCGAGGGACAGATCTTCGAATTCACCTTCTCCAGGTACTTGCCCTTGTGCACCGGATCATCTTGTAACCTCTCTTGACGCTCGTTGCTGCAGGTGCCCTGCGTTCCTCATCGCCCCATGTCAACTCGCCTCCCAGATCGGCCCGATCTGACAGCCTTCGCGACACTCCAGAGTCCGACTCACCGGATGGGCATCAGATCGGGTCGATCAGCTTCGGCAAACAGTCAAGGAGCTCCACTCGCAGTTGGACTTCAAGAATTCTTCACTCCTGCAACTGCAGAAGGAGGTGGACACTTTGATCCCCATGTCCACGAACTTGCAGGAGGTGATCGCTGAAAACGCGCATCTCCGGGCCCAGATTGCCAAACAAACAATTCGAGGTAAGCCGATCGGCCTGTTCTCGTCTTGGATCTTCTCTAACCTTCCTTTGCGTGCAGATCGGTTGCCCACCGACATCGCCAAAATGTTCGACGCTTTATTCGCGGCTGATCGGAGTCGCATGACCACTGCAATCAGCTCCGACCGATCTTGGACGGGCTGATCGGCGCACGGCATTATCTGTCTCGTTTGGAGGCCTACAGGTCACACCTCCTTGAACAGCTCGCGGTGGAAAACCGGTAGAGGTTGGAGGATCAGTCCGATCGGACTTTACTCCGCATCCAACATGGTGACCTGGAGAGGCAGATCGGAGAGTTGCAGGTCGTGGTCAGGGAGCAGATCGGGAAGGTCGAGTCCTTCCAGAGCCGATCGGACGCCTGGACCCAGGAGTCAGACCGTCGCTGGGCGGCCGTAAATTGGTACTACCAACAGTTGACCGACTTGTTGCACCGGCGTCCAGCTGCAGGCTCTAGCGTTGACCGATCTGCATCGGCCGCTCTGATCGATCTGCACCAAGATCGGAAACGACGCCATTCATTGGCCAAAAGTCAATATTCCAAGATTCCGAAAACTTCCAAGAAGCATAAGGACGCGTCGAAGGGATCGAGGGCGCGGGGCATAGCACGCGACTCCGAACTCGAGGAGACGCGAGCGGTGCCTAAAAAAAAAGCCAAGACGCTGGCGCATCTTTGAAGCCCAAGATCGGACGCAGGTGACACGTCCATAACCGTCAAATCGCATGCGCCCTTACGCCCTCGCGCTGCTCACACCAAGCGTAAAGAGGTCTCCTCCGGAGAGGACTCGGGGGACGAATCGGGAGATTCTGATTTCTTGCTCACTGCTTTGGCCAAGTCCCGATCCGATCAACGCCGAGGTCCTGTTCCCGCGGAGCCTGCATCAGGGTCTGATAAGGTGATCAGCTCCCAGGGTGATGGTGTTGCACGGACGCGTGAGTCAACCGAATCGGTGCCTTAGTTCCAACCCGGCACATCTGGTCTGCGCCATCACGCCCGATTAAAGGGGTGTCGATCGGAGATCGACCTCTCCCATCGCTGACTTCAGATGCCACTTTGCCATGGTCGACGGGGCAGATCGGTAGCTTTCGCCGATCAGACCTGACCAAGCAGATACTATCCCGGTCTCTATAGCGTCCCGACTCCTGGCTTTTCCTCCAGCTTCAAAGGCTCCTGACGCTTTTGCATGGCGTGCTAACCTGGTCACAGACTCACAAATCGCCCGTCTGGATGCAGATCAGCCATGGAAAGTGTTCATCCGCCCCAATCTGGGGTCCACGTTTGCATCGACTGCGTGGATAGACTCGTTCTTGGGTCGAGTGAAGGCCTTCAATGAAGCCTACAGCCAAGCGATCTGGGAGTCTACACACTATCTAGTGCTTCCTCCTGATCGAGCGCAGCATGATCAAGGCCTGATCTCATTCCAGAAGAACTGGAAGAAGCGCCGGAGTCGGGCGGGCGTGGCCTGGCAGACCCTATGCCAGTTCGTTCTGGGAGGGATGCTGGCCCGCGAGTGCGACATCGACATATTTTTGTATCCGGTGTTTCTTCACATGGCCAAGCGTAGCGTTGAGAGCCCCGGGGCGTTGACTGAGGACGGCATCTGGTATCCTGGTCTCCATTGTAACGATCTGGTCACAGACCTGAAGGACGCTTTGATCCAGATCGATCGGAAGGAGCCCTGGCGCAATCAGCACCAGAACAATATCGAAGACCATCCGGCGTTGACTATCGGCCGTCTGTGGGGTGACTTCGAATCTTGATACGGCAGTTAGATGACCAGATAATCCATAATACATGTCGTCATTCTTTCCAAATTCCCGATCACCCAACCACTTGACCAAATTTCATCACTTTCTCCAAACTTGCACCAACACGTTATCACACACAGTTTCCATCCAAATCGCAAAAATTATCACCACGTTCGTCATTGCACTACTCCAGCTCATAACAGTTCATCACATAATTCATAATAATTCAGACCTTACACATATTCACTCCGATCGATATACTGATCGGTGCTACTGTGTGTCTTGATCTTCATCTTCAAGAGTATTCATCACTGCGAAGCGATTCGGACTGACTCGTTCTCGCTCGAACTCTCGTAGCAGTGCTCCACAATTTAGATCGAGCTCGTCGATCCAAGTTGCTTCGTCATGATCCTTCCAGCGGACCAGATATTCTCGGTGGGTGCGACCGAAACGCGTCTTCTTGACCGATCGGAAATCTAGCACATTTTCCACCTCGAACTCGTCCTCTTCCAATGGCCTTTCCCAACTGTCTTCCGGTAGCAGAGCTCATCAAAATCGAATCTCTCCGCTTCGTCCACCAGACAGAGCATTTTAGGCCAATCGGGGAATTCTCTGACCAGCTTCAGTTTGGACACATGCACGATCGGAAAAACTTTATAATCCGTGCCGATCGTAATCAGCCGGGCAGCATGCTCACCGGTCAGCTCTGCTACACGGAAAGGACTGTGCCACATATGAGCCAACTTCTTTGCATAGCCTTCCTTTACCCGATCGAGGTATAACCATACCATCGCCCCTGGTTCAATACCATGAGGGCGGACCTGATCGTTATTCCGATCTGCTCGATCTTGCGTGTCCTGACGCAACTTTTTATTGAAGACTTCTTTAGCATGCTGATAATGCTTCTGGACCTGCATGCGCCAACGACGGCATCGCGATCGCGGGTCCGAGTGCAGCCGATCGGTATCGCCTCTTCAAGTGTCGATCGAGGGTCCCATCCATACGCCAGGTAAAAAGGCGTTTCTCCTCGGACCCGATCTGTTGAAGAGTTGAGGGCGAATACCAGCCTCTCTGCATACTCATCCCAGTCACGTTGGTCCGGATCGGCCACATACATCTTAATCTCCCTTATTATTGTCTGCACCATGCGTTCATCCGATCCGTTCGCTTGCGGAAGATATGCCATCGTCGCGCTCTGCTTCTGGCCTAGCATGTTATTGAACGATCGGAACACCTCAGCCATAAAACCGGGTTCCCGATCGTGTCTAATAACTTCTCTGGCGCCGAACCTTCTGAACACACATTCCTGGTAACTCTGGGCGATATTCTCCGCAGATCGGGATGCACTAGCCTTTGAGATCACCAGAACAGTGAATAGGTCGATCCAGATCAGCAGATCAGTGTTGCCGCGTGTCGATCTGGGCAGCGACGGTATGTGATCCATTGCGATCACCTGGAAAGGGTAAGTAGCCTCGATATTTCCCGGTGATCGGCCCTTGATTATAGGTATGCCCTTTCCGGTCTCGCAATCTGTGCAATAGCCCACATATTTTTGTACAGGCTCCAATAAATTCCTCTCCAGTGAGAGTGGGCCCTGATCTTGTGGTATGTCCTTCCTATGCCTTGATGTCCCCCTTCTAGACTCAGATGGTAGTGATGAAGGACATCCGGCTGTAGCAACTCAGGGATCACCAGTTGCGCTAGTCGATCTCGATCGGCACTGTCAATGTCACGGCAGTAATACAGCAATCCATTGTCGTCCACATCGTAACCGTCCGCGATCTTGGTACACTCTTTCGCCTGATCATTTGTTTACTTGGACAGTTCACCGCGCAGATAGGCCTTCAAGTTGACGATCCAATCTTCTTCGTCCTGCGCCTTGAGGATCCGTTCCGCCCTTAGCTGTTGTACAACGTACTCACTCAGCCTTTTCTTTGGAAAGGATCGGCGAGACTTCCGAGTTCGCGATCTAGTCGCCTCCATCACATGCACCTGATCAGAGCTATCCTTGGGCTTGATCAACTCCGGGAGCCTGTTTATGTCCATAAGTTCATGTAGAACGGCCTCCTCGGTGATCGTCGCCCCGATCTGGTCCCGCATAGCTTGGGTCGCGAGGTGATCGGCGCTTCTGTTCCAATCCCGTTTCACGTGCAATAGCTCGTGGTTGGGATAGTCTTTCAGTGCCTTCATCACCCGATCATTCAGCAACTTCAGCCGTGGCGCCTTACAGTCGATCTCCCTGGTGATCTGCCTTATCACTAGATTGGAGTCACCACATATGATGATCCGCCCTTTCTTTTGTGATGACATCAGATCAAGACATAGAAGGATCCCCCGATACTCCGCCTCGTTGACCGTTATGTCAGGCGTGAAATCAGCGGCGGCTTCTACTATAGACCATTGTGGTAACTCTCACAGTATGGCACTATAGGAGCCGACCTTCTTCTTCACGCTAGCGGATCCGTCGAAACTCAAGACCAGAAGTTCCTCATCCCGATCGACGATCGGTGGCGGCAGTGAGATTGACTGTAGAGGTTGCTTCCTTGGGGCAATCGCCATCAGGGCTTCATCAACTTCATACCGAAGGGTGATACTGGCAGCCAATGTGCCCAATATCTCTTCCTCTCCCTTGGTGCACTTGAGAACCTCGAGGGACCACTGTGACAAGATCGCTGACCATCTGCCGAGCCGACCGTCCATCCCATTGGCCGATAATAGCCAGGACAATGTCGACTTTCTCGAAAGAACCTTTACATATTGGCCGACCAGTAGGTTGTAGCACACATCCAAAATCCGTAGTAAAGCTAGAACTTCCTTTTTGACGATCTCATAGTTAACTTCGTTCGGCTTCAACGTCCGGCTCGTAAAAGTAGCCGGATGGTACACTCCATCATGTTCTTGCACTAGAGTGGCAGAAATGGCCCACTTACACAATGACGATCGGCACTTTTTCCGGATCGAAGTGTCAAGAATCGGTGCCGTCACCATCTTGGCCTTCAGCATACCGAAAGCAACCTTTGCACGCTTCATGTAATCCTCTGCCTCCACCTGCGGAAAATATGCCGGCAGATCAGAGTCGCGGCCCTCCTGTAAAGTTGTCCGATCGCCTTCGCGCCACATATGGTAGTCTACTTCCCGGAGCTCGTGCAGCACGGCTGCGTAAATTGCGAAGTCTTCAATGAAGCGGCTGTACTAATTTAGTCTCCCTATGAAGGAATGCATTGCCTTCAGTGATCTGGGAAACGGGAGGTTGATCAGTGACTCCAGATCCTTGGTATTGGCCTGTAGCCCATTGATCGACACCACTTGACCCAAATAGGCGACCTTGGACATGCCCCAAAAACTCATCACAGCACTGATCGACAGGTTCCAGAGATTGCATGTCTCCAATAACCGTCCGACCGTCTCGCACAGATCGTTCCATGACGAAGCAGGGATCAGAATGTCGTCGATATACGATCGCCTCCCCAGAACGGACGGTCTCCTTTCCCGATCGGGTTCACCCTCTGTAAATACATCATGGTTTTCGGTTGGGTCCCGATCGGTACTGATCTTGAAGTGTCCATACAATGTGTTTTCGATAAGCCTCTGGTAGATCTGGGGCGCGTTCTTCAGACCGAACGGCATACGGTTCCACTCGAACAGACCGAACGGCGTAATAAATGCGGAGATCTCGCGAGCCCGATCGGTCATCGAAACCACCCAAAATCCACTTGCCATATCCAGTGAGCAATACCATAGTCTTGTCGAGATCTTCTAGCAGATCGCTGATCAGCTGCATCGGGTACACCATAAGCTTGGTCAACCGATTTACCAACCGATAATCGATACACAACCTGATGTCGACGCCGTTCTTCTTTATCACAATACGATCGGTGAGGCCCACGGCGAGGTCGAAGGCTTAATGATCTTGGTAGCCAACAGTCCTTTAATAAGGTCGGACAATTTTTCGCGGTACTGTGGCTTCACACTTCGGAATCGCTGGGAGATCGGCTTGGCATCACCCACGTCGATGTCACAGATCGCTCCGCGAGCAGCAGGGGGTAAGGCGTTGCCTTTCCCGATCAGCAGATTATTCTTTTTTCCATATGATCTTCTTCAGCTGATCGATCTGATCGGGACTGTTGATATCCCGATCACCCACTTGCAGATCGTCCAAGGTGTGACTTCGGGCGGATCAGCAGACACTTCAGGGAGGACTGCCATCTGGCTCTCCAGCTCCTGAATATATTGATCCCCGCCCTCATGGATACGAATTTGGTTGTCTTCCGGGGCAATATCACCCAAAACGTCCTGATCGGTTGAACACTGCTGTTCCCGATCGTCGGGATGCTTTTCAACGACATCGATATGCTTAGGCGCGCCATCGTGGTCCGCCCCAGCAATACCATGTTTCCCCTTTTCTATTTCCGGCTCCTCTGTAGCCTGTTCTTGTGTCGCCACAACGTTGACGAACCTTGGCTCATCTGCTTGATGGTCCACCGTGTCCGGCGACTGCGGTGCCTTTCTTCGAACTAACATCTTCTTTGGGGTTACATAGCTGGGTCGTTCCACAATAGGTGAGGTATCTTCTTCCACCGATCCATCATCGCTGATCAGATCGGTGGTCGCTTGGTATGCCAAGTTCTGCCACTCAACATAACGTCTCGATCCGATCGAGACAAACCCCATCTTTCTTGGCACTTTCCCATCCGCCAGCCACATGCCAACAATAGTATTGTTGTCGAGAGTAAGCGGCTTGTAACCGATATTAGTGACTCGAACATAATCGTATCGGCCGGCGCTCTTCACAAAGGTCGGCACCCACCGATCGCCCCTGGTCACCCATAACTTCCTTGATCGAAAACCTTTGTCGACCGGGGTATCAGCAGATTGGCCGACTGGAATGGTGACATCTTGGTCCCACCTTACCAGATCGGTGTGCGATCCGTATAGGGGCCGCCGACCAGCTAACTGGATCTGGACCTCATCCTGGAGTGTAAGCACTCCATGAGACAGATCAAGGCGAATACCCGCCGGCACCATGAAATCCATGCCTAACAGGGCATCCTGACCGGCCAGATTGCCACCCAAGCGCTGAAGTAGTAGACCAACGAACCCGATAGGGTGATCTTCACGCGCGTCCTTCCTTCGGTCATGTAAGAACTTTCACCGATTCCGACGCATTCTTGTCTCTGGGTGTCGTCTATACGACATCCGACCTTACGAGCAAAGGCGGAGTCAATAATCGAGACTTCAGACCCAGAGTCGAACAACATCGTCGCTTTCTGGTTATTTATCTTACCACAGTCTTTTGCCTGCTTAAACCATTTGTCGGGCGCATGATACTTCCAGTATCCGCGAGACTCTCCCGGCAGCAGATCTAGCTGCATGACCACCTTCGATCGGGAATATTCATCGGTCGTGAGATTGTAGACCGGATGATCTCGATCGATGCAATTGAGAACAGAACATGTATTGTCGGTTTTATTCTCCTTGCCGACAAATGCATAGATGCCAAACGTAGACCGCTCGGCTCGATCCAGATTCCAACCTGGCGAGCGTTCTAGTTTAACATCTTTCCACGTCAGGTGGAAGTATCCCCGCGTGCTTGTTCGGCACATACCATTTGCGCATCAGATTGAATAATTCTTCCATCTTGCAGTGGCCGGCCTCGTGGATCTCTCCACATGACTTGCACACGAAAAGGCAGTGATCGGTGGGGTGGCCGCGTCTTTCGCATTTCTTGCATATTAACTTCTTCCAGCAGCCCCGATCATCATGCTTGCTTGACCCGCAGTGAGAACATTTATTGCGGGGTCGGTCCGGGTCAGACTTTTTTCCGCTCCTGCCCTTCCGATCTGCCTGGTCAGGCGTCGATCTGGTTTTCGGGGCAGGTTCCGCGACGAAGATGTGACGGTACTGATCCTCGTCTGACTACAGACTGGACTGGCCGCTGCTTTACTCTTCCGATCCAGTGCTGTCCTCAGCTACGATCGCCTTAACAGCATGGGCCGATCTGGTCAAGGGTCTCTTCACCGGATCGGTCTGGGTCTTAGATCTGTAGCGACCCGATCCAACGGCGACCTTCGCCCTCATGCTGCGTGAGTGTTGCAGCATCCGCAACTTCTGCTCCACTCCCCCCACATCTTTTAGGCGCAGCAGAGTGAGCTGATCTGCCAGCTCTTGGTCATAAAGGGTACTAATAGTGACCCACGTGCTCCATAGCGGCACCGGTCGGCGGGTTGCCTTCCTTGATTACTATTCCGGCGTGAATTGCGGCCACGTTCAGGCGGTGCAAATACTCGATCGGCGTCTCGTCGCCCCGCTTCTGCATATGATGGTATTTGAGGGCGGTAGAGAATCCGGAGTTGCAGTTCTGCCCCTCAAATTCTGAACATAGCAGATCCCAGTCAGATCGGATGTAGCCGGTGCGTATACGCACGGTGCGGCTAGCGCACAGAGGAAGGCTTTCCTTAAAGCGGCGTTCGCCGCTACTTAGCCGATACGCCCTTATTAAGGGCTTAGTAGGAGAGAGATCTGCTACTCAGGGCCAAGATTCCCGGGTTTGTTTACTCTAGCCTGTACTATTGCCTTAACGGCAAGGCTCCCTTACAAAGGGTATAGCTAAGGAAAGGCTCCCCTTACTCTACGGCACTCACTACACGCACGACCGGTCGAGGTCGTGCGTCTGTAATACGGAGTGGAAAGTAAACTGAATATATATTTAATATGTAATTATTTAAACTAATATAAACTATATGTAACACTAAGTAGAATATTCCTAACTCGTACCTATCTAAAATGTAGTGTACACACCTGTGTACTGACACGTAGATGGCTGTCACACCACCCCAGGGGCCCACGCCCTGATTGGTTAAAATAACCAAAGGTTCGAAACCTTTCAACCCTTCCAATACTGACCTCAACCGTGGTGTACTCATATACACCATTACTCAGTGTTACACGAATGTAACCCCGTTACATCATCCCCCATCAAGACTATTGCTTACGCAATAATCAAAATTTTGTTGGAGAACTCCAACGCCAGTTCCCCTGGCCATCCATATGTACACCTCTAGTGGTGCTATGGCGTCTCCTCTAGAAGAGGTAGACTACTACGAAAACTTGGACGTGGATGCCTTTGGGGATACCTCCCCAATGGTGAGCCGCTCCGACAGCGCCGAACGGCGTTGCCGGCAGCCTAATCCCTTCCCCACACGAGAGGAAAATGCACTAACCAGTGCGGCACCCCTGCCCGTATCGGATGATACATCCGAATCGCCTAAGGCGATCATCACTAATGAGCTGGACGCAGCTCAAGACTCCCAACTTGCCGCACAGGCACTAAGGGCTGCGTTGCGCGCCCCCAAACGCCCGTCAAGGAAGGCTTATAATTTTGATGGTCCTCGT
This sequence comes from Peronosclerospora sorghi, assembly GCA_026184515.1. NCBI lineage: Eukaryota > Oomycota > Peronosporomycetes > Peronosporales > Peronosporaceae > Peronosclerospora > Peronosclerospora sorghi. The sequence continues at coordinate 8,108,604 of CM047587.1, read as the reverse complement.
GACCTTCCAAGATGGGCCAGGCGTTTGGTAAGGACTAGTCTAGCGTCCTATACCCCTGGCCCCGCGGCTGAGCAGCCGTACCAACGCGAACGCCGTGAGAAACTCCGGCAACAACTGCTTACACAAAAGCAGTTCACTAGCGTCTCTTACCGAGAGCGCTTAAACAGGAAGGCACAAGGTGCCCCTGTTGAGAACCTCCGCGAGGTTCCTTTCGTTCTTTCTCCGGGATAAAGTGCCGATGACGCAGAGAAGAAGTTCCGCGCTTGGGCGGAAGGGGAGAAGCTTCTCCCCAGCTTCGATGAGCTGCATGAAAACTATTCCCGTCGAGACATTTGGGTGGAGAGGGTGTTGCGCCTTACAT
>CM047587.1:8027889-8083243 GCA_026184515.1 Peronosclerospora sorghi | reverse complement strand
CCAACAGGGTCTTAAGCTCCTGGATATAAACCTCCAGGTCCTTAGTGCCTTGACGGCACCTCAGGAACGCCAGTTGATTCTGGAAAACCAGATCAGGCGTTGCGTACATGTCCATAAGCTTCTGCTTAAGGACCTTCCATGTTGGAAACACGTCCTTGACTGATTCCGAGCATGTAAACGCCCATGTACGGGCTTTAACCGTAAGATGGGTCAATGCAAGTCCCACTTGCAAGTGATCAGCGGTCATGTTCGCTGTGGCGAAGGCCGTTTCGACCTCTCGCAACCAAACATAAAGGTTGTCACCCTTCTCTCCGGTGAACTCCTTTATCTTAAACGATAATGGAGGGCGCACCCCCGTGGAATGACCTCCACCACAACTCGCCTCATGAGCGATGAGGGCATTCACCGTTGACTTTACGGCCTCAAGGCCTTGCTCCACTAAGAGCTTCATACTTCTTCCCCCGTTAAGGGTAACAGCCATTTAAAGGCTTCCTGTTGGACGAGGGTCAAACTATCCCAATCGTCCTGATTCATCCTTGGCAGAGGATGTCTAGTCTACCAACACAGGTGTTGGATTGACTACAAGTGCTACAAGATGTAGCCGGTGCGGCTAGCGCCAGTGCGGCTAGCGCACAGAGGAAGGCTTTCCTTAAAGCGGCGTTCGCCGCTACTTAGCCGATACGCCCTTATTAAGGGCTTAGTAGGAGAGAGCTCTCCTACTCGGGGCCAAAATTCCCGGGTTTGGTTTACAATTAGCTTTCGCTAATGCCTTAACGTAAGGCTCCATTACTAAGGGTGTAGATAAGGGTAGGGATCCCCTTACGCTACTGCACTCACTACACGCGCGACCGGTCGAGGTCGTGCGTCTGTAGTCGTCGAGTGAAAATGTAAATTATATGTAATACTAAGTAGAACTTACCAAATTCGTACCTAGCTAAAATGTAGTGTACACGACCTGTGTACCAACACGTGGCTGGCTACCACGCCACCCCCAAGGGCTCCTGCCCTGATTGGTTAAAATAACCAATGGTTCAAAACCTTTCGAACCGGTCAATACTGGCCTCAACCGTGGTGTACCAATGTACACCAACACTCAGTGTTACCCGAATGTAACCCCGTTACAGTTATCCATGCAGCATTGCATAGGCAGCTTCATTTTACTTGAACTTCTTCGATCAGCTCATTGAGAGCCAACAAATTTTCCTCGCAGCATAATACAAATCGTACCTGAAAAAGTCCTACTCAGTTTTAGCAAAAAACTGAAATAGACGGACTATTTTAACTATACTGACTGCCGGAGCCTGTCCCCTCCAATGCGTAACTCCTTCATATCATCGACGGACGGGATAATGACATGAAAATTCGAATTAAAAAACATGAGCGAGTAGCTGTTTTGTCGTCACTCATATCCGTAACTATGTACCAGTGCGTGCACGTTCCAACTACAAATAGCGTACTTATGCGTGTGACTCCACAATGAAACGAAAGTATGACGGTGCAAAAGTCGTGATAAAACGTAAACAAGCTTTATATTCCACTTTAACTCCACTTATAATTCCACACAAACGAAACGAGACCGAAACTATTTCCACACTTCACGAAATGAAGAACTTCCAGCTAATTAACAACCGTACTATTCGCCACTTGTGTACTTATGTACTTAAGAGTAAGAATTCGAAGTGATTACGTACTAAAGCTTAAACTAACAATATGCATATATGAAAGTTGGTGTACCTAACATAAGTTAAGTACTGCCCATAGTGTTTTCATCGAAAAGTCGCAATAATCTATTTCGTCCGACGCGTAATGTTAGAGCAAATGCGCGCCCTTTTAACAGTAGCGTTCACGTGTAGCCGCCACGACACGATGGACGGGGTATAGACATTTGCCTTTGGTCACTACTATACGAGCCTACGCTTATGCGAAGCAAGAAAAAACTCAAATGAAAACAATATTTCGAGCGAAAGCGCGTGTCCAGTCAGCCAGCTGGATGAATAACTCATAAGTCCATGAATACTTTAAAGCCTTGCTTGGTAATCATCTAAGTTGACGAAACGCTGCAGCTTACGCGACAGCTACCAAATTTCACTATTGATCTGGGCCGAGCTATTTTCAATCTATTGGAGCGACTTGTGGTGCACATTCAGCACTTTCATAATCTGGACGATCGGATTCGTCTCGTCGGCCACGCTTTCTTCCGCTTTGTTCAATTTCTCCACCGTCTCTTTCAATGTTGTAGGCATCGAATTCAAGTGATTATCAACTTCCACCGAGAGCTGCAGTGTCTGCTCACGTTCAATATCGGCAGCGACTGGCGTCTGGTCCTGCGATTCGTACATTTTGTCCACGTTCTTTTCTAATTGCTACATACCGACAAGAACATTCCATCATGAGCAACAACGAACCTCCGACTGAAAATGAGACACCATAATACCCCAAGCGTCGACTTGAGCTCCATCTGGTACGCAATAATCGTGTCGAGATTTCTATCGAGCTAATTCTGAGCCACTTGTATACGCCGCACATCGCTCACAATGTCACCCAATTTCCGCTGGCTGTCAATGAGATCACTATCCCATTTACTCACTGTCCAGTCGTGTTCGATATCAGTACATGACCACCACAGACTATCAACCTCAAGCGGTCGCACCTTTCACGGCTTCGGTCGTAAATGTATCGGCGTTTCGCTCAAGCTGCTCGCTCCATGCATTGATGATATCCTAAAACGCTCCACCAATACCGAAAAGCCAGTGAGTGCGTCACCTGTCCTACCGTAGTTTCCCCTCGTGTACCTCAATCCTCCGGCCCATACACTCTGCCGGTAGTTGTCAATTTCTGTAACGGGAGCTCTCATCGCTGTGGTCGTAGCCGTCGTCATTGCTCCGGTGCTACTCGACGCTGCGCTCGTGGTTGCAAACCCAAACCATGTTGTTGTCGACATCTCGCTCTTGCTCTCGATAGCACTGGACGATGGTGCGTTATACTTCACTTCCAAAGAGAAAACCAGTTCGCGGGAACGAATGGCTTTGCCGGCTCCCCCGAGGTTGTCGCCGTCGTGGCACCAAACGTAGATCTACCCGTTGAAGTAGATGCTGCCGTGGGAGCTGGTTTTGCTTCAGCTGTCGGCGTCGTGTGTTTACATGTTAAGAACTTCCTGTGTGTTGTCTTAATTTGTGACACTTGAGTGTTAAGTAGCCTCATCACTTCAACAAAACGATATCCTCAAAAAAAATCGCAATAAATCATTCAGAATGCACCAGTTGAATTCACTCCAGCTTGAGATGCCTTTGATACCAACACGCTTAAGTTTATCTTTTTCTTTACCCTTCTCCTTCCAGCCAGGAACAGCCGCTAAAAGGCCTTGACCCGTGACTATGGAAAACTGAAAATCGGACAATGCATCTCATTCAATAACGAAGAAGATTTCGAGTGTCTTGACCACAAACGACGACACCGAATCGGGTAATCCAAGGCCCACAGTCATACGTTCCATATCCGCTACTTTTATCAATTCCCCTGCGTAAAGCGCAGGAGATTGATAAAAGTAGCGGATATGGAACGTATGACTGTGGGCCTTGGTCCCTTGAACGAAACGAACCAGTCCCTTTGTTTGTCGACATATACTGCATCGTAACCACCTTGGTTGTATTAATGCGGTTTCAGCCAACCTGCGGGCGGAAGCTTTGAAAGATCAGTTGCATTAACGACCACGATTATACCTTCTGGCCAGAGAAATTATCTTAAAAAGCGATCATATAAAGTCACACCACCCTTCTCAAAGCTAGGAAAGAGGAAGATCTCCAAAATCCACCCCTCCATCGCACCAATGGATAGTGGGGTGGATTCTGGAGAAGTTCTTCCTTCCTAGCATCAAGAAGGGCGGTGTGACTATGAAAAATTGATATCTAGGAAAATTTGCCAGAAGGTATAATCGTGGACGGATGCAAGTCTCTTAATCAGCAATGGACCTTCGAACATCGCTATCGCAGCAGCTGCATAACGACTGATAACGTAATCAGGACTATTTTCCTGAGATCCATAGAGTCTGTAAAAGACATTTGGCGAGTCATCACCGACTGTACAAGTCGCTGCAGATGCAACGTTCGACAAGGTACGGATAGCTTTTTCCAGTGGTGCAACAACCTCTGCAATAGAATAGCCAAAAATAAACCGAGAGCATCCGCCGGCGAAATAATGTTTCGATCGATAAAGACATTGGCGAAACAATGTGGTGTAATTACCAGCAGATGCAATATCTTGACGGTCACCGATAGTCGTCACAGCACCAGTCCACGGTCGTCCGATGCATCCTTGAGGCTGTACAAGTCAAAATAGTTCGTCGTCTTCGACTGCAGTTAAGTATTCTTCCAGTGTCCAAGACGATACTAAATGTTCATATACTTTTATCTCCTTATCTTCATCATGCTTTAACTCGAGCCGACATCGACATCACTACTACAAGTCGGCGGTTAGTTCGATTCTTCTTGAGCCATTCTCTGCACAGTATCTTTTCTCCAAATTTATTTAGCGTGAAACCATCGAGAAACAGGATGTGCTTCTTCGTGTCATCAACACCATCTAATATCAGATGCAACTCCCTCTCTTTTTAACCCCCTTCTCCAAGCGCACACAAACAGGTGCAATGTCACTTTTCAGACTAATCCATGTGACAACCCATTCCGTCCGAGCGAGCGTGAGAGCAAAAGTCACAGCAGTAGGTGATTTTCCCGATCCAGGTGGTCCTAGCACGTATCCGCAGGCACCATCGCGTAAAACATTACTTTGCATGAAGTTCAACTGCTTAACAACATGCGAGCCGCGCACCGTCCTCCGTCTGTGCGAGGAATACTTCCAGATCGTTGCCGTCGCACGTGAGTGTCACCTTGTTCTTCTCCATAATCGCGTCTTTTAAGTCTGCCACAGACTCACTGTCATCGATCTGCACGGCGAACGCGTTTCTCTATACGCAGACCAAAACGCTTCACCATTTTTCCACTTGCTGCGAAATTCTAGAATGAGGAGAAAGGGTGGCAGGATTTCTGGGGGCGTCTTCCAACCAATGATAAGACGAGGACAACTACCTGAATTAAATCATAGAGGTCTTTAAATGACAGGATTTCAAAAGCCCAGCACCACTCGTTCATAAGTAATGTGTAGACCACATTTATGAAGCATCATCAAAAAGAGATTTTTCTTCGCGATACATTTCTTTTTACTGTACATGTAGTTACATCTTGTCCAGGGATCCTGCTGTTGATTTTCGACGTAGCCATGTTTGGCTTTCGAGGTAAATCATATGTTGCAAACGGATTGGCTGATAATAATTTTATGTATGGTGTTCACAGGTTTTAAGTCTGTAGCGCTTAGGGGATTTAAGCGTCATTTATTGACTTAAAACTTTTTATAATTACATAATATATATGACTTTTGTTTTTGGCAAAGATCTAGCAATTGATAAAGACACTTCGGGCGACGGCTATTAAGAGTCAATATCGCCTACTGCAGCACGCATTTCAAGCTACCACATCTGCCTGTGCGCCAACAGGTTATGAGCCCAAGTGGCCGCGTGTTTTTTTAAGTGTTTTCTGATTGAATTCAAGTTTGCGAACAAGTTTGTTCTTGTGATCTCTCGAGTGGTTTGTTTCTCGTGTGGATATAATTCCGGATACTAGTGGAAGTCCCCTCACTTTCGGAGGGCTAGTGGAATTGTTGGCGTTGGTTTTCGCTGGTATATTTTGATTTTTTGCTACGTTTTAAGATGGATGATGAGAATGAGAGCGGTAGCGACTCCGATTTTGAACCAGGAGTGGTTCTGCGCGCTATCCTAGACGGAATGACGGATATGAAGACTCGCATTACGTCGATGGAGAAAGCGCAAGGACGCGCGTACGTCGCAAGCACGGTTACCGCGCCGAAAAAGGACCCTCCGCTTGCTGCCCGGAGCAGTGTGTTCCGGGAATCGCTTAAGAACTGTGGGCCATTTGGTAAAGAGATGACGCTCAATGATCTGTCAGATGATATTGGAATTGAAGTCGGTAGAGCAGCGCGGCCGAACGCGGCTAGGCTTCCGACAAATGCTCAAGGAAATGCACAGAATGTTGGCAGAGCGAATGCGCCGGCGATCAGACGCCTGGGATGAACTTCAGGCAAGCAGAACGTCGCTCCTGCCCCGCAGCCTGTGCAGGCATCGTGCGCCAAGATCCCCAAACTCGGCATCGAGAAGTTCTCGGGGGTTGAGATATTCCCCGGACTCGGTGCCGGCTTCAAGCAGTGGACGTACCTCTTTATTGAGGCAGTCGAGATAGCTGAGATGACCTCAGGTTTTGTATGGACGGGTCGCCTGAAGGTGAACAAGCTCGGGGAATATCTTGAAGGGGTGGCAGCTGATTATTTCCGTGCGAATATCAGCACGTGGTGGCAAGCTGCCCCGGAGTTGTTGGCAATCCTGGATTACATGTATATGGCATTTCGCGTAACGATCTCCCCCCACCAGGCTGCAGTGTGGTTTGCTTCGGAAAAGAGTCCCAAACGGACCTGTACCGAGCACTACCTGTACCTGGTAGTTCTGGCTCGTAAGAGCGGGATGAGCGAAAGGATGGTGGTTGAGAATATCGTAAAGTTCGCCGCACCACGCCTTAAAGTTGCGATCATGGCCAGGTACAATCCTATGCGAGAGGATTACCTGTGCCATGAGCAGGAACTAATATCGTGGGCGCAGGAGTTGGACAAGGATATGATGAGAGCAAAGCCGCCCGTCCAACTACACGCGAACTCGGTGACTGAGGCCGGATTCGTAAGGAAATGTTACGGCTGCGGGAAACCAGGATACATAAAAAGAGATTGTCCGCAAAAAGGAAGAAGGGTGGAAAGGACTGGCAACCCGAAGGATCAAAGAGGTTCAAACAATCAGTGGAACCGAAAGGTCGCGTTGTCCACCATTGGGGTGGGACAGGATTGTGCGATTGATGGAATGAAGGCTGCAGATCACGTGTCAGGGACGACGTGGATCGTTGATAGTGGCGCCATCAGACACCTGGTAGCCGACGAAAATTTGTTGGAGGATGCTGTAACATGTGGCCCGGAAGACGGATTTATGTTTCCTGACGGCGGGAAATTATCGGTCGCCAAGGTTGGGAAGATAAAGCTAGTCACTCCTGGTGTCGATCCTGTTTCGATCGAGTTAAGTGAAGTGTATTTTGCACCCAAACTTGTAAAGAACCTGATTTCACTTGGCAAGTTGCATGAAAAGGGGTGCAAAATAGTGGAAAACAGTGGAAAATTATCGATTCAGTGGAACGGAAACACGCTGTTTCCAGTTGAAATATGTGGATCAATTTTCGTGGCTAATTTGATACCGGAAAGGCTGAGCGGACGCGCGCAGCAGTTCACGCATATGTTGATGAACGCTGTCGCTGCTGAAACTGATAGTGATGTGCAGGAAGGCACGCTGCATCACTTTCATGTCCGCTTGGGTCACTTGGCTTACGACACAGTCGAAAGACTAGCCAAGGACCCCAGGTCAGGCATCAGGTTGACAGACAGCAGTCGACCGAACTGCTTGACCTGTGCCGAAGGAAAGGCATGAAGAAAACAACAGCCGAGGACGTATTCAGGCAAAAACTCGCCGATCGAGCGTGTCGGCGGTGTGATATGTAGCGACTTGAAGGGTCCAATCACACCGCGCGACAGACGCGGAAATCGTTACCTGTTGGTGCTTGTAGGCCACTACTCAAGTTACGCACGAGTTTTCGCCGCTCGACCTAAAGACAGAGCGGGGAAAATGTTCGAACATTTTCTGACTTGGCTCGAAAATGAGTTCAAGTGTCGCATCCATGTACTGCGTACGGATGGAGGCGGTGAGTATAAAACCGTGGAATTGTTCCGTAAAAGGAATGGAGTTCGTCGACAAGTTACGGAGGCTGGTAATCCAGCCTCCAATGGAAAATCCGAAAGGATGAACCGGACCATTTTTAACATGGTCCGGTGTATGATTTTTGGGTCGGTGGTACCTTTGATGTACTGGTCTGAGGCGGCGGAATATGCCTCATACATCTTGAACCGTACCCCGACCCGTTCGAATCCTGGAAAATCTTCGCCTTAAGAAGTGTTGACGGGTAAAAAACCCTCATTGAAAGAAATTGTGGTTTTTGGCTCTCCGTGCATGGCGTGGAGGGACCCGCGGAAAAAGGACCTCGCGAAACATGCCGAGCGAGCTTTGATTCTTGGTCGCAGTGATGAAACCAAGGGTTTCAAGGTACTACTGCTCAAGGACAGGGTGGTAACGGTCACTCGCCATGTTAGTGCAATTGAGACACTAGACAAGGGGGAGAGTGACCAAATTACAAGGGCACTAGATATCGCAGCTGAGGAGGAGCTTGAGAGGCGAGCTGCAGGACGCGCAGATGCAGGCTCGGCCCAAGAAACCGCCATATCAGGGCAGTTAGAAGTCCAATATACCAGTGAAAAGGCGCTTAAGCACCCCAGGAAGTCTGGACGCGTGATTAAAAAGACTCCCAAGGCAGTTGCATTGGAGGAAACAAGTAAGAAGAAGTCCAGAGATGAGGCAAGTGTGATTGGGGCTCCCACCGCTGGAGGACGTGTGATTGACGACGCCAAAGAAGAAGTTTCGAGTGATGGGTCCGGCATTGAAATGAAAGGACCCGGAAATGCTGTTAAAGAAATCGCGATGTGTGTCTACGCTGTGTGTGAGACTGACGATGGCGGAAGTGCGTCCCGGGTTGTAGTTACCGACCCAAGGTCATACAAGGAGGCGCATGAAGGCGCAAACTCTGACCTATGGACGAAGGCAGAGCAGGAAGATCTAAAGGCACTTGAAGATATAGGTATCTGGAAGGTTATCAAGCGTCGGACGGACAAGAAACTGCTGCCCACTAAGTGGGTATACAAGACCAAGTTGCGTGCAGATGGAACAGTCGAGCGTTACAAGGCTCGGCTTGTGGCACGCGGCGATCGTCAAATTTACCCAGGATTACTACTTTACGTTTTCGACAGTCATGGAAGTCGATAACGTAAAAGTGATCCTGGCCATGTCGCAAATCTGGGGGGTACCGGCGCGGCACGGTGATGTGCCGAGCGCCTACCCGAAGGCGAAGACAGAAGAAAACTACGAGATCCATTTGAAGATCCCACAAGGTATGCAGGTACCGAAGGAATTGTGTGAAACGTTTGACGTGGAATCAAGTGATGAACTCTCGTTAAAGTTGGAAAGTAACCTATATGGCCTAAAGCAGGCCGAAAGATTGTGGCACCAATTACTGTTCCAGACATTGGAGGAGCTGAATTTCGAACAGTGCGTCACGGATACCTTTGTTTTCGTTAGGCGTGGAGCGGATGGTATTGTCTTGGTTGGGGCGTACGTAGACGACCTCTTAGTTACCGGAAACACGCCGGCGGCAGTTGACAAGTTTTTCACTGAAATGGACGTGCTGGAACTCAAGGATCTAGGAATTGTGAGCAAGTTTTTGGGCATTCGCATTCAAGGTAATCCACAAGATGGTTACAGATTGGATGAGGAGGCTGCTATTGATGAGCTCCTGATCACACATGATTTTGGAAAAATGAACGCAACACGCACGCCGGTGCTGGACGTGGACGGTGTAGAAGATTTCAAGGAATTGTTACCGGCTAAATCAAGAGAAAAATATTCAAGTATCAAGAGTTTCCAATCGCTGATGGGTAGCCTCTTGTGGATATCTCGCTGTACGCGCCCGGACATTGCCCTCGCAGTGCACTGCGTAACGCGGCGCACGCATGCACCCACTCTGGGGGATTTCAAGGCCGCAAAGCAAATTTCAAGGTACTTGAAGGGTACCAAGGCAATAAGACTACGATTGAGTCACGATGACGAGCTTCCATTACAGATCCGGATCACGTGTTACACGGACGCAGATTTTGCAGGCGACAAAATGGACAGAAAAAGTGTGAGTGCAGTGGTGGTGTATCTAAATGGAATTATCGTATCATGGAAATGAAAAAAGCATACTACAGTGGCATTGTCCACAGCTGGAGCCGAATTTGTGGCTTCATCTGTGGACGGACGTGAGGCATTGGGACTGCGAGAGCTGCTACTGGAAATTGGTATTTTTTTAGGGCGCCGCGGTTGATGAAAATGGATAATCAGGCCGACATCAAGCATGTGGAATCCGAAACGAGTGCTGTCAATACGAACTCATTGATATCAAGTTGAAGCTTTAAAAGGATTTGAGCAAGAACGGAGTGGTCAAGGCAGCCCACGTGCCAAATTTGGAGATGGTGGCGGACCTGTTAACGAAGGATTTGAACGCGCAGCGGATGCAAGATTTACGCAAGCAAATTTTATTGTATTAAAAGTGTTATAGCGCGCGCCGTTTCAGGAGGAGTGTTAATTTTCGACGTAGCCATGTTTGGCTTTCGAGGTAAATCATATGTTGCAAACGGATTGGCTGATAATAATTTTATGTATGGTGTTCACAGGTTTTAAGTCTGTAGCGCTTAGGGGATTTAAGCGTCATTTATTGACTTAAAACTTTTTATAATTACATAATATATATGACTTTTGTTTTTGGCAAACATCTAGCAATTGAATAAAGACACTTCGGGCGACGGCTATTAAGAGCCAATATCGCCTACTGCAGCACGCATTTCAAGCTACCACATCTTCCTGTGCGCCAACACCTGCGCGGTGCAACTGCCTGCTCCACCTTGTCTACCGGTTTGACTTTCAATCATTACTCGTACGCTGATAGATAATGACACTGTGATATCGAATAGATGTCATGTGGAGCCGCCGTCTTAGCCCCGTGCGACCTAACCGAGGTTTGTCCATCTGAAAATCCACGTACTTCTGGCAGCTTTTACTTCCGGTTCGGTGCCTTGGGGATATCCACAACCTCATGGTCGCCTTTTTTTTAACGCTGTGATGAAGTGCAATGAAAATATTTTGACCAGTTTGTACCAGTGTAGCAGAGTGTTTGGGAGCGGAGGGTCTAGTAATCCCCTCTAGCTCATTATACCCGGCCAGGACAGAGCTCCACCGGAATCCCCACGACAGGGAAAACTCGTTACGTTCACTCACCACTCATGTCCAACTCCCGCCACGTTTGGAACGTGTTTTTACTGGCTGGGTTACTTGCTGCGATCTGCAGTCAAGTCCCAGGAATTGGTTGGATTACTCACTGCTTTTGCACTCAAGTTCCAGAAACTCTATTGGCTGGATTACTCACTGCTTTTGCAGTCAAGTGCCAGAAACTCAATTGGATGGATTACGCACTGCTGCGTGCAGTCAAGTGCCAGATTTAACCGCATTCGGAGTGAAGATTTCCGCTTCGTTTGCCGATCGGCTATATCGCTTTGTCTTTCGTTGGAATTTTGGATCAGTACCCCAGAGGTGGTACATCCATATCGATCTTCTCTAAATTCTCCACCAAGCAACGGTCCACCAAGTGTGTAGCCAGCCCATTCCATAGGGTACACAAGTTCAGATGGAAACGCATGGTGAATCGGATCAGGCGTCCTATGCTGATGATCGGTCGTCCGTCTTCTAGCAGCGTACGATCAGATCGGATCGTAGGCGAAGGTTCGCGGGGTACCCTCCCCCGTCAGTTGGAAGGCTGGGCACGATGGTGGTCAGGTTATCGACACTACGGTGTTCGATTTTGATCTTGACTCCACCACAATGGTGCGCGTGCCCGGATTATGTGGTGACCGTGGATATCACCGCGATATCCAGCAAAGTGTGGATTTTACGAATTTCAATATGGATACTCTCTGGAGAGCACGCAAGGAACGCATATCGCCTTGCGTACTACTAGCTGGAAAGGATGGGGATGTTCGATCTGATCAAGGGGAGGATCAGATAGAAGTTAATCAATTTACGAATCCCCATACCGCTCCTGGCGGAGCAGATCGGCACGAGGAACGCTTATTGCCTCGTGTTGTGGTCGCGGAAAAGGATGGCGATGATCGATCTGGCCAGGTGGAGGAATAGATCGAGACTAAACAAATTTATTCCTCCCCACAAGGCTCCGATCGGAGCCGATCGGGACTATAGTAAGTTTTGCTATTGTCCTAGTAGGGATCCGGACCCTGTTACTGATCCCATGCATATCGACAAAAATTGCATGTGAAGAACACTGTGGGGGCGGATCACTCCGATCTGCCCAAATTACCAATTAAAAAGACCAAGCAGAGGCTCTCAATGCTTTCGGACGACGACGACTTGGAGGAAAAGTCGCCGATCGATGAGGGGACTGTGGATGACGAGGAGGTGAACAAGATGTAATACATGTAATAACTGAAGAAATTCGTTCGCGAGAACGAAATCATCCGAATTGTCAAGCCCCTAATTCCGGATTATCTATACGGGCCGACTACCGAACCGATCGACTCCGATCGGCCGCTGCAACTAGTCAAGAATCTTTTGGCGATGCTAGCCGAGGTTGGGATAAAGGTCAAGAATGCTAATGGCGTTGGCAAGCTATTTGAAAGGGATACGTGGAAGTTGAAAAAAGCAATGTAAATGCTACATGACCATCTGACGCCATTGGTGGGGGCGGTGCGCCTCCCAACTCCCAAAATCGCGTTAGAAGCCCCAAACCTCGTGAAATCACTCGTCTGGAAGTCATTCTCCGATTATATCTCGCTATATGGGTCACCACCTTCCTCCAAGTGCTCGTCCGAGTTGGAGGTGGGCGTGGAGCGGATGACCATGGATCGCTGTACCAGACGTACGGAACAAAAAAGGGACGTGCGGAAACGAGGGGCGGCAGGCCAGTCGGGGCCCCAGGGGCGCCCACAGGTATCGACACTCCCCAAGACCTATCCAATCACCTCGACCTCGATGGAATCAAGCATGAAAGCCATGTTCGAGGCTATGATGAAGCGTTACGCCGAGATCGAGGCAGATCACCTCTTTGCCCTTGTGCACCGAGCCGATATGCCCAGGAAAACGAGGAAATTTGTGTGACGTCGAAATGGAGTCAATAACATCAACCGAAGGTGTTAGACCTGTTTTCAAGACAATACGCAGGTCACGCCGAATCCGCCCCCGCCGATCGGCAAGTAGCAGCGACTTCTACATGGAGTCGATCAGTGAAATTGACGATGACTACGGTGGTACGGGAAGAGTCGGGACAAGTATGGCGAACTTAGCCTCGACGATGGAGTTTGATTTCAATTAGACGGTGATCCCAAGTATCCGCATGGCCGCAAGCACCGAGTTGAAGGACTTTACGGGCAAGGATGCTGATGAGGTTCAAGCCAGATCATGGTTCAGCCGAACGAAGTCCGCCTTCCTCCGGGATCAGACGCCGAACAAAGAACGGTGTCTGATATTCCGAGATCTGATGAAGGGACCGGCTGCAAACTGGATCCAGCAGTTAAGTCGAGATGTCCGATCTGACTGGAGTTTGCTGTGCATGGAGTTTGAAAAGCAGTATCACTTTATCCGGTTCGTTTATATACTTCTTCAGCGCCTGGGTTGGTAATCTGGACGGCCAAGACGCATTACTTGGTATGGATTTTATGGTGCCGGCAAGCATACGCCTCGATCTGTCGCATGGATTGCTTACGCTTCCAGACGAAGTTTAGATCCATCTGGCTGGTCGACGCCCCCTATACGGATCACGTACTGATCAGGTGAGGTGGGGCCAAGATATCACCATTCCGGTGGGTCGATCGGCAGATATCTCGGTTGGAAATGAACATCTTACAAATAGGTTGTGGGTGACCAGGGGCAATCACTGGTACCGACGTTTGTGGACGGTGGAGATCGAAGCGATCGCGTACGAGTTACTAGCATCGGTAATAAACCGCTGGTGTTAGGCAACGGTACGATCGTCGGTATGTGGCTGGCGGAACTTGGCATACCAAGCGACCACCGATCTGATCAGCGATGATGGATCGGTGGAAGAAGATACCTCACGTATGGTGGAACGACCCAGCTATGTAACCCCAAAGAAGATGTTAGTTCAAAGAAAGGCACCGCAGTCGCCGGACACGGTGGACCATCAAGCAGATGAGCCAAGGTCCGTCAACGTGGTGGCGACACAAGAACAGGCGACAGCGGAGATGGAAATAGAAAAAGGGAAACATGGCATTGCTGAGGCGGACCACGATGGCACGCTTAAGCAGATCGATGTCATTGAAAGGAAGCCCGCCGATCGGGAACAGCAGTGTTCAACCGATCAGGACGGTTTGGGTGATATTGCCCCGGAAGACGACCAAGTTTGTATCAATGAGGGCGGGGATCAATATATTCAGGAGCTGGAGAGCCAGATGGCAGTCCTCCCTGAAGTGTCTGCTGATCCGACCGAAGTCACCTTGGACGATCTGCAAGTGGGTGATCGGGATATCAACAGTCCCGATCAGATCGATCAGCTGAAGAAGATCATATGGAAAAAGAATAATCTGCTGATCGGGAAAGGCAACGCCTTACCCCCTGCTGCTCGCGGAGCGATCTGTGACATCGTCGTGGGTGATGCCGAGCCGATTGCCCAGCGATGCCGACGTGTGGCGCCACAGTACCGCGAAAAATTATCCGATCTTATTAAAGGACTGTTAGCTACCAAGATCATTAAGCCGTCTACCCCTCCGTGGGCCTCACCTGTAGCCGGTGCGTATACGCACGGTGCGGCTAGCGCACAGAGGAAGACTTTCCTTTAAGCGGCGTTCGCCGCTACTTATCCGATACGCCCTTATAAAAGGGCTTAGTAGGAGAGAGCTCTCCTACTCGGGGCCAAGATTCCCAGTTTGGTTTACAATTAGCTTTCGCTAATGCCTTAACGTAAGGCTCCCTTACTAAGGGTGTAGATAAGGGTAGGGATCCCCTTACGCTACTGCACTCACTACACGCGCGACCGGTCGAGGTCGTGCGTCTGTAGTCGTCGAGTGAAAATGTAAATTATATGTAATACTAAGTAGAACTTACCAAATTCGTACCTAGCTAAAATGTAGTGTACACGACCTGTGTACCAACACGTGGCTGGCTACCACGCCACCCCCAAGGGCTCCTGCCCTGATTGGTTAAAATAACCAATGGTTCAAAACCTTTCGAACCGGTCAATACTACCCCAACCGTAGTGTACTCACGTACACCACCTACTAAATGTGACTCGAATGTAACCCTGTTGCATCCTCCCCCATCAAGACTATTGCTTACGCAATAAACAAAATTTTGTTGGAGAACTCCAACTGCCAGTACCTCGGGCTATCCATGAGCACCATTAGTGGTGCTATGGAGTCTCCTCTAGAGAAGGTAGACTATTCCAAGAATTCGGAGGTGGATGCCCTTGGGGATATCTCCCCAACGGCTGACCGCTCCTACAGCGCCGAACTGCGTTGTCGGCAGCCTAATCCGTTCCCCACACGTGGGGAAAATGAACTAACTAGTGCGCCACCCCTGCCAAGGTCGGATGATACATCCGGATCGCCGAAGGCACCAATGAGCTGGACGCAGCTCATGAAAGCCAACTTGCTGCACAGGCACTAAGGGCAGAGTTACGCGCCCCCAAACGCCTGCCAAGGGCGGCATATAATTTTGACGGTCCTCGTGACCTTCCAAAGTGGGCTAGGCGTGTGGTAAGGAATGGGTTAGCATCCTATACCCCTGCCCCCGCGGCTGAACAGCCATATCAATGCGAGAGCCAGGAGAAACTCCGGCAACAACTGCTTGCACAAAAGCAGTTCACTAGCGTCTCATACCGAGAGCGACTAGAAAGGCAGGCACAAGGTGCCCCTGTTGAGAACCTCCGCGAGGTTCCTTTCGTTCTTTCTCCGGGAGAAAGTGCCGATGACGCAGAGAAGAAGTTCCGCGCTTGGGCGGAAGGGGAGAAGCTTCTCCCCAGCTTCGATGAGCTGCATGAAAGCTATTCCCGTCGAGACATTTGGGTGGAGAGGGTGTTGCGCCTTACATTTGCCAAAGCTAAGGCGATGGAGCAACTACGTGCTCCGTATCGCACGCGCTACGCCAGCGCCCCTGTCTCCACCCTGGTGTCCGGAGACAGTGTGGTCGCCACATCTGCCTCCGGCCAACTCCCACTTATTGGGAGTGAAGAGGCTTCTCATGCCCCTCTGGTCGTTGACCTACAGCGGTATTCTCCCGCTCAAAAGCGTAAAACGACGTCGCGGTAATCCTGCCGTAGGGGAGTCTCGAACTCCCACGACCTCTGTGAGTGTGGATAACCTCTCCACTTCACCAGATACTAGGTTTGACCCCGATGATGGCGCCGCGCCATCATCCGCTCCACATGAAAGTGTGGAGTACTCTCCGCATCGAGCATTGGAGGAGGAGGTCGCACAATTGGGACGTGAGATTCGCGCGCGCTGTGATCGACACAGCCTTCGCATTCATGATCACCACGAGAGGATCCGCGATGAGCGAGATGCCACTGATCGCTTGAGAGGTGGCTTGACTCTCTCGAGACGACCGTTGCGGAGCTTCGTGGTCACATTTTAGCCCTTTCGGTCTTCCTTCGCTCTGCGGTGCCTTACGGCTATCCGCCTTTCCACCCTCCTCCAGGAGGGGCCCCACCTCCGGGTCCTGGTATGGCTTAAGCATACCCACATAAAAGGTTGGATGCGTACGCATCGCCTTCGGGATGTCTAAGGTGTACGACAAGCCCTTTCGGGCTAACAACTTAAAGGGGCCCACAAACCTGGGGCGAAGTTTATTGCGCAACACATTTGAAACTGCACGTGTAGGAAGATTCTTAGCGTTTAATAAAACACTTTCTCCTACTCTGTATACTTTTTTGTTACGCCGTCCCTTTCTGTCAGCTTTCTCCTTCTGCTTGTCTTGGCATTCCGCCATGGCATCGCAGACGTGTCGTAAGACACTAAGGCACGTCGATAAAAACTTATCGAT
The DNA here is from genome assembly GCA_026184515.1 of Peronosclerospora sorghi. NCBI lineage: Eukaryota > Oomycota > Peronosporomycetes > Peronosporales > Peronosporaceae > Peronosclerospora > Peronosclerospora sorghi. Next base: position 8,066,382 of record CM047587.1, on the reverse strand, counting down.
GTGCTTTCGCACAGATATAGGGCTGACATCGGGGAATCCTCCCCCCTCAAGACCTGGGAAACACACGTGGCGTCAACGGAACCCTCGGATTCACCAATCCGTTCACGTAAAACAGGGTAAACCCCGTAGATGCATGTACCGAATTGTTGATAGCAAATTCAACCATCGGAAGCATCTCACTCCAACCCTTCGGAGAATCCGGACATACACTCCGGAGAATATCCTCCACAACGCGATTAACGCGTTCCGTCTGACCGTCCGTCTGAGGATTATCCGCAGTGGACATGAGGAGCTTGGTGCTCAGCACCTTAAACAACGCTCCCCAGAATTGTCCCGTAAAACGGGGATCCCGATCCGACACAACGGAATCGGGTAGACCATGCTGTCGAAAGACACGGTCTAGGATCACTTTCGCTGTTCCTTGTCCATCTATGGACTCTGGCATCGCCGCCAGGTGAGCCATCTTGCTCAATCGGTCTACAAAGACCAATATGCCGGTGTTCCCGTCCTTATCATTCGTAAAACCGAAGATAAAATCCATGCTAATGGATTTCCAACACTCCGTTGGAACCGATAAGCTCGCCAAAGGCGCAGCTGAACTTGCAGAGGGTTTGACCCTCTGACACGTCTCACAGTTGCGTATATACGCACCGACCCATTTATACATGTTGGGCCACCAATACAAAGCGCTTAAAGCGCTGTAGGTCTTATCACGACCTAAATGACCCCCGGTAGGGGCGTCATGTGCCTCAAAGAGGACTCTATACTTCAGTTCCTCATTATGAGGAACTACCACCCGCGGAGTGTCCTCCGCGCCCGTGTTATAAAATAGCAGACCGATCCAAGACCCTTTTCACCTAACGCGCAGATTAGCGCCGTACACTGTGGGTCTTTCTCATACGCCTGGCGTATGAGATCCACCACAGATGAGGTGACGAATGTCGCGTGAGCGAGATCGTAATCGGGACGACGCGACAGCGCTCTGCAAGCACGTTCTGCTTGCCAGGCTTATACTTAACCTCAAAGTTGGACTCCGCAAAGAAGGAGAGCCAATGGGCCATCCGTTGCGAGAGATGAGGCGACTTTGTCGCTGTCCGTAAGGTCGCGTGGTCAGTATAAACCACGAACGGCTTTGAGCCGAGTAGGTGAACCCTAAATTTGACAAGAGCATACTTCATTGCAAGTAGCTCCTTGTCATGAACGGGATAATTCCGTTCCGCAGCTTTAAGCTGCCTCGACTCAAACGCAATTACACGTTCCCTTCCTGTATCGTCTGCTTGTAACAAAGCACATCCGATTGCGAAATCGGAGGCGTCGCAGACGACACTAAATGGTTTCCCAGAATCTGGGAGAGCAAGAACGGGAGATTTCAACATGCTCCCCCTAACCGCTTCAAAAGCGTTTTGGTGTTTGTTTTCCCAACACCAATCAACATCCTTCTTAAGAAGGTCGGTCAATGGCTTCGCCATTTCAGCGTAGTTCTCGCTGTACTTGTGGAGATAATTGGCTAATCCAAGCCACTTCCGTAAATCTATAATATTTACAGGCGAAGGCCACTCCACAATGGCTTTCACCTTCGGGGGATCCGCCCGCACTCCATCCTTACCGATGAAGCATCCGAGGAAAGGAATTTACTCAGCACCAAAGATACACTTGGATGCGTTCGCATATAAATTATGCTCTCGCATGCATTCGAGCACAGCTCGAAGGTGTATCAGATGCGTCTGAACATCAGATGATTCGCCTTCCGCACGACTATGAACGAATATATCGTCGAAGTACGTCTGAGCGTACTTTTTATGCGGGCGGAAGAGTTGAGCCACCAAGCGATTAAAAGTCGCTGGTGCATTCGAAAGCCCTTGTGGCATAACAAGCCACTCCCACAGCATGCCACTAGGCGTGCTGACCGCTGTAAGCGGAATATAGGATGCTCGCATGAGCACCTGATAATACCCGTCCACCAGATCTAAGGCACTGTACACCGTACAGCCCGCCATATTGTTCTGGAGGACATCCTTCCGAGAAATCTAAGTCTGCATGGGTACTGTAGCTGCATTAAGCTTGTTGTACGCATGCGCAATGCGCCACTTTCCGTTCGGTTTACGAACACAAAAAGTAGTAGAAGAATGGGGAGACTTACTCTCCCGTACCATCCCTGCCTCTTCTTTCCCCTTGAAGAATGCGTCGTGACGTCGCATTGCTCCTTGGGGAGAGGACACTGCCTAATGACGCAGTATTGGGTTCCAGGAACCAAGTCAATTTCATGTTGGACTCCCCGATCCGGTGGTAACCCCATCGGCGGGTTGTCACTAATGACATCTCCAAATTCCTTTAATAAGGAATGGTAAGGGTCCTCAGGATCCGCGAGGATCTTGAGACCGCTTCGGGCATTCAATGCCTGTTTGGTTTGCACCAAAACGGAATCGTCCATAGTGGATGAGGAGTTCAACTCCTCTTCCGGACGTAATACGACGACCTCGTCGATTTCATCTGCTTTCAAAGAAGTCTCAAACTAGTTGAAGGACATCTCCTCCAACGACAACAGTTCGCCTACCCCAGGCAACCGTTTCAGGCTTACGCCTTCTGTGACAAAACCTGTCACACTATTCAGCATCCGATAGTACTGCTGAATACTGACCTCGGGACTCATCCCGGGACCCAGATGGGGGGAGTCAATTGCCCCATCTATTGGAAGCGCATCGCGCCTATCCACAGAGATCGTTACCTCTACCACCCGTGACGCGCCGGTCTCACCTAACAAGGCGTGGTAGAAATCAATTCCGACGTGCGAAAGAGACTACTACGGGTCTCTTCGCTTGGAAGCGCCTCGCGCTTAACCACAGGGGTCTCTACCCCTACCACTGGAGTCGCCTCAGAGGAATCCACCTCTGCCACTGGCAACTCACCAGTCTCACCGTTAACGGCGTGGGGATTAACCGCCGAATCCCCCTCGTTAAGGAACTCTTCATTAACGTCACTGGGAATGATCATTTCAGACATCCCAATCTCTGGCATCTCACGCCAGAATCGCTTTTGCGATCGAGCAAAGGTGGGTTCATGACTCGCCAATGCTTCACCCGATCGCGCATGCGTTGAGCCAATGGACTTAGACTTCCAGTCTATCCATGGCTCGTGGCGTTCCAGCCACTTCATGCCCAGAATGAGGTCATACTTCGAGTCCAAATCCAGGAATAGGCAACGTTCTAAGTTGTCGAAGTCTGCAAACTTCAGCTTAAGGTCAATCGAGACCTTGGGTACAGTAACCTGTACGACCGTCGCAAGACGGACCGTGACAACGTCACGAGAACGTGCCTCTAGGGCCTCGGCATACAGCCGACTCTTCTCTACAGAATCCCTTCTGACATAATTGTCAGACGCTCCAGAGTCTATCAAGACTCTCCAAGGCTTATCAAAGCCTTTCACGTCCGCAAGGACTACCAGTAAACCTGTCTGGTACACCAACTCGGTGCTAGAAAGCACCGTTTCCCTCGGGGCTTTGTGCTGTCGTCCCCTACCCTGGGGCTTAACAGCACTGAGGGGTCCCCCAGTACGGCGCCCCGCACCTACTGGGAGCCGTCGTTTCCCGACGGCTTGGGCAAGGGCTTTTACCAACCCTTGGCCCCTTGTAGCGAGTGTTTCGCTGGAGATTTTTCGGACACCTGTTCCGCAGATGATCCGTGCTTCCACACAGGAAGCATCTCAGCGGCCCATACCGCTGCAACATAGCCAAGAGCTCTGCCTCGAAGCTCTGCGAAAAAGAGTCAGAGTGACTCTTAGCGAAAGGTTTCTCTTCCGCTTCGACCTGACTCAGGTCCATGGGTTCAGGACCCACCTTAGAGGAACGGAAGTTCCTCTCGGCGTTGAACGCCATCTTGAATGCCTCTTCCAGGGATTCGGGTCGGCATCGGAACAATTCCGAACGTGCAGGCCCTTCTCTCAGGCCTCCCATGAAGACGGGGATGGACACATCGTCCGAATACGCTTTCGCGTACATCACTGCCAACAGGGTCTTAAGTTGTTGGATATATGTTTCCAAGTCCCTAGTGCCCTGACGGCACCTCAAAAACGCCAGCTGATTCTGGAAAACCAGATCAGGCGTGGCGTACATGTCCGTAAGGTTCTGCTAAAGGACCTCCCAGGTAGGGAACACGTTCGTGACCGAATCCGAACACGTAAACGCTCATTCACGGGATTTACCCGCAAGATGGGTCAGCGCAAGTCCCACTTGCAAGTGATCAGCGATCACATTCGCTGTTGCGAAGGCCGTTTCTACCTCTCGTAACCACACAAAAAGGTTATCACCTTTTCCCCCGGTGAATTCCTTTATCTTAAAGGACAATGGGGGACGCACCCCCGTGGAACGACCTCCACCTAGCGATGAGGCCATTTACCCTTGCCTTCACGGCCTCAAGGCCCTGCTCCACTAGGATCTGCATGCCTTCGCCACCTAACAAGGATAACAGCCTGTTAAAGGCATCCTGCTGGACGAGGGTTAACCTCTCCCAATCGTCCTGATTCATCCCTTGCAGAGGATGCCTTAGTCTACCAACACAGGTGTTGGATTGACTACAAGTGCTACCAGATGTAGCCGGTGCGTATACGCACGGTGCGGCTAGCGCACAGAGGAAGACTTTCCTTTAAGCGGCGTTCGACGCTACTTATCTGATACGCCCTTATAAAAGGGCTTAGTAGGAGAGAGCTCTCCTACTTGGGGCCAAGATTCCCAGTTTGGTTTACAATTAGCTTTCGCTAATGCCTTAACGTAAGGATCCCTTACTAAGGGTGTAGCTAAGGGTAGGGCTCCCCTTACGCTACTGCACTCACTACACGCGCGACCGGTCGAGGTAGTGCGTCTGTAGTCGTCGAGTGAAAGTGTAAACTGAATGTATATTTAATATATAATTAGCCTAAATTAATTTAAACTAATGTAAAATATATGTAATACTAAGTAGAACTTACCAAATTCGTACCTAGCTAAAATGTAGTGTACACGACCTGTGTACCAACACGTTTCTGGCTGCCACGCCACCACCAAGGGCTCGTGCCCTGATTGGTTAAAATAACCAATGGTTCGAATTCTTTCGAACCGGTCAATACTGACCCCAACCGTAGTGCACTCACGTACACCACCTACTAAATGTGACTCTAATGTAACCCTGTTACATCACCGATCGTGATTGTGATCAAGAAGAACGGCGTCGACATCAGGTTCTGTATCGATTATCGGTTGGTAAATTGGTTGACCAAGCTTATGGTGTACCCGATGCCGCTTATCAGCGATCTGCTAGAAGATCTCGACAAGACCCTATGGTATTTCTCACTGGATATGGCAAGTGGATTTTGGGTGGTTTCGATACCCGATTGGGCCCGCGACATCTCCGCATTTGTTACGCCGTTCGGTCTAATCGAGTGGAACCGTATGCCGTTTGGTTTGAAGAACGCGCCCCCGATCTACCATAGGCTGATCGACAACGCATTGTATGGACACTTCAAGATCAGTACCGATCGGGACCCCACCAAAAACATGATGTATTTACAGAGGGTGAACCCGATCGGGAAAGGAGACCGTCCGTTCTGGGGAGGCAATCGTATATAGACGAAATTCTTATCCCTGCTTCGTCATGGAACGATCTGTGCGAGAAGATCGGACGGTTGTTGGAGACATGCGATCGCAGGAACCTGTCGATCAGTGCTGTGAGAGTTTTTGGGGCATGTCCAAGGTCGCCTATTTGGGTCATGTGGTGTCGATCAATGGGCTACAGGCCAATCCCAAGGATCTGGAGTCACTGAGAAACCTCCCGTTTCCCATATAACTGAAGGCAATGCATTCCTTCCTAGGGAGACTAAATTACTACAGCCGCTTCATTGAAGACTTCGCGATTTACGAGGCCGTGCTGTACGAGCTCCGGGAAGTCGACTACCATATGTTGCGCGAAGGCGATCGGACAACTTTACGGGAGGTCCACGACTCTGATATGCCCGCCGATTTTCCGCAGGTGGAGGCAGAGGTTCACATGAAGCGTGCAAAGGTTGCTTTCGGTATGCTGAAGCCCAAGATGGAGACGGCACCGATTCTCAGACACTTCGATCCGGAAAAAATGCCGATCGTCATTGTATACGCTAGTAAGTGGGTCATTTCTGCCACTCTAGTGCAAGAACACGATGGAGTGTACCATCCGGTTACTTTTACGAGCCAGACGTTGAAGCCGAACGAAGTTAACTTTGGAATTCATTTAGATCGAATCTTCCCACCTCGGACGGAAGGCAAGATCACGTAGCGATCAGGATGTGCCAGAGGTCACCAGCCCAGTCACCCGATACATTGGCAGATGCGCCAAGAGTTGTTAACGTAGTCTTATCACAAGATCGGGTGACAGTGGAACCAACGGCAGATGGGGACGATCGTATTATCGCTGGAGATGAGTATGGCGACACATCCACTCAAGTCGATGCCATTGAAGGTAAGCCCGTCGACGGGGGTCAGCATTGACCGTTTGACAGGGCGGACCGAGCGACATCGCCTTACGTGATGACCTGACGTGCATGCACTGGGGAGGGGAGAAGTGTATTGATGGATCGGCGAACCCGATCTGGAATGTGGCTACCCCACCTGAAGTTCTAGCCGATCCGCTCGAGGCGACTATGGATGATCCGCTAGTTGCCAACACCCCCGATCGAACCGATCATCCCAAGTAATTAAGATGGGAGAAGAAATACTGGCTGATCGGGAAGGGTGCTGCTGATTTCGACAGTGATGATGCCGATTCGACCGCCCATTTGGATGACAGATCGACCCAGAAGACATGTTGTGGTCAAACGCACCGGGAACACCCGATCAGCTTGGAGGATCTCAAGGAAACAATTGAGATTGGTGAATCCGATCTTGATTATGGCGATCTGGTTAAGAATTCCGAACGAAACCGACGGAATCAGAATGGCTATGGGGCGACACGGACTTACGAAGTGGGAAAACAAGATTTGCAATAGTTCCGATCGGGTGAAACCGATCGGCTACCGATCTGCAATACCTACCGGTGTGAATTTGTGATGTTTATTGTGATTGCAACTACGGGTGTGTGGCGAACTGTGATGAACTAGTGATATTTCGATGATGACAAAGTGGCTTAAGGATGTGGATCATTTTTCTTGGCGGCAACGATAACGACTCTTTCGATGCGGATATAGTTGGATGTGGTAAGGGTGAACCGTGACTAGTGTGGATAAAGAATATGACAAAAAGGACGATCGGATGATCTGAAATGGAGTCTATTATTAATGAAATATGAAAGACGATTATCAGATCGAATCGGCTCCTTCGATCTGCACCGAGACCAAGGGTCGGCAGCAGCCAGACCTGAAGGAGAGAGAGGTACGTCAACGTTCAATGCCTCCAACAAAGCATGACGATATATATCAGAATTGACGGGCAGAAGCGTTGGTTCGGGCGCCTCGACAGCCGGTTTCGACGATTCTTGAGCGCTGTCTCCCTCCGGGTGCACCACTTGGTCTGATCCTGACGTCGGCTCTTCAACTATGGCAGCAGATCGACGACGATGGGTGGATCGGAATTGAGATAAAGCGAGAAGTAGCTTATCTGAACCCACCGATCCACCCTCCGAATCCGCCCAGGCGAGGTTAATGCCGACTTGGACGGAACAGTGTGGCGGGTCGAGGGCGCGCGATTTTTTGAAGCCTTCCTCTCCATAACAGGATCCTCCGCCGCACTTGGAAGTTGCGCCCGTGTCTTGGCTTGCGATTGCACCGCCTCCAGCTTCTTTTCACGCTCCAGGGCGCACGCTACGCTCCGCGCCCTAGCTCCTCTCCACGCGTCTTCGCGCTTCCGATTTTGTATGCAAATTCTGTGGGGAAGATTTTTAGCCAATGAGCGGCACGATAATCCCACCGATCCCGGTTGAGCGGATAACGGGTCGAGAGCGCGGGATTTTTCGAAGCCTTCCTTTCCATAACTGGATCCTCCGCCGCACTTGGAAGTTGCGCCCGTGTCTTGGATAGCGATTGCACCGCTCCCAGCTTCTTTTCACGCTCCAGGTAACACACACTAGGTCCCGCGCCCTCGCGCCTCTCGAGGCACCCTTACGCTTCTTGTTGTGGGCGCGAATTTTGGGGGGCGGAATTTCAGCCAATGAATGAGAATTTACGCCCGAATTTTGTTGGGAAATCGCACCACCTGAAATGCGCCTGTGGGTCCGCGAGGGCGCTCGATGATACTCCGCGAGGAATGCGATAGGCGATCAGCGACTTGAATAGGCACGTAGCCAACTCATCACGGCACCCGTAGACGATTCCCCAGAGTCGATTCGACTCTTGGGTCCAAATGCCGAGCTAATATTGGGAGGCACTAATTCTGCCGGAATAATCGTCGATCGTGAGCTTTATCTCAGCGATCTGCCGATCCAGCTCGAGTCGTTGGGAATACATGACCGACCGATCACACTGAGGCTGTGAGCATTGTCGAACGACCACTGCGTGCAACTCCTGAAGACGCGATCGGTTGATCTCGAGACGACGCAAGTCGTGACGAGTGCCGATCAGCCCTTCCAACATCGCTTGGAGCAGATCTAAGTGGCCGTACACCTGCCGAACGGTGTCGACAAGTGTATGCACAATCGGGAAGACATCGATCACCAGTGGATCTACATACAGCAAGAAGTGAGGATCGATCTAACGTGGATTTATCATTAGAACGGCGTACCTGATCTGTTCTGTTTCGGAACCAAGGCCTTGAGACGTTTATTCTCGGCCATAAAGTCTGAACGATCCGCTTGTATAGCGTCGATCAGCTTGGAAAGTCGTCTTGGAATCTCGGCACATTTTATGGAACGAGACGTCGGTCACGGTCTGCTTTTCGAGCGCAACTCTCAACTCCTCCCGGAGTGCATCAATGGTTTGTTGGGACCGTTCGACCTCGGCTCGGGGCTCATCTTGTTCTGCGACGATCTGAGTGTCACCCAAGTCGTCCGAGTGGTCCGATCGGTCAGGGGTTTGAAGATGCGGGGAGTGCGGCGCCGATCGCCTATGAAGATAAATGTCAGTGGAAAATGTGGCGATCTGAAGTCAAGTGGACTTACCTGCTACACTGGATTCGGAAGATTTCATGGAATCGAAGACTGTTTGTGAGATCGGGCCGCTACCGTTGTGCGGCTGCGACCAGACTCAGGGGCGGCTGTGGTGAAGTGCAATGAAAATATTTTGACCAGTTTGTACCAGTGTACCGGTTTTCAAGGCAGATCGATCTGGTTGGCTGAAAGGACGGAGTATTTTGGGCCAATCGTGTGCGTGGAGTGTTTTGTACGCGGATTTGAGGTAAGGCACACGGTTTACATATAGTTTACATATTGGATTTTTATTGGATATTAAATACAGTGTTCGTATTACGTCGGGTTGCGTCAGTCGCCTCTGCACGCCGCAGAGTGTTTGGGAGCGGAGGGTCGAGTAATCCCCTCTAGCTCATTATACCCTGCCAGGACAAAGCTCCACCGGAAGCCCCACGACAGGGAAAACTCGTTACGTTCACTCACCACTCATGTCCAACTCCCTCCACGTTTGGAACGTGTTTTTACTGGCTGGGTTACTTACTGCGATCTGCAGTCAAGTCCCAGGAATTGGTTGGATTACTCACTGCTTTTGCAGTCAAGCTCCAGAAACTCTATTGGATGGATTACCCACTGCTGCGTGCAGTCAAGTGCCAGATTTAACCGCATTCGGAGTGAAGATTTCCGCTTCGTTTGCCGATCGGCTATATCGCTTTGTCTTTTGTTGGAATTTTGGATCAGTACCCCAGAGGTGGTACATCCATATTGATTTTCTCTAAAGTCTCCACCAAGCGACGGTCCACCAAGTGTGTAACCAGCCCATTACATCGGGTACACAAGGTGAGATGGAAACACATGATGAATCGTACCAGGCGTCCTATGCTGATGATCGGTCGTCTGCTAGCAACGGACGATCAGATCGGGTCGTAGTCGAAGGTTCGCGGAGTACCCACCCCGTCAGTTGGAAGGCTGGGCACGATGGTGGTCAGGTTCTCGACACTACGGTGTTCGATTTTGAACTTGACTCCACCACAACGCCGCATGTTCTTTATATTCCTTTGTTTTTTCGATTAACGATCTCTTGCATCTCTTGTGTGCTTCTGAAAGTGGAAAAAGGCAAAGTTAGGCCAATTGCTCCTCAGCTGTCAGTTTTAAACAGTTCTGGTCCATTAGCGCCTCTAGACTGGTCGTTCACTTTCCTATTGGGTGCCCTTACTCCCGACAAAATGACATTGTTGATAAATTTCATATAGAAATGTTCCACAAGAATAACCAAACGAATCCGGAGAACGACCCGAAGCAATGTCAGCCAACCAATCCTTACCTCCCATCTAATGACATATGAAAAATTCCCTTCGGTAATGCCTATGAGATTTTCGATTGTAGGAAATTATATAACCTCAGAGCATCTCCACCGCACCGACTATAGCTAAACTAAATATAGCTCCGCCAATATAAATTTAATTTAGAAAAATTTCGTGACGCTCCACCGCGCACAGACAAACGACCGACCGATTTTTACACACACACCTCTCCCTCTCTCTCTCTCTCTTTCTCTCTCCACTCTCTCGCTCTCTCTTTCTCTCTTCCCCCCCCTCTCTCTGCCCATCTCCCCCCCCCCTCTCTCTACCACCTACCATGGACTCAACAACCGTAGAGGAGGTGGCGCATTGCTCCATTGAATGTGTTTGGGTTGTTTGTTTATGGGTGTGGGGGAACGCGTTCTTGTCGTGTCGGGTGTGTTTGTTTGTGGACGGGAGGAGTGGAGAGTGGGGGGTGCGGGGTGCGGGTGCGAGGGCCGAGGGGCTGCCAGGGGATGTGGGCAATTTAATTTAGCTGGGAAGCTATAGGGCAGCCATATCTGGCAGAATTTTTAGCTGGAGCTAAATCTGGCGAGATTTTAGTCGGTGCGATGGAGACACATTTTATCAAATTTTCTGCCACATTTGGCTTTAGTAGCCAATTTGATGGGTGAGAAGGAGATTCTCTCACAATGTCAACATATCTAATGATGATCGTGTATTTCGACTAGCATCTTTTGTTGTTTCGCTCTACAACTATCGACTCACCCCCTCCCAATCATTGAGCATTCCACAGTTTTCTTGTTAGAGATGTATAGTAGACATACTTCAGAAACACCCTCCTGTTACATCGTTAATGTCAATATGGTCGTTATCACACGTAAATATCATGTCGCATACCCCCGAGCAAAAAAAAAGAAACAACCTTCCGCGGTCGTAACTTCCCTAGATGTGAAGTTACGACCGCGGACGGTTGTTGTAGCCGGTGCGTATACGCACGGTGCGGCTAGAGCACAGAGGAAAACTCTTCTTTAAAGCGGTAGCTAACGCTACTTAGCCGATACGCCCTTGTAAAGGGCTTAGTAGGAGAGTTCTCCTACTCGGTGCCAAGATTCCCGGGTTGGTTTACGACTTAGCCTTAACGGCTGTATTCCCTTTACGGGATGTAAGTAAAAGTAGGGCTCCCTCTTACCTACGACACTCACTGCGCGCGCGACCGGTCGAGGTCGCACGTCCGCAAAATAGAGTGAAATGTAAACTGAATATATTTAATATGTAATTAGCCTAAATTAATTTAAACTAATATAAACTATATGTAATACTAAGTAGAATATTCCTAATTCGTCTCTAGCTAAAATGTAGTGTACACACCTGTGTACTGACACGTGGATGGCTGACACAACACCACACCAAGGGACCCTGCCCTGATTGGTTAAAATAACCAAATGTTCAAAACCTTTCAAACAGGTCAATACCTACCTCAACCGTGGTGTACTCATGTACACCAACTGTAATGGGGTGCCATTACATAATTGATATTCAAGTTAGAATATCACAGTTTAATTTCAGACGCGTTGTCTGAAATTTAAATAAGAGATATAAGTTTTATAATCTACGAAGGAAAAGTCGATTCGGTATAAATACCGAATCTTGCAGGTTAACTAATAGTACAGTTAGTTGAATACTTGATATTATTATATTAATTAGGTAGTTACTATACTATTAGCCTCTAAACCACCCATTAAATAAACACTCTTAATTTTGCGTTCTTAGACTAAAGTAAATATTTATATTTACTTTTTAGTATAGGATTAGTTGTTATCAACTAATCCTGCCCTAATTGTATTGCGCGCCTCCTCGCAATTACAGTGTAATCCTGTAACAGGATCAGTCCTGTTACACCTGGTAGCACTTTGTGGTCCGTCTTAACGACCACAGTTCCGTTCCTCTAGTCAACTAGCGGAGCGAAGATTAAGAGTCGCTCGGCATCATGTCGCGAGACATGACGCCTGCCGAGCGAGAGCGAACGCTGGAAGTGGTGAATGAAAACTTCCATCACTTCTCGTAGGGTAGTAAAGACGCGACGGTGGAAATGGTTCGGTCTCTGGGGACCGACATCATTACCTTCCTCCTGGGTAAGTCCCCGGAGGAAGTGGTAGAGATAGTGAATCGCTTTAGGAGAAACCACCTAGAAAAGCCAGTACGGCCCACGCCAGAGGCAGCGCGGACCGCAACTGCACCTGCAACGCACAGCGTTGAAGTGGTAAAGGCGAGAGTACCGCCCTTTACCGGCGAAGGGGGCGAGCCCCTTCGTAGATGGTTCGCAGAGGTGGAAGATGCCATCTCTGCGCGCAAAATATTGTTGACGAACGTCAACAGGCGTACTTCGCCACAACATGTCTGGGCGGCAGAGCCAGGGCATGGGCGATGAGTCGCAGAGCCACTGAAGACTCTGCGTTCCTGACTTATCAGGAATTAAAAGCTGAGCTAAAGCTCAACTTTGAAGCTCTAGAAATGGAGCTAAATAGACGGCAGGAGTTCATGGAACTCCGGCAAGGTAAGCTTGACCTTCAAGCTTACGCTCAGAAGACGCAATATTTGCTGTCAAATATTGTGTATGAGCCGGTGCCCCCTGCTATGCAGGTCACTTGCTTCATGAAGGGACTCAATGGTGGTCCCGTCAAACAGAGTCTCTACCGGCACCCGCCAGAGACTCTAAGGGATGCCATTGATATGAGCATCCGTGAAGATCTCAGCATGCGATCAGCGTCATCGCATGCTGGGTACAGCCGAAGGGCTCAACAGCCCTTCGCTTTTAACATGCCGCAACGGCATGTCAACAATCAGCAGTCAGGCAGACGAAGCTCACACTTCGTCTCAAGAAACAGCCACCCGCGCCAGAGAATGGGCGGTGAAGGTCCAGAGCCGATGGACCTATCGGTTGCGGTTGCTTCGAACACGAAGCAACCGAAATTTAAGAAGAAAATTCGCTGCAATAGATGCGCGAAAATGGGGCATTTTGCCCATGAGTGTATGGCACCGCGTCCGGTGCCACGCTGTCAGCGGACGGAACCGTCCGCTGCACGGCGACACCAACAGGGACATCACCCTGTTGGTGCAAAAAACGTATAACACCAGTAGGGGCGGGCGCCCTACTGGGAATGTTATCCCACATGACGACATAGGGCATGTGCGGGTAATAGCCCCAGACGGGACTATGTCCTGTAAAAAGGTGCACGGTGATGGAAAGCCTCTTATCACCCTGGAGGTTAAGCCGCACGGGAGCGATGTCCCCATGCGAGCTTTGTTTGACACAGGAGCGTCAAACAATTTCGTTAGAACTTAGAGTCTAACGCTGTTGAGCTTCGTGGAGGTAGAAACCCCACCAAGTATGTTGTCAGTCCGGTTAGCAAAAGGTGCAACCGTGACTATTCCAAAGCGTGTGATTAAAACACGCTTCGAGTTGAATGAACTGTCATTCGAGGATGAATTAATCGTCCTCGATTTAGATGACAAGTTCGATGTGATACTTGGAATCCCATGGATGTCCAAGCTTAAACCTTCGATCGACTGGGTTAACCTATCGATCGACTGCGGCGGATGCACAGGATCTGATCACCCTGTGTGTAATACGGCTGTATCAGAGGATACAACCGCATCGTCAGACAGTCTGGTGGATAGAGATGGCACCACCAGGTCTTTTCTGACACGAGCAGCGAAGGTACCTCCGCTGGTGAGAGTCCAGAGGGACTACCACACGCAACAGAAGAGTCGTTGCGTGTTGGAGAGAAACATTCCACGGGTGATAAAGACCACCGTGAGAATGAAGTGATATCCACGGAGGGAAACAACCACCGTGAGAATGAAATAGTATCCACAGTGGGAAACACCCACTGTGCGACCGAAGGTTTCAACACGATGAAAGAATTCCGTGTTGATGAGAGTGAACTCACGATCAAGTGCAATCGTGAGTACAACTCCGTGATGGCCAGTGCCCACCACGTTGCGTTAGCCGTGCACACGGGTGATAAAGACCACCGTGTCGCAGAAAAGTCGGCCGATCAGACGAGCACATCTGATCGCCAAAACTCCATGGTAGGCAGTGGCCACCATGAGGATGAGTATTCGCACACGTCGAATCGTAATCACCGTGTAGAAGTCAATCAGACGAGTGCGTCTGATTGCATGGGCAGTTCCGTCGAGACGATCAACGTCTTTACGCAAACGGAGACCGGATTATCTACCCAGTCTCTGTTATCGAACACCCTCCGAAAGAAGGTTCGGAGGTGATGGCTCTTCCAGCGCTAAGCTGGAAGAAGTTTATGAGAAACTTGCACGATGATCAGATCGAACAGATCTGTATTATCGTAGCAACAGATGATGTAGTGGATATTCGTGAACGAATATACACATTACAAGTGGAAAACATTGGGAAAGAGGTTCCCAATGATCAAACCAAAGTTCAGCGTGCATTTTTTTGTACTAGGATCCGGACTTGAACACACGAGAGCGAAGTCGTCACGTCCTGATACCCTTAGTTGAATTCGTCACATTATACTTTCTGAAACCAACCAACTTGGTTTGGCACGGGATCGAACCCGGGACCTTCCGGTCCCATAGTGAGCAGTGAACCACTCGACCACGGTCGGATTCCTGATACCCTTAGTGTAGTGCTTATGCAGTATTTGCAGACTCTCTAGTGTAATATACAATATGTAGAACCAAAGGGTTGGACTTGGTTCTCCTCCAACCCCGGGGAAGCCCTTGGGACAAACCCCGAGTGGGACAGGACGAAGAGAATCGAAAGCACTCCGTTGAGGCAACGGTTCGATGCAGAGCCACCCATAATAAGCTTAAGTGAGACGGGTAAGGTCTATAACGTAACCTCTACTACACCCCCCTTTCAGTAGTCGACATTCCAGCGCAACGGAGAGTCATGTGTGGTGGAGTCGAGTTCACACCGAAGTGTCCTGAACCCGATCACCATCGTGCCCAACCTACAAACTTACGGGGGGGGTACCCCGCTAACCTTCGCCTACACTCCGATCAGATGACCCATCTGTACTGTAGGACGCCTGGTCCGATTTTCTTTCATGCTTCTCACCTTGTGTACCTATTAGTTTGGGTGGCTACACACTCGGTAGACTGTCGCGCGACATGGACTTGGGGATCGATACACTTCTGGGGCATCGTGTATCTAGGGCGGAAATCGTCACCCTAAACACGTTAATGGCCAACGATATAGCTAATTCCAATATATTTCCAGGGCAGATCGCGTATAGACGATCGTAGAGCCCAACCAAAACGAGAGATCGATAAAACCAATCAGTAACAGCCAAAGAAGCGTATCCAATAGCTTGGGGTTCCACCTTTCCAATAAAATGATAACCTTTCCAATTAATAGTAACACGTTCCAAACGTGTGTGACTTGAGAGTGAGTACTGTGTCAACTACGCGTTCCCGTCGAGGAACTTCCGGCGGACCAAGTGCGTCTGTAATGCGTCCCGGCCGGGTAAGTTGAGCTGGAGGGGACCTTGTTAAATGTGGTGGAGTCAAGTTCGAAATCGAATACATTTGTATCGACAACCTGACCACCAGCATCGTACCCAGCCTTCCAACTTACGGGGGGGGGGGGGTACCCCGCGGACCTCCATTCGAAATCTGGTCCGATCGTCCGCTGCTGGCAGACAAACGGTCATCATCCAGAGACACTTGGTACGATTCACTTAAGACCATCCCACCTTGTGTACCCATTGGAGTGGGATAGTTACACACTCGGTGGATTAGGATCGCAGATCGATTTGATTCGGTCTTAAATATGAGACCGTGCAGGCTAAGTGTACCTATGGCGGAACTCTTCACCCCAGGTACGTACAGACCAGAAACACTTCCGAAAGATAGATTCCAATAGGTCTATCGTCCAAACGATCTAGACCTGACCAATACGAAATAATAGAGGGTAGACCAATCAACCGGTCTAGCCCCTGACCAATATGAGAGAAGACCAAAACCGGTCTAAACTCCAATTAATGTTAAAATGAACCAATATGTCCACGCGAAAACCCAATATGTCCGTGAAACTCCACAAACGATATCTCCACGTAAAGACCAATCCAGTGAATAGCAAGTTCCAAACGTACTTGACTTAAAGTGTCGAGATCGCCAAATCGTACTCCCGTCGAAGGACTTCCGGTGGCCAAAGTGCGCGTGCGGCGCGTCCAGACCGGGTATAATAGGCGAGAGGGGATAATTCAACCCTTTGCCCCCAAACACTCCGCAGTGGGCGGAGGCGACTAATGTACGTAAAAAGAAGAACGGCGACCCCTTGCTGTGGTATAGACCAAGACCAAAGGACTTCTACTTAGAAAAAACCGCAACCAAAATACTTCTATTCGGAAAAACCACAACCAAAAGCCCTCTATCCGGAAAATCCACAACTAACCAATAATACTACCTCCCTATGGTCCCTAATGTACCACACAAAATTATGTAAAATACCCAAAGTCAAGTGACTCACCCAAGACCAGCGTTCTTGATACTCTTTGAATTTGATAGGCTGAAAAGCCCCCCTTGTTGAGACCAATCCGAAATTCGACCAACTCCCTTGACCAAAAGTGACCAAATTTGTGGTACACTTCACCACAGCCGCCCCTGAGTCCGACCGTGTCGCACAATGATAACGGTCTGACTCACCCATCACTCGACCAACTGGACCTTGGTCACTCACACTTCTTCACCATGGACCAAACATCTTCGCCACCTGCGCCAGGTACTTCCTTCACTGCACTCGATCCTCGTATGTTTCCTCTTGACGCTTGTTCTTGTAGATACTCTATGTGCCGAGTCGCCTCACATTGCTTCACCTGTCCGGTCGGCTCGGTCTGGCAGCCCACATAATTCTCCTGCGCTTCAATCATCGGAAGGGTGTCATACTGAAGCCGACACGCGGATGCAGGATATGCTCGCAGAAAACATGCGTCTCAAGACCCAGGTGGCCAACCAGTCAACACGAGGTGCGCATCTTCGGTCTTCATCTTGTACTCTTCTTGACCCTCGTTTGTCTTCAGCTCTCATCTCTCCCAACATAGTCCAGGCAATAGGTGCCTTGGTCGATGCTGATAGGCAGTCTGACGGTCACGCTGACCAGCTTCGACACATTTTGGAGGAGCTGATAAGCGCGCGCCATGAGCTTTCCCGTCTGGAGGCTCATCAGTCCCATCTCCGGGATCAACTTGCACTTGTTCGACGGCAGCAGCTGGACGGACAGCTTGATGCGACTTCACTGTGCATGCAAGGCGACGACCTCGCGCGACGAATTGCCGAGTTGCAAATTGAGATTCAAGACCAGACCGGGAAGGTCCGGTCCTGTCAAGACAGGTACGACGCTTGGACGCAAGAGTCGGGTCGTCGTCGGGTGGAACTAGACCAGTGCCGCCAGCGCTTGATGAACTTGCTGCATCCGTGTTCGACTGCTTCCTCCAGCATAGATTGGTCTGCGTCGGCAACCTTAGTCGCCTCGGAGCAAGACCAAGACCGCTTGCAGCAGGACCAAGACCGACATCGTTCATTGGCTGATATTCAGCAGCCCGAAATTGCACAAAAATCGAAGAAGCGCGCGGACGCGCTGGGTAGATCGAGGGCGCGGGGAAATGCGCGTGGACCCGGACTCGGGGGGAAGCGTGCAGTGCCTCAGAAGCGAGCCAAGACACAGGCGCTTCTTATGGACTCGGACTCAGACATGGACGACATCTACAACCCCTCGGAAAGTCGAGCGCCCTCGCGCCGTACTGCAAGTCGCATCCATCACACAGAGGTCTCGTCTGAGGAGGACTCCAGCGAAGGGTCCGGCGATTCCGAGTTCATGATCCCCATCCAGTCCAAATCACAAACGAATTTACGTGAAAGTTTCATCCAAGTGGCGTCGGCATTGGGGTCATAACAGAAGACCGGTTTGCCAAGTGACGCCACAACAGTATCGACATCAGCGAAGCCGGCGCCTTCGGTTCTCCCGGGACATCCGAGCTTCACAAGTACGCTATACTGAAGAACATGGCGGTTGACACCAGCTCCCTTCCGCCGCGGACGTTTGAAATCACTTTGCCGTGGTCGTCGGGGCAAATCGGCTGTTTGCGCCGGTCTACCCTGACCAAATAGCTTCTGGACCGGTCTTTCTCTCGTCCGGACTCCTGGCTTTTTCCACAGGTCAAGAAAACCCCTGCCGCGTCTGCATGGAGGGCGGACCTGATTACGTCGGCGCAGATCTCCCGCCTATACGGCGATGAGCCATGGAAAATTTTCGAACACCCCAAGATAGGACTTGTGTTCCACTTGACTCCGTGGATCGGCACTTTGCTAGGCCGGGTGAAGAATTTCAACAAGATCCACGGCCAAGCAATTTGGGAAGCGTCCCACTTCTTGATGCTTCCCCCCGACCGGGTGCGACAAGATCCGGGCCTGGCGACGTTCCAGAGCAAGCGCAAGCGACGTCGAATTCGAGCGGTCGAGGCTTGGCAATACCTGTGCCAGTACATTTTGGACGGGATGAGAGCTCGCGAGTGTGACGTAGACGTGTTCTTGTACCCGGTGTTCCTCTACATGCCAAGGCGTCGCGTTGAGAAGACCAGACTGCTGGCCGACGACGGCACATGGTACCCCAGTCTTGATTGCGCTGAGACGGTCGCAGACCTCAAGGATGCTTTGGTCCAGCTTGACCGGAAGGACCCATTGCGTAACCAGTTTCAGGATCAAGTATAGAATCATCCGTCGACGTTCATCGGCCGTCTGTGGGGCGATAGCAAGTGAATTCGAAGGTAGTCGACCAGATAACTCGTAATACATGTCATCATTTCTTCTTCATATGTCTGATCATCAAATCACTTGAACTAATTTCACCACTTTTTCCATAGTTGCACCGAACACGTTATCGTAAACAGTTCCACTCCCATCACGAAAAATAGTCATCACATGCATCATTCCGCTACTCCAATTCGTCACAGTTCATCACAATTTCACATCAACTCCGGACCTTCCACATCTTCACACCGGTCTAGACCGACCGATGCTACTGCGTGTCTTGGTCTTGGCCTTCATGGGTCCGCATCACTGCGAAGCGATTACGACTGACTCGTTCTCGTTCGAACTCTCGTAGAAGAGCCCCACAATTCAAGTCGAGCTCGTCGACCCAAGTTGATTCATCATGGTCCTTCCATCGGACCAGGTACTCTCGGTGAGTCAGACCGAACCTGGTCTTCTTGGTCGACCGAACACCTAAGACCTTCTCCACTTCAAACTCGTCTTCCTCTAATGGTCGTTCCCAAATGTCCTCCGGCAGTAACGCTTCATCGAAATCAGATCTTTTTTCTTCGTCTACCAGACAGGGAGTTTTGGGTCGATCAGGAAATTTTCTCGGACCAGCTTCAACTTGGATACATGCACGATCGGGAAGACCTTGTAATCTGTACCAGTTGTTACTAGACGGGCAGCGTGCTCACCGATCAGCTCGGCAACACGGAAAGGGCCGTGCCACATTTGTGAGCCAGCTTCTTCGCATAGCCCTCTTTCACTCGGTCTTGGTATATCCATACCCTCGCCCCTGGTTCTATACCGTGGGGTCGGACCTGGTCATTGGTCCGGTCTGCCCGGTCTTGTGTGGCCTGACGCATCTTTTCGTTGACGACTTCTTTTGCATGCTGGTAGTGTTTCTGGACCTGCATGCGCCAGCGTCGAGCATCGCGATCGCGGGTCCGGGTGCAACCGATAGGTATCGCAGCTTCCAGTGTCGACCGAGGGTCCCATCCATATGTCAGATAAAAAGGCGTTTCTCCTCGGACCCGATCGGTCGACGAGTTGAGTGCAAACACCAGCCTTTCCGCATACTCGTCCCAATCTCGCTGGTCTGGGTCAGCAACGTACATCTTGATCGCCCTCATTATGGTCTGCACCATGCGTTCCGCCGATCCATTTGCTTGCGGACGATATGCCATCGTCGCACTCTGTTTCTGGCCCAGCATGTTATTGAACGACCGGAACACCTCGGCCATAAAACCGGGTTCCCGATCGTGCCTGATGACCTCGCTGGCGCCGAATCTTCGGAACACACATTCTTCGTTGCTCTGGGCGATCTGCTCCGCAGACCGAGATGCACTTGCCTTCGCAATAACTAGACCGGTGAACAGGTCTACCCAGATCAGCAGCTCAGTGTTGCAGCGCGTCGATCTAGGCAGTGACGGTATGTGGTCCATCGCTATGACCTGGAAAGGGTATGTAGCTTCGATATTTCCGGGCGATCGCCCCTTGATTACCGGTCTACCCTTTCCGGTCTTGCAATCCGTGCAACAGCCCACATATTTCTGCACACTGCGGAAAAGACCTCCCCAGTGGAAGTGGGACCTGATATTTTGATAGGTCCTGCCTATGCCCTGATGTCCCCCTTCTATACTCACGTGATAGTGATGAAGGACATCCGGTTGCAGCAACTCGGGGATCACTAATTTCGCCAGTCGGTCCCGGTCTGCACTTTCTTGGTCGGCATCGCGGCAGTAGTACAATAATACATTATCATCCACTTCGTAGCTATCCGCGATTTTGATGCACTCTTTCGCTTGATCGTTCGTCAACTTAGACAGTTCAACACGCAGTTAGGTCTTCAGGTTCATAATCCATTCTTCTTCGTCCTGCGCCTTGAGGATCCGTTCCATCTTTAACTGTTGCACTGCATATTCGTTCAAACATTCCTTCGGGAACGGTCGGCGAGACTTCTGAGCTTTCGATCTAGTCGCGACCATCACATGCACCTGGACTGGGGCGTTCTTGGGTCCGATCACCTCTGGGAGCCTGTTTATATTCACCAATTCATCCAGAACGGCCTTCTCGGTGATCGTAGCCCCGGTCTGGTCTTGCATGGCCTTGGTCTCGAGGTAGTTGGCGCTTCTGTTCCAGTCCCGTTTCACGTGCAATAGCTCGTGGTTGGGGTGGTCCTTCAATGCATTCATTACTCGATCAATTAGTGTCCTTAGTCGTGGAGCCTTGCAGTATATCTCTCCGGTGATCTGCCTGATCACTAGGTTGGAGTCACCACATATGATGACTCGCCCCTTCTCTTGAGACGACAGCAGGCCCAGACATAGAAGTACACCTCGGTACTCCGCCTCGTTAACAGTAATGTCCGGCGTGAAATCGGCAGCGGCTGCAACTATAGACCATTGCGGAAACTTCCACAATATGGCACTATAGGCGCCGACCTTCTTCTTCACGCTTGCCGATCCGTCAAAACATAAGACCAATAGCTCTTCATCATGGTCGACGGTCGGTGGCGGTCTCGAAACTGACTGCCGAGGTTGCTTCCTCGGAGAAATCGCTATCAATGCCTCGTCCACTTCAGACCGAGGGGTGATACTGGCAGCTAATGTGCCCAATATCTCTTCCTCGCCCCTGGTGCACTTAACGACCTCGAGGGTCCACTGCGACAAGACCGCCGACCATCTGCCTAGACGTCCGTCCATCCCATTGGATGATAATAGCCAGGCCAAAGTAGACCGCCTTGACAGGACCTTTATAGGTCGGCCGACCAGCAGGTTGTAACACACATCCAGAATTTCCAGCAACGCCAGAATTTCTTTCTCGACAATTCCATAGTTCACTTCATTTGGCTTCAGCGTTCTGCTCGTGAACGTGATCGGATGGTACACACCATCATGATCTTGTACTAGAGTGGCCGAAATGGCCCACTGACTAGCATATACAGTAATGGTCGGGGCCTTTTCGGGATCGAAATGCTTCAAAATCGGTGCTGTCGCCATCTTAACCTTCAACATACCAAAAGAAAACTTTGCACGCTTCATATGGTCTTCGGCCTCCAGTTGCGGACAATCTGCAGCAGGACCAGAGTCGGCGCCCCCATGTAAAGTTGCCCGGTCTTCTTTGCGCAACATATGGTAGTCCACTTCCCGGAGCTCGTACAGCACAGCCGCGTAGATAGCAAAGTCTTCAATGAATCGGCTATAATAATTCAAGCTTCCCAGGAAAGACTGCATTGCCTTCAGCGATCTGGGGAACGGGAGGTTACTCAGCGAATCCAGGTCCTTGGGATTAGCCTCTAGACCATTGTTCGAGACCATATGGCCTAAATAGGCGACCTTGGACATACCCCAAAAACTTTTCACGGCACTGATAGACAGGTTCCAGCGGTCGCATGTCTCCAACAATCGTTCAACCTTCTCGCACAGATCGTTCCATGACGAGGCAGGTATCAGAATATCGTCGATGTACGACCGCCTCCCTAGAACGGACGGTCTTATTTCCCGATCGGGTTCACCCTCTGTAAAAACATCATAGCTTTCAACAGGGTCCGTATCGGTCTTGATCTTGAAGTGTCCGTACAGTGCGTTGTCTATCAGCCTTTGATAGATCTGGGGCGCGTTCTTCAGACCGAACGGCATACGGTTCCACTCGAAAACACCAAACGGTGTCACAAACCCGGAAATCTCACGGGCTCGATCAGTCATCGAGACCACCCAAAATCCACTTGCCATGTCCAGCGAACAATACCACAAGGTCTTGTCCAGGTCTTCCAACAGATCATTAATCAGCGGCATCGGGTACACCATGAGTTTAGTCAACCGATTTACCAGCCGATAGTCGATGCACAGTCTAATGTCAACGCCGTTCTTCTTGATAACAATTACGATCGGCGAGGCCCATGGCGAGGTCGACGGTCTAATAATCTTGGTAGCCAACAGTCCTTTGATAAGATCAGAAAGCTTTTCCCGGTACTGTGTCGCCACGCGTCGACATCGCTGAGCAATCGGCTTGGCATCTCCAACGTCAATATCGCAAATCGCACCACGGGATGCAGGTGGTAAGGCGTTGCCCTTTCCGATCAGCAGATGTCTTTTCTTCCATATGGTATTCTTCAAATGCTCGATCTGGTCTGGACTGTTAAGGTCTTGATCACCCACTTGTAAATCATCCATTGTAACTTCGGGAGAGTCGGCAGACACTTCAGGGAGGACTGCCATTTGGCTTTCCAGCTCCTGAATGTACTGTTCCCCGCCTTCATGTATACAGACTTGTTCATCTTCTGGGGTGATATCACCTAGACCATCTGGACCGGCTGAACGCCCCTGGTCTTGATCGACGGGCTGTCCTTCACTGATATCGGTCTGATTAGGAATACCGTCATGGTCCGACCTAGCAACTTCATGTTCCCCTTCTTCCGTTTCTTGCTCCGCTGTAGCCTGGTCTTGTGCTGACACCACGTTGACTAACCTTGGCTCGTCTAATTGATGGTCCACCGTTCCTGGTGACTGCGGCGCCTTTCTTCGGACCAACATCTTTTTTGGGGTGACATAACTTGGCCTTTCCACTAAAGGTGAGGTATCCTCTTCCACCGACCCATCATCGCTGATAAGATCTGTGGTCGATTGGTACGCCAGGTTTTGCCACTCGACATACCGCCTCGACCCAATCGAGACGAACCCCATCTTCCTTGGTACCTTTCCTTCTGCTAACCACATGCCGACAATAGTGTTATTGTCCAGTGTCAGCGGCTTGTCACCGATATTGGTAACACGGACAAAATCACGTCGACCAGCACTCTTTACGAAGGCCGAGACCCACCGATCTCCCCTGGTCAACCATAACTTCCTCGAACGGAAACCTTTCTCGACCGGGGTATCGGCAGACCGACAGACTGGGATAGGGAGGTCTTGATCCCGCCGGACCAGATCGGTATACGAGCCATACAAAGGTCTTCGACCAGCCAACTGGACCTGGACCTCATCCGGGAGTGTAAGCACTCCATGTGACAGGTCTAGGCGAATACCAGCTGGGACCATGAAATCCATTCCTAGTAAAGCGTCTTGACCAGCCAACTTGCCAACCCAAGCGCTGAAAAAGTAGACCAGCGATCCCGACAAAGTAATTTTCACACGCGTTCTTCCTTCGGTCATATAAGAGTTTTCACCGATCCCGACGCATTCTTGTCTCTGAGTATCGTCTATACGACATCCGACCTTACGAGCAAAGGCGGAGTCGATTATCGAGACTTCAGCTCCAGAGTCGAACAACATCGTCGCTTTCTGGTTATTAATCTTGCCGCAGGCTTTCGCCTGCTTGAACCATTTATCAGGCGCGTGATACTTCCAGTATACGCGGGATTCTCCAGGCAGAAAGTCCAACTGCATAACCACCTTAGTCCGGGAGTACTCATCGGTCTTCAGACTGTAGACCGGATGGTCTCGGTAGACGCAATTTGGAATAGAACGTGTATTGTCGGTCTTATCCTCCTTGCCGACATATGCATAGATGTGAACCGTAGAACGCTCGGCTCGATCCAGATTCCAACCTGGCGAGCGTTCTAGTTTAACATCTTTTCCGTGTCCGGCGGCAGCATCCCCGCGTGCTTGTACGGCACGTAACACTTGCGTATCACGTTAAATACTTCTTCAATCTTGCAGTGGCCGGCCTCGTGGATCTCTCCACATGACTTGCATACGAAGAGGCAGTGGTCAGTCGGGTGGCCGCGTCTCTCGCACTTCTTGCACACCATCTTCCTCCAGCAGTTTGGACCATCATGTTTGCTCGACCCACAGTGGGAGCACTTCTGACGAGGTCGGTCTGGATCGTACTTGCTTCCGTTCCTTCCCTTCCGGTCTACCTGGTCGGACTTCTACCTGGTCTTCGGGGCAGGTCCCGCAACATAGACTTAACGATACTGGTCTTCATCCGACGACTCCTGGCTGGATTGACTCCCACTTTCCCCTTCCGATCCCGTGCTGTCTTTGGCTACGATCGCCTTGACCGCTCGGGTCGGTCTGGTCCAGGGACTCTTGACCGGATCGGTCTGGTTCTGGGTATTGTATCGGTAGCGACCTGATCCACCAGCACTCTTCGCCCTCATGCTACGCGACTGCTGTAGCGTCCGTAGAGTATGTTCAACTTCACCCGCGTCCCTAAGACGCAGCAGAGTAAGCTGGTCCGCCAGTTCTTGATCGTCCAGGGTACTAATGTAGTGACCCACATGTTCCAGAGCAGCACCGTTCGGCGGGTTATTCTCTTTAATTGTTATGCCGGCACGACGTGCAGCCACGTTCAACCGATGCAAATACTCGATCGGTGTCTCTTCGCTCCGCTTCTGCATATGGTGATACTTGCGGGCACTCGAAAATCCGGAGTTACAATATTGCCCTTCAAACTCTGCACATAGCTGGTCCCAGTCAGACCGGACATCCCGACCTAACTGTTGGATCCAGTTGGCAGCCGGTCCTTTCAACAAATCCCGGAGAATTAGACACCTTTCACTTTTCGGGGTATGGTCTCGCAGGAACGCAGACTTGACCCGACCGAACCAAGACCGGGCCTGGTCTTCATCAGTATCCTTTCCAGTGAAGTCCTTGAGGTCGGTCGTCGCGGCCATACGGATGTGCGGAATCGCAGCAGATCCAAAATCGTAAGCAATAGTGGAGGCTAGGTTAGACTTGCGTCGCTTGTCAGCGCCCGTACCGTCTGACCCACAGTGGTCGTCAAGACCGCCGACCAACTCCATGTCACAGTCACTTGTCTTGCTTGGTCTACGCAGTCTGGCCGGTTGCGGCTTGCGCTTCCCTTTGCCGACTTGCTTATCACTTCGAGTGGGCTTGTACACATATGTTACCGATTCCATATCCACATCTCGGCAAACATTGGCACTTTTCTGGGTAGACCGGTCTTGGACATGTGGGCGCAGAGGTGGTCTAACCCGGTCTTCCATGAAACGCTCCATCATCGTCTCAAACATGGCATGGACGTTAGCTGGAGTCATGGGCAACGTGTTGATACCCTCCTTTTGCGGAACTGAGGCCTGTGGGGGTCGCTGGAGCCCCGAATGGCAAGCAGCTCTTTGCTGCCGCACGTCCTTTTTTTGTTCCGGCTGGGCATGATCCGCCCCCATGGTCATCCGCTCGACACCAGTCTCCAACTCTGATGAACTGTTCGAGGCCGGTGGAGATTGATAAACCGATTTCGTCATCATAACCAATGTCAACAAGCGCTGTGGAGACTTCTGCGACCTTCACTGCTGCGGTGGGAGTTGGGCGGCGAACCGCCCCCACCAGTGGGACCAAATGGTCGTGGAAGGTCAACATCGACGATTTCAGCCTCCAAGTCTCAAATTCAAATAGTTTTTGGACATCGGCGGGGTTCTGCATTTTAATGCCAACCTCCGCCAACATTGCCACCAAGTTCTTCACCAACAGTAATGGTCGATCACTCTGGATCGGCTCGGTAGTGGGACAGAGAAGATGGTCGGGGATCTGGAGGTTCAACACCCAAAAGACCACGTCAAAGCGAACAAATCGTTTCAGCTCAAAAATGTAATACATCTTGTTTAGGTCTTCTTCAGTGATGCCTCCATCTCCGACCTGCGACTTTTCTTCGAGGTCGTCTTCGTCGGCCGGCATTTCCAACCCTTTCTTGGGAATCTTGGGTAGCTTGGGAACCTTGGGGAGGTTGGTCTGATCGTTCTGATCAGCCTCCAAGTATTTTTCGTCTTTTAATTTTTCATCAACTTTTTTATGCACATACATAGGATCAGGACAAATGTCCTGATCCTTTCCGGAACTATAGAAAGACTTGCTATAGTCCCGATCGGCTCCGGTGGGAGCCTTTTGGGGAGGAAAAATTTATTAATCCCGATCTGGTCCTCCACCAGGACAGATCGGACATCGCCATCTTTATCTTACAACGAAGACGTAAGGTGATAGCTTTTCCTTACGCCCTCTCCAGAACGATTCCAAATTCATATCTTCAAATTCAATCTTTGATGACACCTCGCGGTGGTATCCACGATCACCAAGTGATCCGGGCACGCGCACCATTGTGGTGGAGTCAAGTTCGAAATCGAATACATTTGTATCGACAACCTGACCACCACCATCGTGCCCAGCCTTCCAACTTACGGGGGGGGGGGGTCCCGCGGACCTCCATTCGAAATCTGGTCCGATCGCCCGCTGCTGGCAGACGACCGGTCATCATCCAAAGACACTTGTTCCGATTCACTTAAGTTTATCTCACCTTGTGTACCCGATGGAATGGGCTAGTTACACACTCGGTGGATCGGGATCGCAGATCGATCTGATTCGGTCTTGAATATGAGACCGTGCTGGCTAGGTGTACCTGGGGCGGAACTCTTCACCCCAGGTACATACAGACCAGAAACACTTCCAGAAGATAAATTCCAATAGGTCGATCGTCCCTGATTGGTTAAAATAACCAAAGGTTCGAAAACTTTCAACCCGGCCAATACTGGCCTCAACCGTGGTGTACCAATGTACACCAACACTCAGTGTTACCCGAATGTAACCCCGTTACATCCTCCCCCATCAAGACTATTGCTTACGCAATAATCAAAATTTTGTTGGAGAACTCCAACGCCAGTTCCCCTGGCCATCCATATGTACACCTCTAGTGGTGCTATGGCGTCTCCTCTAGAAGAGGTAGACTACTCCGAAAACTCGGACGTGGATGCCTTTGGGGATACCTCCCCAATGGTGAGCCGCTCCGACAGCGCCGAACGGCGTTGTCGGCAGCCTAATCCCTTCCCCACACGAGAGGAAAATGCACTAACCAGTGCGACACCCCTGCCTGTATCGGATGATACATCCGAAACGCCAAAGGCTATCATCACTAATGATTTGGACGCAGCTCAAGACTCCCAGCTTGCCGCACAGGCACTAAGGGCAGAGTTACGCGCCCCCAAACGCCTGCCAAGGGCGGCATATAATTTTGACGGTCCTCGTGACCTTCCAAAGTGGGCTAGGCGTGTGGTAAGGAATGGGTTAGCATCCTATACCCCTGCCCCCGCGGCTGAACAGCCATATCAATGCGAGAGCCAGGAGAAACTCCGGCAACAACTGCTTGCACAAAAGCAGTTCACTAGCGTCTCATACCGAGAGCGACTAGAAAGGCAGGCACAAGGTGCCCCTGTTGAGAACCTCCGCGAGGTTCCTTTCGTTCTTTCTCCGGGAGAAAGTGCCAATGACGAAGAGAAGAAGTTCCGCGCTTGGGCGGAAGGGGAGAAGCTTCTCCCCAGCTTCGATGAGCTGCATGACAGCTATTCCCGTCGAGACATTTGGGTGGAGAGGGTGTTGCGCCTTACATTTGCCAAAGATAAGGCGATGGAGCAACTACGTGCTCCGTATCGCACGCGCTACGCCAGCGTACCTGTCTCCACCATGGTGTCCGAAGACAGTGTGAGCGTCACATCTGCCTCCGGCCAACTCCCACTTATTGGGAGTGAAGAGGCTTCTCATGCCCCTCTGGTCGTTGATCTACAGCGGGATTCTCCCGATCAAAAGCGTCAACGACGTCGCGGCAATCCTGCCGTAGGGGAGTCTCGAACTCCCACGAACTCTGTGAGTGTGGATAACATCTACACTTCACCATATACTGGGTTTGACCCCGATGATGGCGCCTCGCCATCAGCCGCTCCACATGAAAGTGTGGAGTACTCTCCGCATCGAGCATTGGAGGAGGAGGTTGCACAATTGCGACGTGAGATTCGTGCGCGCTGTGATCGAAACAGCCTTCGCATCCATGATCTCCACGAGGGGATCAGCGATGAGCGGGATGCCACTGATCGCTGCGAGAGGCAGCTTGCCTCTCTCGAGACGACCGTTGCGGAGCTTCGTGGTCGCATTTTAGCCCTTTCGGGCTTCCTTCGCCCTGCGGTGCCTTACGGCTATCCGCCTTTCCACCTTCCTCCAGGAGGGGCCCCGCCTCCGGGCCCTGGTATGGCTTAAGAATACCGACATAAAAGGTTGGATGCTTACGCATCACCTTCGGGATATCCAAGGTATACGATAAGCCCTTTCGGGCTAGTACCTTAAAGGGTCCCACAATCTGGGGCGCAGTTTATTACGCAACACATTTGAAACTGCATGTGTAGGAAGATTTTTAGCGTTTAAAAAAACACTTTCTTCCACTTTGTATACCATTTTGTTACGCCGCCCCTTGCGGTCAGCTTGCTCCTTCTGCTTGTCTTGGATTTCCGCCATGGCATCGCAGACGTGTCTTAAGACACTAAGGCGCGTCGATAAAAACTTATCGATGTGCTTTTGCACAGATACAGGGCTGACATCGGTGAATCCTCCCCCCTCAAGCCCTGGGACACACACACGTGGCGTTAACGGAATCCTCGTATTCACCAATCCGTTCACGTAAAACGGGGTAAACCCCGTAGATGCATGTACCGAATTGTTGATAGCAAATTCAACCATCGGGAGCATCTCACTCCAACTCTTTGGAGAATCCGGACAAAAACTCCGGAGAATATCCTCCAAAACGCGATTAACGCGTTCTGTCTAACCGTCCGTCTGCGGATGATCCGCAGTGGACATGAGGAGCTTGGTGCTCAGCACCTTAAACAACGCTCCCCAGAATTGTCCCGTAAAACGGGGATCCCGATCCGACACAACGGAATCGGGTAGACCATGCTGTCGAAAGACACGGTCTAGGATCACTTTCGCTGTTCCTTGTCCATCTATGGACTCTGGCATCGCCGCCAGGTGAGCCATCTTGCTCAATCGGTCTACAAAGACCAATATGCCGGTGTTCCCGTCCTTATCCTTCGGAAAACCGAAGATAAAATCCATGCTAATGGATTTCCAACACTCCATTGGAACCGATAAGCTCGCCAAAGGCGCAGCTGAACTTGCAGAGGGTTTAACCCTCTGACACGTCTCACAGGTGCGTATATACGCACCGACCCACTTATACATATTGGACCACCAATACAAAACGCTTAAAGCGCTGTAGGTCTTATCCCGACCTAAATGACCCCCGGTTGGGGCATCATGTGCCTCAAAGAGGACTCTATACTTCAGTTCCTCATTATTAGTAACTACCACCCGCAGAGTGTCCTCCGCGCTCGTGCTATAAAATAGCAGACCGTCACAGTACCTGTAACGGTGTAAACGAGCTCTAGCTCAACTTGACAGGATTGGCTCAGACGAGCCAAGACCCTTTTCACCTAACGCGTGGATAAGCGTCGTACACTGTGGGTCTTTCTCATACTCCTGGCGTATGAGATCCACCACAGACGTGGTGAAGAATGTCGCGTGAGAGAGCTAGTAATCGGGGCGACGCGGCAACGCGTCTGCAAGCACGTTTTGGTTGCCAGGTTTATACTTAACCTCGAAGTTGTACTCCGCAAGAAGAAGAGCCAACGGGTCATCCGTTGCGAGAGATGAGGCGACTTTGTCGCTGTCCGTAAGGACGCGTGGTCAGTATAAACCACGAACGGCTTTGAGCCGAGTAGGTGAGTAGGTGAACCCTAAATTTGACAAGAGCATGCTTCATTGCAAGTAGCTCCTTGTCATGAACGGGATAATTCCGTTCTGCAGCTTTAAGCTGCCTCGACTCAAACGCAATTACGCGTTCCCTTCCTGCATCGTCTGCTTGTAACAAAGCACATCCGATTGCGAAATCGGAGGCGTCGCAGACGACACTAAATGGTTTCCCAGAGTCTGGGAGAGCAAGAACGGGAGCTTTTAACAAGCTCCCCTTAACCGCTTCAAAAGCGTTTTGGTGTTCAGTTTCCCAACACCAATCAACATCCTTCTTAAGAAGGTCGGTCAATGGCTTCGCCATTTCAGCGTAGTTCTCGCTGTACTTGTGGAGATAGTTGGCTAATCCTAGCCACTTCCGTAAATCTATAAGATTTACAGGCGAAGGCCACTCCACAATGGCTTTCCCCTTCGCGGGATCCGCCCGCACTCCATCCTTACCGATGAAGCATCCGAGGAAAGGAATTTCCTCAGCACCAAATATACACTTGGATGCGTTTGCATATAACTTATGCTCTCGCATACGTTCGAGCACTGCTCGAAGGTGTATCAGATGCGTCTAAACATCAGACGAGTCGCCTTCCGCACGACTATGGACGAATATGTCGTCGAAGTACGTCTGAGCGTACTTCCTATGAGGGCGGAAGAGTTGAGTCACCAAGCGATTGAAAGTCGCTGGTGCATTTAAAAGCCCTTGTGGCATAACAAGCCACTCCCACAGCATGCTACTAGGCGTGCTAACCGCTGTCAGCGGAATATCGGACGCTCGCATGAGCACCTGATAATACCCCTCCACCAGATCTAAGGCACTGTACACAGTACAGCCCGCCATATTGTTCTGGAGGACATCCTTACGAGGAATCGGAGTCTGCATGGGTACAGTAGCTGCTTTCAGCTTGTTATACGCATGAACAATGCGCCATTTTCCGTTCGGTTTACGAACACAAAAAGTGGGAGATGAGTGGGGAGACTTACTCTCCCGTACCATCCCTGCCTCTTCTTTCCCCTTGAAGAATGCGTCGATGACGTCGCATTGTTCCTTGGGGAGAGGCCACTGCCTAGTGACGCAGTATTTGGTTCCGGGAACCAAATCAATTTCATGTCGGACTCCCCGATCCGGTGGTAACCCCATCGGCGGGTTGTCACTAATGACATCTCCAAATTCCTTTAGTAAGGAATGGTAAGGGTCCTCAGGATCCGCGAGGATCTTGAGGCCGCTTCGGGCATTTAATGCCTGTTTGGTTTTCACCAAAACTGACTCGTCCATCGTGGATGAGGAGTTCAACTCCTCTTCCGGACGCAACACGACGACCTCGTCGATTTCATCTGCTTTCAAAGCAGTCTCAAACTCGTTGAAGGACATCTCCTCCAACGACAACAGTTCGCCTACCCCAGGCAACCGTTCCAGGCTTACGCCTTATGTGACAACACCTTTCACACTATTCAGCATCCTGTAGGACTGCTGACTACTGCCCTCGGTACTCATCCCGAGACCCAGAAGGGGGGAGTCAATTGCCCCATCTACTGGAAGCGCCACGCGCCTATCCACAGAGGTCTCTACCGCTACCACCGGTGACTCGCCGGTATCACCTATAACGGCGTAATCGGAATCATTTCCGACGTGCGAAAGAGACGAACTTCGGGTCTCTTCGCTTGGAAGCGCCTCGCGCTTAACCACAGGGGTCTCTACCCCTACCACTGGAGTCGCAACTTGTTCGGCGGACACGGCGTGTTCGGAATCAATTCCGACCTGTAGAAGAGACGAAATTCGGGTCTCTTCTCTAATCGCCTCGCGCTTACCCTCAGAGGATTCCACCTCTATCACTGGCAGCTCACCAGTCTCGCCTACATCGGCGCGGGGATTAACCGCCGAATCCCCCTCGTTAAGGAACTCTTCCTTAACGCCATTGGGAATGATCGTTTCAGACATCCCAATCTCTGGCATCTCATGCTAGAATCGCTTTTGCGATCGAGTAAAGGTGGGTTCATCACTCGCCAATGCTTCACCCGACCGCGGGTGCGTTGAGCCAATGGACTTAGCCTTCCAGTCTATCCATGGCTCGTGGCGTTCCAGCCACTTCATGCCCAGAATGAGGTCATACCTCGAGTCCAAATCTAGTACTAGGCAACGTTCTAAGCTGTCGAAGTCTGCAAACTTCAGCTTAAGGTCAATCGAGACCTTGGGTACAGAAACCTGTACGCCCGTCGCTAGATGGACCGAGACAACGTCACGAGAACGTGCCTCTAGGGCCTCGGCATACAGCCGACTCTTCACAACAGAAGCCCGTCTGACATAATTGTCAGACGCTCCAGAGACTATCAAGACTCTTCAAGGCTTATCCAAAGCCTTTCACGTCCGCAAGGACTACCAGCAAACCTGGCTGGTACACCAACTCGGTGCTAGAAAGCACCGCTTCCCTCGGGGATTTGTGCTGTCGTCCCCTACCCTGGGGCTTAACAGCACTGAGGGGTCCCCCAGTAGGGCGCCCCGCACCTACTGAGAGCCGTCGTTTCCCGACGGCTTGGACAAGGGCTTTTTCCCCACCCTTAATCCCTTGTAGCGAGTGTCTCGCTGGGGATTTTTCGGACATCTGTTCTTCAGATGATCCATGCTCCCACACAGGAAGCACCTCAGCGGCCCACGCCGCTGAAGAATAGCCAAGAGCTCTGTCTCGAAGCTCTGTGAAAAAGAGTCCGAATGACTCTTAGCGGGATGTTTCTCCTCCGCTTCGACCTGGCTCAGGTCCATGGGTTCGGGACCCACCTTAGAGGAACGGAAGTTCCTCTCGGCATTGAACGCCATCTTGAATGCCTCTTCCAGGGATTCGGGTCGGCATCGGAACAATTCCGAACGTGCTGGCCCTTCTCTCAGGCCTCCCATGAAGACGGGGATGGACACATCGTCCGAATACGCTTTCGCGTACATCCCTGCCAACAGGGGCTTAAGCTCCTGGATATAAACCTCCAGGTCCTTATTGCCTTGAAGGCACCTCAGGAACGCCAGTTGATTCTGGAAAACCAGATCAGGCGTTGCGTACATGTTCATAAGCTTCTGCTTAAGGACCTTCCATGTTGGAAACACGTACTTGACTGATTCCGAGCATGTAAACGCCCATGTACGGGCTTTGCCCGTCAGATGGGTCAATGCAAGTCCCACTTGCAAGTGATCAGCGGTCATGTTCGCTGCGGCGAAGGCCGTTTCGACCTCTCGAAACCAAACATAAAGGTTGTCACCCTTCTCTCCGGTGGACTCCTTTATCTTAAACGATGATGGAGGGCGCACCCCCGTGGAATGACCTCCACCGCAACTCGCCTCATGAGCGATAAGGGCATTTACCCTTGCCTTTACGGCCTCAAGGCCCTGCTCCACTAGGGGCTTCATACCTTCTTCCCCCGTTAAGGGTAACAGCCTTTTAAAGGATTCCTGCTGGACGAGGGTCAAACTATCCCAATCGTCCTGATTCATCCTTTGCAGAGGATGCCTAGTCTACCAACACAGGTGTTGGATTGACTACAAGTGCTAACAGATGTAGCCGGTGCGTATACGCACGGTGCGGCTAGCGCACAGAGGAAGACTTTCCTTAAAGCGGCGTTCGCCGCTACTTAGCCGATACGCCCTTATTAAGGGCTTAGTAGGAGAGAGCTCTCCTACTCGGGGCCAAGATTCCCGGGTTAGTTTACTGTAGCCTTTGCTAGTGCCTTAACGGCAAGGCTCCCTTACTAAGGGTGTAGCTAAGGGGAGGGCTCCCCTTACGCTACGGCACTCACTACACGCACGACCGGTCGAGGTCGTGCGTCTGTAAGATAGAGTGAAATGTAAACTGAATATATTTAATATGTAATTAGCCTAACTTAATTTAAACTAATATAAACTATATTTAATACTAAATAGAATATTCCTAATTCGTACCTAGATAAAATGTAGTGTACACACCTGTGTACAGACACGTGGATGGCTGACACACCACCACACCAGGGGCCCATGTCCTGATTGGTTAAAATAACCAAAGGTTCGAAACCTTTCAACCCGGCCAATACTGACCTCAACCGTGGTGTACTCATGTACACCAACATTCAGTGTTACCCGAATGTAACCCCGTTACATCTGCCATGACCCAATAGATCTTGCATGCTTACTGAAACCTCAGAAGCTTGATTGACGTTCTCTTTTTCGGAGCACATCGACGGCACTCGAAATGTCTGAGCGGACATGATCTCTTGATGGGCACCCGGAGGTGGCGATTCGACAATTCCAGCGATGTGACGAGAACAGTCTCGGCTAAGAATACGCGTTGCACGTCGGCGATAGCTCGGTATCTGGTGCGGATGCAGATGGGACCAGTCAACTGGAGCGGGTCTCTCCCGAGTGTAGATACGTCCGCTGTCGTCAGGGATGGGATTCATGCAGATTTCGCAACTGTCGGCCAGTGGCGACCACCACACCGACCATTCACCTTCAGCTCATTGTGTTTTTGTCGATGGTAGCCGAACTGAGGAAGGCACAAGAACAGCTTGTCATCAACAACGTCCAAGGTCTCAAGATGAACGGCAACGGCCTGTGGTGTCTCGCCGATCGAATCTAAATGAAAAGACGCCATGAAGCTACTCCTCGTTGTCTTTACTGTGGACCGCAGGCGTGAAGCACTGGCCTACTTTCACGTCTCTTCTCCGCGATCACTCGTAACGAGTTCTTTATTCGGTGAAGGGTTGCAGCGATGGATGTGCACGCTTCAAGAATCATGTTTGCTCTGATAACTCGTTTGGGTGACCGAGGAGATCAAGGTAGAATCCTCCGTTTTGCGGGTCATCAAACAGCATCACTGGAACAAGGACACGCGTGTATATAAGCTGGAAGGGCCTCGTCGAGCCGATTGGCGGACCCGAGGGATTGTATTTATTCACTGTAAAGTACATTCCCACGATTATCCACAAGTACGCGGTCATAGTGACCGAGGCGTGCAGCCTCGCAGTTGGGAGGATTGCAAAGTCACGGTGAATCGTGGGATGGTTTGTACCCGGGCTTCTTGTGCACGGCCCGTGCTCGTTATCGTATGGGAGACGACGGGATAAGCCCAGATACGGTTCGTGACCACCGCTTCTTCGACCCGGATTGGTTCCGTGTTGCAATAGTTGCCGAAGCTGTGGATGGTCGAACGGACGCGCTTGTGCTGATACCGCAAAAACAGGAGTGATTGTGGCACTTGTGGTGAAGTGGAGAAGAAAGTATATGACCAGTTTAACCCGGTATACCTCCAATTAGTTTGGAGCGATCGGTCTGGTTAAAAGGGAAGAGGATTTTGAGCCAATTGTGTCTCAGAGGTGTCAAGTACGCAGTATCGTTTGAGCGATCGGGCTGGTTAAAAGGGAAGAGGATTTTGAGCCAATTGTGTGTCAGAGGTGTCAAGTACGCATTTTAGGTGAGCCGCGCGAAGTTTCATGTATTTTACATATTAGGTTTTTAATGGATATTAAATATAGTTTCAATGAAATTTCAATTAAACAGTTCGTTGTTTCTTTTTCTTACGCATAGGTCTCCCCCTCCTACCGCGGAGTCTTTGGGAGCGGCGGTTTATATGGTGAAGTGTACCACAAATTTGGTCACTTTTTGGTCAAGGCAGTTGGTCCAATTTCGGATTGGTCTAAACAAGGGGGGCTTTTCAGCCTATCAAATTCAAGGAGTATCAAGAACGCTGGTCTTGGGTGAGTCACTTGACTTTGGGTATTTTACATAATTTTGTGTGGTACATTAGGGACCATAGGGAGGTATTATTATTGGTTAGTTGTGGATTTTCCGGATAGAGGGCTTTTGGTTGTGGTTTTTCCGAATAGAAGTCTTTTGGTTGCGGTTTTTCTAAGTAGAAGTCCTTTGGTCTTGGTCTATACCACAGCAAGGGGTCGCCGTTCTTCTTTTTACGTACATTAGTCGCTTCCGCCCACTGCGGGGTGTTTGGGGGAAGAGGGTTGAATTATCCCCTCTCGCCTATTATACCCGATCTGGACGCGCCGCACGCGCACTTTGGCCACCGGAAGTCCTTCGACGGGAGTACGATTTGGCGATCTCGACACTTTAAGTCAAGTACGTTTGGAACTTGCTATTCACTGGATTGGTCTTTACGTGGAGATATCGTTTGTGGAGTTTCACGGACATATTGGGTTTTCACGTGGACATATTGGCTCATTTTAACATTGGTTGGAGTTTAGACCGGTTTTGGTCTTCTCTCATATTGGTCAGGGGCTAGACCGGTTGATTGGTCTACCCTCTATTATTTCGTATTGGTCAGGTCTAGATCGTTTGGACGATCGACCTATTGGAATCTATCTTTCGGAAGTGTTTCTGGTCTGTACGTACCTGGGGTGAAGAGTTCCGCCCTAGGTACACTTAGCCAGCACGGTCTCATATTCAAGACCGAATCAAATCGATCTGCGATCCCGATCCACCGAGTGTGTAACTAGCCCACTC
Source organism: Peronosclerospora sorghi (assembly GCA_026184515.1). Taxonomy (NCBI): domain Eukaryota; phylum Oomycota; class Peronosporomycetes; order Peronosporales; family Peronosporaceae; genus Peronosclerospora; species Peronosclerospora sorghi. The sequence continues at coordinate 8,029,247 of CM047587.1, read as the reverse complement.
CAATGGGTACACAAGGTGAGATGGTATTAAGTGAATCGGACCAAGTGTCTCTGGATGATGACCGGTTGTCTGCCAGCAGCGGACGATCGGACCAGATTTCGAATGGAGGTCCGCGGGGTACCCCCCCCCATAAGTTGGAAGGCTGGGCACGATGGTGGTGGTCAGGTTGTCGATACAAATGTATTCGATTTCGAACTTGACTCCACCACAATGGTGCGCGTGCCCGGATCACTTGGTGATCGTGGATATCACCGCGAAGTGTCATCAAAGATTGAATTTGAGGATTTGAATTTGGAATCGTTCTGAAGAGGGCGTAAGGAAAAGCTATCACCTTACGTCTTCGTTCTAGATAAAGATGGCGATGTCCGGTATGGCCTGGTGGAGGACCAGATCGGGATTAATATTTTTTTCCTCCCCAAAAGGCTCCCACCGGAGCCGATCGGGACTATAGCAAGTCCTGCTATAGTCCCGGAAAGGATCAGGACCTTGGTCCTGATCCTATGTATGTGCATAAAAAAGTTGATGGAAAATCAAAAGACGAAAATACTTGGAGGCTGATCAGAACGATTAGAACAACCTCCACAAGGTCCCCAAGATGCCCGAAAAGGGTTGGGAATGCCGGCCGACGAAGACGACCTCAAAGAAAAGTCGCAGGTCGGAGATGGAGGCATCACTGAAGAAGACCTAAACAAGATGTATTACATTTTTGAGCTGAAACGATTTGCTCGCTTTGACGTGGTCTTTCGGGTGTTGAACCTCCAGATCCCCGGCCATCTTCTCTGTCCCACTACCGAGCCGATCCAGAGTGATCGACCATTACTGTTGGTGAAGAACTTGGTGGCGATGTTGGCGGAGGTTGGCATTAAAATGCAGAACCCCGCCGGTGTCAATAAATTGTTTGAATTTGAGACTTGGAGGCTGAAATCGTCGATGTCGGACCTCCACGACCGTTTGGTCCCACTGGTGGGGGCGGTTCGCCGCCCAACTCCCACCGCAGCCGTGAAGGTCGCTGAAGCCTCCACAGCGCTTGTCGACATTGGTTCTGATGACGAATCGATTTATCAGTCTCCACCGGCCTCAAGCAGCTCATCAGAGTTGGAGACCGGTGTCGAGCGGATGACCATGGGGGCGGATCATGCCCAGCCGGAACAAAAAAAAGGACGTGCGGCAGCAAAGAGCTGCTTGCCATTCGGGGCTCCAGCGACCCCCACAGGCCTCAGTTCCGCAAAAGGAGGGTATCAACACGTTGCCCATGACTCCAGCTAACGTCCATTCCATGTTTGACGATGATGGAGCGTTTCATGGAAGACCGGGTTAGACCACCTCTGCGCCCACATGTCCAAGACCGGTCTACCCAG
>CM047587.1:7987250-7997889 GCA_026184515.1 Peronosclerospora sorghi | reverse complement strand
TGAAAAAGAACGATGATATATATTAAGTGTTATCTGGTCGACTACTTACGACCTCACTCGCCATCACCCCACAGACGGCCGACGGTCAATGACGGATGCTTTTCAACTTGGTCCTGGTACTGGTTACGCCAAGGTTCTTGTTGGTCTAGTTGGACCAAAGCATCCTTGAGGTCCAAGACCGGTGTAGTGCACCCAAGACCGGGGTACCATGTGCCACCGTCAGCCATCAGCCGGGTCTTCTCGACGCCACGACGCGGCATATGAAGTACAACTGGATATAAGAACACATTGACGTCGCACTCGTGGGCCAGCATCCCGTCCAAAACATATTGGCACAGGGACTGCCAGGCCTCACCCGCTCTGATCCGACGCCTCTTGCGCTTGTTCTGGATGGTCGCCAAGCCAGGGTCTTGCCGAACTCGTTCCGGGGGAAGCACCAGATAGTGGGATGCCTCCCAGATGGCTTGAGCGTGAGTCTTGTTAAAATATTTCACCCGACTCATGAAAGCATTGTCCCACGGAATCGTGTGGAAGATGAACTTCAGCTTGGGATGCTCGAAAATCTTCCACGGCTCGTCAGCGTACGGGCAGGAGATCTGTGCCGACGTGATCAAGTCCGGCCGCCATTCCGACGCGGCAGGAACTTTCTTCGCCGGCGGGAAAAGCCAATGGTCTGGACGAGAGAAAGACCGGGCCAGGAGCTGCTTGGTCAGGGTGGACCGGCGTAAACAACCGATCTGCCCTGGCGACCACGGCAAAGTATCCTCACGCGTTCGTGGCGGAAGGGAAGAACTGTCGATTGCCACGTTGGCCGACAAAGCATCTTTGTGGAGCTTGGACGTCCCAGGCAAGACCGTAGGTGTTGACTTTGTCGACGCATGAGGTGGTGGAACGCCACCATGCGGACCGGTCTTCTTGGTCTGCTCCGAAGTCGATGCAACTTGAACAAAACTTTCATGTGAACTTGTTCGCGACTTGGTTGGGATGGGGACAGCAAACTCCGAATCACCGGAGTCTTCGCCGGAGTCATCCCAGGACGAGACCTCTGAATACTTGGCACGGTCAGCACCGGTGGTCGAGGGCGCTCGATTTTTGGAAATGTTACTGTCGTCATCCTCGTCCAAGCTTGGACCCATGAGAAGCGCCTGCGTCTTGGCTCGCTTATGGGGCACCGCACGCTTCCCTTCGAGTTCAGGGTAGCGCGCTATGCCCCGCGCCCTCGAGCTACCCGGCGCGTCCGCGCGCTTCTTTGATTTGTGTGGAATTTCGGGCTGGAGAATTTCGGCCAATGAACGGCCTTGGTCTTGGTCCCGGTGTAGGTCCACCAAGGCGGCCGACGCAGACCGGTCTACGCTGGAGCCAGCAACCGGATGCCGACGAGGACGCTACAGGTCAACCAAGCGCTGGTGACATTCTTTTAATATCACCCGACGACCGTTCGCTGCCTGCGTCCAATCGTTCGACTTGCGTTCACAAGACCGGACCTCCTCGGTATGGTCTTGAATCGAAATTCGGAGCTCGGTGAGACGCCTCTCGAGATCGTCGCTTTGAACACTCAACGTGGTCTGGTCCAGCAGGCCTTCCGCTTGCTGCTGTTGGACCAGCACAAGCTGCTCCCGGAGATGAAGCTGATGAGCTTCCAAGCGGGTCAGCTTGTTGCGCGCGGTTATGAGCCCAGTCAAAACCTGACGCAGCTGGAGGTCATGCGTGTTCGGCTGCCGATCGGCGGCAAGCAGGGCATTGATCGCCTTGCTGATGCCAGGAGTTATACGGGCTGGAGGTATACGGGCTGAAGACAAACGAAGGTTAGAACAGGTCCAAGGTGAAGACCGGACATGCATGATTACGTTGTTTCGCCTGTTGAGCAATATGCTCCTGGAGACGTGCGATCTCTTCAAGTGCGTCTTGCAACTGCGCGACGGTCCCTGTCTGAGGCCCTGCCGATGTCTGAGGTGCAGTAGAACGATGGGGGCTGCCAGACCGGACCGACCGGACGGGCGAAGTGACATGCGATGACGTGGTATGCGAGGTGCCTACAAGAACGGTCGTTAAGGAAATACAAGGTCAAGTCCAGCAGTGCAAGTACCTGGAACGGATGAAGAAGATGGTTGCTCCATGTCGGAAAAGTCTGAATGACCAAGGTTTAACTGAATTTGATGGACGAGGTCAGACCGTTGTCGTTGTGCGACACGGTCTGACTCGGGGGCGGCTGTGGAGAAGCGTGCCCAAAATTTGGCACACTTCTGGTCAAGTTTCGTCAAGGCATTTGGTCTAATTTCGGATTGGTTTAAGCAAGGGGGGATTTTCAGCCTAACAGACTCAAGAAGTGTCAAGAACGCAAGTTTTGGTGAGTCACCCGACTTGGGTATTTTACATATTTTTGTGCGGGTACATTTAGGGACTATAGGGTAGTAGTTTTTTAGTTGTGGTTTTGCCTAATAAGTAGAAGTTTTTTGGTTACAGGATTTTTCTAAGTATAAATCCTTTGGTCTGGGTTCACACCACAGCTAGGGGTCGCCGTTCTTCCCTTTTCGTACAATAGTCGCCTCCGCCCGCCGCGGAGGGTTCGGGAGCAGAGGGTCGAATTATCCCCTCTCGCCCATTATACCCGGTCTGGAAGCGCCGCACGCGCACTTTGGACCACCGGAAGTACCTCGACGGGAGTACGATTTGGCGATCTCAACACCTCAACTCAAGTACGTTTGTAACGTGCTATTCACTGGATTCGTCTTGGCGTGGAGATATCGTTTGTGGAGTTTCACGAGCATATTGGGTTTTTACGCGGATATATTGGCTTGTTTTAATATTGGTTGGAAACTAGACCGGTTTTGGTCTTATTTCGTATTGGTCAGGAACTAGACCGGAACGGTCGGTCTACCCTCTATTATTTCGTATTTGTCAGGTCTTGATCGTTTGGACGATCGACCTATTGGAAATTATCTCTTGGAAGTGTTTTTGGTCTGTTTTTGTCTGGGGTGAAGAGTTCCGCCCCAGAGATACCTACCCAGATCGGTATTCTATATTCAAGACCAATTCGATCCAATCTGCGATCCCGATCCACCGAGTGTGTAACTAGCCCATTCCATCGGGTAAACAAGATGAGATGGACACTAAACAATCGGACCAAGTGGGTTCTGATGACAACCGGTCGTCTGCTTGCAGCGGACGATTGGACCAGATCTCGAGTGGTGGTCCGCGTAGTACCCCCTCCGAAAGTTGGAAGGCTGGGCGCGATGGTGGTAGTCAGGTTATCGATGCTAATATTTTCGATTTCGAACTTGACTCCACCACAACATCACATGTCCTTCGTCACCAGGTACAACATGCACGTAAGTTGCGTTTCCACCTCTTGCAAGACCACAGATCTCACGACTTCAAGCTTGTTCATGTCCTTGTTCCACACTCTGTATCCTTTAGTTGTTTCTGAATACCCCACAAGAATACACCGGAACGCCTTTGAGTCAAGTTTGTTTTGCTTACTCTTGTCGATATTCGCATACCCTTCTGAACCAATCACACGTAAATTACCAAGCGATGGTCTCTTCTTAAAACACAATTCAAATGGCGAATGGTCTGGACGTGCCGTTGTCGGGATCAAATTGATCCCATGTACCACAGCAGCCATCACTTCAGCCCACCAACGACGGTCCATGTTCTTGTGAATCATCGTGGAGCGTGTCGCTTCAACAATCGTCCGATTCATCCGCTCAGCAGCACCGTTTTGTTGAAGACTGTAGGGTACGGTAAGTTGGTGTGTGATACCATGTGCACGACACAATGCAGCAAAGTTGCGGTTCACATATTCACCACCATTATCAGTACGAATGAATTGATACGATGGTTCAACTGATTCTCAATCCATGCTTTGTACGTCTTGAAATGCGTGATTACCTCCGTTTTTGACTTTATGAAGTAGATCTTTGTAAGTCGTGAATAGTCGTCGATAAACGTACAGCATACTTCGCCTTGCCAAGTGATGGTACACGCATGGGACCCATCACGTCACTGTGTACGACTTCAAGAGGAACGGTAGTCTTCACCTTAGATCTCTCACTCAGAGAGAATCTGGTTACACACATCTTGCCTTGTACACAGGTATCACACAATGAATCAGATTTGAACGCTGCGAGTTGGGCTGGAATATCGTCACATGCGCGAGGGATATCAGTTAAACGACTGTCACTGATGTGAAAAATACGAGCATGCCACTTGTCGTGTAACACGTCGTCAGTACATTTTCCATTGTTCTTAGTCACGCTACGCCCTTTCTTGTTATCACCAGTATCTTGGGTATCGTGATCACCAACTTCAGCAAAATACCACTGACCAGCATCATGTTCATCATCGTCAAATACATCACCAACACCGTAGTCATAGCTGTCACAATTACCAACGTCACGCTCACGGACGCTTGATTCACACACAACCTCATCGTAGGCACGATTTGCTGCTTCTGCACCCACAGTGTATGACTTAGACACACGCGGCACCTGAATGAGTGTCTTTCCACGATGTGATATGATGCACATATCACGCTTGAACAATATCTCAGCGTTCTTCTCTGTCAATGCTGGTACCGAGATCAATCGTTTGTCCAGTCCAGGCACATGCAATACCTGCGTCAACGTTACGCGACAACCGTTGTTTGCTTTGAAACCAACTGCACCAGATACAACAGCAGAGAGTTGATTTCCATCGGCCATTTCTACACATGTTCCTTGGGCGAAGCGTTTGTACGTTGAAAAATCGGTCTCCGCAAAAGTCATATGTGACGTGGTCCCACTGTCTACAAGCCAACCCTTGATGGGTGCACATACTGCAGAGAATACATGTTCACCTTCGTCTTTCATGGGGCAGTTAGCCTCCTTGTGGCCATACTTCTTGCACCGGTAACACTTGCCCTTGAACTTTCCAATATCATTCTTCTTATGCATAGGCGTTTTGCCCTTTCCCTGTCCATGGGCTTGGCGTCGAAAACCATACCTTCCTTTACCCGGTCTTCCGGGTTTATTCTCAATTATTTTCACGATCCCGTCGTAGTCCGACGACAAATTTCCGAGCAACACTACGAGCTTTTCATCTTCATCCATATGGTCTCCAATAGCCTCCATAGACATCACTAAGTTATCAAACTTCAGCATGTGTTCCGAGATATCATCCCCTTGTCCCATGCGCATGTAGCTTCTTACGCAGTGCACTGCGCACCATCAACTGAAATGGGGGACTTAGACGCATGGACACAATTGCTAGCGCCTTCTCATCATCGACTCTCCATTGGTCCGTCGTCATGTCCACGTCATCAGTCTTCATGTTAATGTGCCCACGTAAGCCCTTTTTCGCCAATGTCATAGCCGTCCCGTATGACCAGAGAAAATAGTTCCCCTCGGTCAGAATGTCGTTAGTCTGGGAGTTCGTGGCGGCTGCAGTCGTTGGGTTCATAACCTGTTGTTGTTATAAGCAGAGGTGTGGGTGTCTCCCTGGTCTTGGTGTTAGCGAGTAAAATGGAAAGTGAGTCATTCAGCTAGGTTATCTATCCTACCCTTTTACTGACAACACTATGTACAGTTATTCTAGACCGATTGTTCTAGAACTATCGACGAATCGTCGAATTTACATGTAGAGTATATATATATAAACGCCGTTCTAAGGATTCTCGAAGCATATTCGAGAAGTCATAAACATGCAAGACACAGTTTCCTACGATTGTGTTTGCATTTGTAACAGACACCATCTTCCATATGGGTGGTGTGTCCAACTGACGTCAGCGTATGTGCACTGAGTTGACACAGGCAAGATACAGGCGCAGCAACAACAGATATCACTTTTTTTCATTGCCCAGATGTCGTTTGGAAATTCTGATACGATTGCCATCCGGATATCCCTCGCAGCGGGCGGACCCGCCCATGCCTTTCGAGCCCAGTGGCCCAATGGACGCGACTGCAGGAGCAATCTGCATTTGGAGTAATGTTGAATACCTAATTCTAGTCCCGGGACCTATTTTTATGCGTCACAGATAAAGTAAAGGTCTCGTCACTTATCTCATATATATTGCACATGCAAGTAGATACTATTACTATTAATCAGGCCTTTTCGTCTTGAACAGGAAGACTAAGAATGTTAAATATATAGGTTTAGCTACGTATATATTTAGCGTCGTTAGTGTTGCCAGCATGCGGGATTACGGAGGAAGGAGAGAAGAGGCTAGCGCCTATGACCTAAGAAACTTCGTTGTTCTTGAAGTCTCTGTTATGGAATTCCTTGCACTACTTTCGAGAATCTGCGCCCGCTGTGCACCGTATGGCAAGTAACTCTCGGATTCAGTTATCGACAACACTAGCTAGTCCAACGTAGCAATGTTACGAATAAGAATTATGAGCAAATAATGAAAGCGAAGGGATAGCATGACCCTATAAGAACAGTGTGCTCAACGTGATTCAGTAGGTGACAACTTATTGTCTCTATTTCTACATATATACAGCAAAAACTGGAGTAGATTTTGGAAAGTATGACACAGCCAGGTAAAGTGAATGATGGTTAATCGCCATCATTTCTCAGTAAAACTGATATATGTACGAGATACGGCATGGGGAGCGAGGTCTCACTTTGCAATTTGCGACTTCCATCACACTAGCTTTCGCACGCCGACTAAGTCCACGATGAAAGCTCACGCGCGCTTCGCCCTCCCAATCAACACTCATGGCAGTCTCAAGTACCTGCACGACAAGGCATCAGAAAACGCTAAGAAAGAAACGCGAAACGTGACTGGTGCGAACCTACCCTCATGCTATCAAAAATTACCCCGTGGCGATATTGACAAGAAGGCGTTATTCAACAAGAGAAGGTCGTGGATGGGTTGGCTGTAAGTCAGCCTTCCATTGAGCATCCGTCGCTATAGTCACGCTCCGCGTCAACCATCGTAACTTCACCACTTCTTTACATACGGTGAACATTGAGGGATACAGGGTGACAGGAACGAGCCTGTTGGTGGCTAAGATGCCGTGAAAAGGCTTTAATAGTAATTTTGCAAGCTTTTCCGTATGGTTTTTACCGACTGAATAAATCACACGATGTTTAGGTTTTTCGCATATGCCCACTCTCTTCTCGTAAATCCTGTATGTAGCGAACAAACACCCGATAGTTTCCGTTCGTTTTAAGTGATAGTACTGTCTTTGCAATTCTTATGGCAGAAGGAAAAATATCTTAATCGTGTAAGATACGTCGTGTATGACGTTAGCCACTTCCCGTGGTTCATACTTTTCAGAGGAATTTTGTGTACGCTGTTCTGTGTAATGGTAAATTGTATGTCAAAGAAAGTGATAATGAAATCTATCCTAGCCCTAGCCCGGAAATCCTGTATGGTGTGATTTTCTTTTCATTTGGTTTTGTTGAAATGTTCAGTACTGTCGTCCCTCTGAAATCGTATCCCCTGCTACTTAATAAATTCCAGTACTTTATAAGTGTCGGCTTCCACCGCTTGTCGTTCCTTCCTATGTGAAAATCGTATAATTGATTTTTTCCGCTAGTTTGTACCCTCCGATATGTTATAGGCTCCACCTTCCACCGAGGCTATAATGTTTCGGAGGGACGTCTGGAGTCTCTTCATTCGTACTTAATCGACGCAGTTCCGTACCGTCAATCTCCCGCCTCGTTATCTCTTCACGCTCTCTCAATGGTGGCAGCTGTGTCCATGTCCGTCTCCGCTACGACGCGCGTCACTCGCAAGACGACACGACCATCTCCTTCTGCTTCGAATCCGACGCCCTCCCATCTTTCTTCCACCACCGCCACGACGCAGCGTCGTCGACCACGCGCTGCGGGCCCGTTAAAGGGCGTCGTTGCCATGGTCGACGTCCGCGTCGGCTCGGACGCCCAAATTGACTGCAGCGACGTCGTGTCACGAAAATTGCGCGAGTTGGGGGCGTCCACGGTCAAGCGAATGACGCCCAAGGTCACGCACATTGTCCTGAGCCACTTTTCACCGGGATGGAAGACGAAAATTACGAAATGGCAGGCCGGAGGCGGATCGATGGCGGCCGCGGCGACAAGATACCAGTTGAAGATTGTGTCCCAATTGTGGGTCAATGCATGCTACGTAAGCCACAAGAACATGGACGAGCGACCGTTTTTTCCAGTGAGTCAGCACCATGTGGTCGACACGGTCGGAATCAGTGCCAAGCTCAAGCGCAAGCGACGTCAATCCATGGAAATCGAGGCGTTCACGACCGAGAACTCGAAAGAAAGGAAACAGGAAACGAGTGGCGTCGATGGGGATGCGGCCGCATCGACTGTGAAGCCGCTGAATGTGAAGAAAAGGAAACGCCGCGCCATGTCCATGGAGCCGATGACTTCCGATGCCATCTTGCGGATGCTGGGAACGACGGAGCAAAGGCTTGCGATGCACACACCCGAGCAGCCGATTCGATCCAAACGTGTGAGCTCGTCCGCGAAACGGCGAAAGACGTTGAATGGACCACCCACGCAACAGGACCAAGATGAAGGTGTGAGTGTGTCCGAAACAAGAGAATTGATGGCCAAGAGCGAGCCAGAGAAGGTGTTGGAGAAGGAGGAGTCCGACCATGTGGCTAATGAGTGTTTAACCGAGGACAACGCGAGGGTCACAGTGTCAAGTCCAAGTACCCCTCCCACTGAAACTAGTCATTGTGCAAGTCTCGACCACAAGGGCACGAGTCAGGAACTCACTGCCCAAGAATTGCGGTGTCAGAACCGAAATTCGCTGTCGTATGGCAGTGGACTCACGCTTCAGTCTGGGATCTGGTCGTGCGCTGTCTGTGGATGTTCTAACCCGCGCACGTGGAAACATTGCACCGACTGCAAAGCAGTCAAAGGATCAGCTACAAGTCCAAACACTGAAGAGAATGAGCGTGTCGCCCCTTCGACCGTTACGAGTACCGTCGAGGGCATGCTTGAACCACCAGCACCACGTGCTTCGGCTCCTGCTACCCCTCGATCAACGACACCTAGTGCTACGCCTACAAAAGCAAACGCACCGAGCTCTGCTTGCAAGTTAGAAACGCCCCATACCAAGCCTCTCCGACCGTCCGTGACTCGGCCGACGGCAAGCTCAGCGGCCAAAGCCCGTCACGCGAGTCCAGCACCTCCGTCGACAAAGAAACCGCAGCATGCGGTGCTCCTGAGCTCGCATTCCAAGCAACGAGCGCGTTCGTCGTTGGCCACTGCCTCCATTTCGATTGATGTGGCACAGAGTGCAGAGAAAAAGCGTGCTCGATCAGTTGCAGCTTTGAATAGTATCGTGACTCCTGTCGTGAAAAAAGCACGACATGGTCACAACAAGGAAGGAGGCACTGTGGACAAGCATATGGCCACGCCAGGCTCCGTGTCGGGGTTCTTGCGAAAGCGTCCCGACGTCGATTCGACGCCCATTCCACTGGCCATGACGTTTTCCAGCACCATGAGCCGAAAGACGCCCCGCCTGCCGTCGCGCAAGGTGATTGGGATCACGGGCGTCTCGACCGAAACGCGTCGGGCACTCCAATGTGCCATTCATGTCATTGACGCGGCCACGGCGACGGGCGTGGACCATCGCAAGGCACGTGTGGTCAAGAGTGTCGACTACGCGGCGGGCGTGACGCATTTGATTGTGGGGAAAAACGCCAAGCGCACGCTCAAAGTGCTCTTTGCCATTGCGCGAGGGGCGTGGCTCGTCTCGGAAGACTGGGCGTTTTCGTCGCTCGAGCACGAGCGGTGGCTCCCGGAAGAGGAGTTTGAACTCGATCTGTTTGCCCGCAAAGGCGCGCGGGACGAGCCGGACGCGCGTCAGGTGTTCAAGCACCTCAAGGTCTTTGTCGGCTCGCACGTCGAGCCGCCGCGGGACGTGCTCCAGTCGCTTGTTCAAGTGGCCGGCGGCGAGGTGGGGTGCTGCCGTTTCACCACGTGCCTGTGGCTTACAAAACTCGTGTTGACGCTCACGTGGCTCTCTGCTGTTGCCTTGTAGATTTGCAATCAAATCTCCGTGGCCGATATCTGCATTTGTGGCGACGGGTCGCTCTATCGACGCGCGCAGCGCATGGGTATTCGCGTCGTGCCCACCAAGGTCCGTTTCCTTTCGTTTCCCTTGTCGAGAATGAATGCGGAATGGGGGTGGGTGAACTGACACACACTCCGTGGTGCCTCTCATATTGCATATATGTAGTGGGTCTTTGACAGTATTGCCTCGATGCAACTCGAGGACGAGGGCAAGTATAAGTTTCCAGAAGACGGCAAGATACAGCCAGCGAGGCCCAGCGGTCGAGTTGCTGCTTCAGGACTTGAAGTGCACTCGAGTGTGCCATAAATAAATACCGTGGAGAAGAAAAATGGTTGCTGGATGGGAGTGTGTGCCATCGAGTCGTAATACTATAGACACACACGCACACACGTTTGTTGTTTGACTCATGAAAGATCGACGCAAGAAGGAATAACAGAGTGCAATTCAAACGAGGCATTCCCCAAGAAGGACTGACTTTATGACGACTAAAACACACTTTGAGCATACTATTAAGGGGCATTTGGAGGGGCAGGAGGACCATCAGGGGCAGGAGGAGCATCAGGGGCCGGAGCACCAGGAGCACCACCAGGGGTAGGAGGACCATCAGGGGCAGGAGGAGCACCAGGAGCCACG
>CM047587.1:7956924-7987240 GCA_026184515.1 Peronosclerospora sorghi | reverse complement strand
AGCACCAGGAGCACCAGCAGGGGTAGGAGGACCATCAGGGGCAGGAGCAGCAGGCGCAGAAGGATTTATCCCATTGCCAGCAGCACCCGGAACGGTGGCGAGCCCAGCACCAGATTCAGTAGGATTAGCAGCCCGTGGAGCTGGATTTTGGCCAGCAATTTCGGCCGTGGGAGGGAGTGGTCCACCCGCTGCATTACCATTGCCGCTGCATTCGCCGTCTGAAAAGTCGACAGCCCAAAAGTGAACATACCGTAGCGTCCGGTCATATACGTAACCAGCCCCCATGACAGTGCTTTCGCTAAACAATGTGTTTGGTGCACTCTCAGCTTTTGCCCACGCCGCGACAACACTCGACGCTGACTTGTATCCAGCAGCAACCATTTCCGTCACGTCGGCCCCACGAAAGCCCGCGTTGAGTGCCCGGTCCTTTGGCGTCGATCCGTCCGAGCCCACGCTCTTAATAAACTTGTTCATGGCCATATCGTTCACATGCGTCTGCGTTGCGTCCATGAGCTCTTCGTTCAGGCAAAGTTCTGCCAGCCCTTTTTCCTTTCGCGCAGCATTGATCGCATCGAGCAGTTCTTGACGGAAATTCACTACTTGCGCGTTGCCAGTTGCCACGAGCACGCCAGTGAGCAGGATGAGTGCCTGTAAATGGAACATCGTGATGATGTGTGTCTCTCTTGTACCAAGTGCTGGAGGGACAGAGCTTGGTGGGGCCTTGTAGGACGAGTGCGAGCTGGTAGTGCACCGCTTGAGTGAGTTAGAGAATGAATGACCTGTATAGTAAGCGGTAGCCTCTTCGTAGTGGCAAATCCCAAGGATTCGCGGCTTTTCCATGGAACAGAAGGAATGCAGGCATCCGTCTCTTTCCTTACATTCATGGACATGAATTACCCTATGCGACGTAGAGACCACATCGATGCGACAACAACAACAATCGTGTTTGGGGACCAATGCTACGTCAGCGCATCCCGTGCCTTTAGGCTAGTAAAAAACACGTGCGCTTGTCACTTCCATTGCATGCATAAACGACTAGGCGGGGACGTCAACGACTACCATTACTTCTTGAGAAAATAATGCGAGTATCTTTTTTTCTCAAGTTCAAGGAGCGCCAGACCAAATTCAAATAGGTAGCGATCGACAGGGGCATAGTTTAGTTTCATCCTGCGTCTGGGTTGGATACCTATACGATTGTAGGATGCGGAGCAGTACCGTCAATGCAAGCGAAACAGGTGTAAGAGGTGCTTGAAAGCATGTGGCGAAAAATTGCGCTGGCATCAGGGATATCACGAAGTGAGATATGTGTACGTAAGTCCGTCCGACGTTTGCACTCTGAAGGCACACTGCGCTCCTGTTTTTCGAAGCAACGGACTACAGTAGGGAGAGGCTTGAATGGGACTCGTGCGTGTACCCACTTTGTGTTTTTGGGCCCTTACACGATGGTGAAACCCCATTGGCCGGAAAGGTAGTATATATTTTATGTATACATTGACGGTTACTCTTAAGTTGCATTGTAGTACGACTGAATCTAAAGGTAACTTTACATAATACACTTTTCAATTTTATCTCTTTAAGACAACTCAGCTGAAATGACACGGCGCGTCGACCTTCGCGCTCTAGCCAACCTGTTAAAATAGTCTGTATACTTAATTATTATAATTAGGTAGGACTATTTGTTTTTAGTTAGCAATTTGTATTTCTTACTTTTCAGGTGCTAAAAATACGGTATCCGTACTCGATTCTTAGTACTGTCTATTTTTGCACATATAAGTAATGTAGGTAAAACAACAGCTGTTGGAGGTATAGTATACCTTCAACTGCTCATGGATATTCATGTTAGGCTAGCAAATCACTTCTCAATAAACTTTTCACTGGACAACTACTTCGTTCAATCTACTTCGTCGGACGCTTATATATCTCTCTACGGGTGTCTCTCTCGCTACCTAGCTGTAATTGGTTGCCGAGATATATACTTGAGACGATTTGGCATTTTCGCTATATTATTCGACATCTACGACCTCAAGTTTTCTACACTACTGTGCTACGATGGAAGAGAACAAGTTTCAACAGGTTATGAGACCAAAGGGTCATGATGTTTCAAGCGACGACGGATCCCTGGAAGAGGATCCGGCTCCTGTGGGAGCCAAAGGGATGAAGATTCTGGAGATGTTCCAGAAACTGTGTGACCGGATGGATAAGCTCGAGGCTACCAGGGTCCAACCGGAACCAAACAACTTCTGATTTATAATTCGATGCGCCTCGGGACGCGCATGCGCACGGAGTCGCTTGAAAGCACTCCCGAGAAGAAGCCGGAGGTGCACCCAAATGTACACCATAACAACTTTGGTATGGGTGCACCTATGGAAAATCGTCCCCCAGTGTTCAAGACGCCTTCAGCAAAAGAGTGTAAGCTCTCGATCAAGGTTTTGAGGTACCGAGGTGTACCGTGGCCTTGGAGCTGGTTTCAAGGACTGGGAAACAGACAGATACCTATTGCTGAATCTGCTTGCGGATACTACTGGATTGAAGATATCAAGGTGGATTTGATCGGCCACTACCTGGGTGGTACCGCCGAGAAGTATTATAACAGACGGGTCGAGACATGGTGGAACGAATCGCCCACTCTCGTGCATGTGATGAACAATACGCTTAATGCATTCCATACGACCATCACCTCTGCACAGGCGATGAAGATTTTCACCAGTCGAAAAAGCCCTAAGCGTTCATGGAATGAACATTTTCTCTAGTTGGTTCAAATATCTGAGGCTGTTGGTGTCAGTGAGCCGCTCGTTCTGGACAATGGGGTCCATTATGCCTCACCGGATTTGAAGACAATATCAATGGCCAAGTATGACCATATCGCGGACCGATTTTCTCAGACACGCCGAAGAGTTGACGCATTTTGCGCAAGCTCTCCAAGGCGAAACGAGAACGTTCGAGTCCTAAACTTCGGACGCAGTGAATTTGTTCGAAGAGAAGAAAAAATTATCAAGTGTCATGGATGTGGTAAAGTAGGTCATATTAGACCGAAATGCCCTAACAAGCCTGACGAAAAGGTGGATTTCTCGCTCGCTGTTTCAAGTTTCGCACCAAAATCGGTTGCAAACACTTGGAAACTCTATTCCGGTGCTATCATTTGGTTAATCAGCGAAAGTATCTGCGAGATGCCGAATCAGTTGACGGCGCGTGTTTCCAGGCTGATGGAAAACAGCTGGAAATTACGTTTAAAGGATGGATCTTATTAAACGTCCATGCCAATGGCAAACCAAAGACTGTTCGAGTGGATAACGTGTATTACGTGTAGAATCTCGCTAAAAACATCTTTTCGTATGGTCTTTTGGAAGAGAAAAGGTGCGAGATGGCCTATGTTAAAGACAACCGTGTGTTATTGTATACGTTCACCCGATCTCAAATTTCGATATCCAAAAGACCAACAAGGTCTTAACGGTGAATGTCTCGGTGATTTTCGACAATGATACTCATTTTCCGGCCGTGATGTCCATCATCAATGAAAATGACACCGAATCCGCCCGACAGTCAGATGTCCAAAAAGGGTCATTGATGCATTTTCATGCACGACTCGGACATCTGAATTATGACGCCATATAAAATTTGGCTAAGTATGCATCAAGTGGGATTAAATTGACAGACCACAAACGGATGAATTTTTTGAGCTCTGCTCAGGGCAAAAAAACAAAAAATACGAGGTCTGTCAAGGACAGTGGAACCAACTCACCGATCGATCGTATCAGTGGTGTCATATGTTCTGACCTAAAAGGTTCAATCACCCCCAAACACCGCCTTGGCAATAGATACATGATCAACTTCATTGATCTTAAATCTAGCTATGTGCGTGTTTTTTTTTGCAAAAACAAAAAATGTTGCAGCAAAGAAATTTGAGCATTTCATGGTGTTTTTCGAACGGCAATTTAACTGCAAAGTGCACATTTTGCGTACCGATGGTGGGTACGAATACAAGAACTTGGATGGATTCTGCATGAAGACTAGTGTTGAGCGGCAAATCAGTGAAGCCAATAACCAGTCTAGCAATGGGAAAGCAGAACGCATGCACCGAACAGTTATGAACATGGCAAGGTGCATGCTGTTCGCTAGTGGTCTACCGCTTACTTTTGGGGCGATGCGGTTCAATACGCCTCGTATATTTTGAACCGTAGCCCAAGTAATTCGAACCCTCGCCGTCATTCACCTTTGGAGGTGCTGAAAAGCAAACAACCGAACCTTGGAGAGATCGTTTCTTTCGGCTCGATCTGCACTGTGTATAGAAATCCTGGAAAGGATTCACTAGCACATCGTGCCCAGGTTGCGGTTGTGGTTGGGAAAAGCGAAGAGGTCAAGTGTAATGTGGTACCATTACATAATTGATATTCCAGTTAGAATATCACAGTTGAATTTCAGACGCGTTGTCTGAAATTCAAATAATAGATTATAATTTATATTAATCTACGAAGAAAAAGTCGATTCGGTATAAATACCGAATCATGCAGGTTAAGTAATAGTACAGTTAGTTTAATACTTGATATTATTAGATTAGTTAGGTAATTACTATACTGTTAGCCGCTAGCCACCCATTTAATAAACACTCTTAATTTTGCGTTCTAAAGAATAAGTAAATACTTATATTTACTTTTAATATAGGATTAGTTGCTACCAACTAATCCTGCCCTTATTGTATTGCGCGCTTCCTCGCAAAATACAGTGTAAGCCCGTAACAGGATCAGTCCTGTTACACCTGGTCGCACTTTGTGGTCCGTCTCAACGACTACAGTTCCGTTCCGCTAGTCAACTAGCGGAGCGAAGATTAAATGCCGCTCGGCATCAAGTCGTGAGACATGACGCCTGCCGAGCGAGAGAAAACGCTGGAAGTGGTGACGAAACACTTCCCCCACTTCTCGTCGCGTAGTAAAGACGCGACGGTAGAAATGGTTCGGTCCATGGGGACCGACATCCTTACCTTCCTCCTGGGTAAGAACCCGGAGGAAGCGATAGAGGTGGTGAATCGCTTTAGGCGAAACCACCTAGAAAAGCCAGCACGGCCCGCGCAAGAGGCAGCGCGAACCGCACCTGTACCTGCAACGCATAGCGTTGAAGTGGTAAAGGCGCGAGTACCGCCCTTTACCGGTGAAGGGAGCGAGACCCTTTGTAGTTGGTGCGTATACGCACGGTGCGACTAGCGCACAGAGGAAGACTTTCCTTAAAGCGGCGTTCGCCGCTACTTAGACGATACGCCCTTATTAAGGGTTTAGTAGGAGAGAGCTCTCCTACTCGGGGCCAAGATTCCCGGGTTAGTCTACTGTAGCCTTTGCTAGAGCCTTAACGGCAAGGCTCCCTTACTAAGGGTGCAGCTAAGGGGAGGGCTCCCCTTACGCTACGGCACTCACTACACGCACGACCGGTCGAGGTCGTGCGTCTGTAAGATAGAGTGAAATGTAAACTGAATATATTTAATATGTAATTATTTAAACTAATATAAACTATATGTAATACTAAGTAGAATATTCCTAATTCGTACCTAGCTAAAATGTAGTGTACACACCTGTGTACTGACACGTGGATGGCTGACACACCACCACACCAAGGGCCCATGCCCTGATTGGTTAAAATAACCAAAGGTTCGAAACCTTTCATCCCGGCCAATACTGACCTCAACCGCGGTGTACTCATGTACACCAACACTCAGTGTTACCCGAATGTAACCCCGTTACATCCTCCCCCATCAAGACTATTGCTTACGCAATAAACAAAATTTTGTTGGAGAACTCCAACGCCATACCTCTGGCTGCCCATTGTACACCCTCAGCGTTACTATGGACACAAACTATTCCGACAACTCGGAAGTGGACGCCCTTGGGGAGCTCTCCCCAACGGCTGGCCATGTTGATAGCGCCGAACGGCGCTATCAGTCCTCCAACCCATTCTCCACACGTGGGGAAAACGCACTAACTCGTGCGCCACCGTTACCCGCTAGGGGTGATACCTCCAGGTTGCCACAGGCAACCACCACCAATGAACCGTCCTTGGTTCAAGAGGCCCGACGTACCGGACGGGCACGTAAGGGACCTCGCGACCCTAAAAAAAGGGCTAAGAACGCGGTCAAGAGGGGATTAGCCTCTTATACCCCTGGACCAGCGGCTATACTGCCGCGTGAAATTGCGCATCGGAACCAACTCCGGACCCGGCTACTAACGCCCAAACATTATTCCGTTAAGTCCTACCGGACGCGTCTCGGGAAACAGGCACGCGGTGCCCTCGTGGATGTTCTCCGCGAGATTCCCCTTGTTCTCCTGAGGGACGAAAGCGTCGAAGACGCAGAACAGGCGTTCCGCGCCTGGGCGGAAAGGGAGAAACACCTCCCCAGTTACGATGCGCTGTACAACAGCTTTTCCGAACACGACGTTCGGGTAGATAGAGCGCTACGCTTGTCCTATGCTCAGGCCAAAGCGCAAGGGCAATTGCCTGCTTCATATTATACGCGCTCTGCTCTCGATGTGGTGCCGGAGAGCAATGCAAGCACAGCATCTGCCTCCGGCTAACTCCCAGCTATTGGGAGTGAAGGGGCTTCTTCAGCCCCTTTGGTCGTTGACTCTCAGTGGGATTCTCCCGCTAGAAAGCGTCAACGACGTCACGGCAATCCTGCCGCAGGGGCGTCTAGTACTCCGACGAGTTCTGGGAATGTGGATACCCTTTCCACTTCACCAGGTACTGGGTCTCACCCCGGTGATGGCGTCGTGCCATCAGGCGTTCCACATGATAATGTGGCGTACCCCCCGTATCGAGCACTGGAAAAGGAAATCGCGCTATTGCGGCGTGACTTCCACGAGCGCTGTGATCGGCACAGCCTTCGCATCCAAGATGCTCAGGAGAAACTCCGCAACGAGGCGAGTGCGAATGAACGCTTCGAGGAGCGGCTTGCCTCTCTCGAGACTCTCGTTGCGGAGCTTCAGGGTCGTAAATCAACCCTGTCGGAGATGTTCCGACCTGTTGCACCTTTCGGCTATCCGGTTTCTCAACCTCCTCCGAGAGGGGACCCGCCTCCGGGTTCTGGTATGGCTTAAGCATACCCACATAAAAGGTTGGATGCGTACGCATCGCCTTCGGGATGTCTAAGGTGTACGACAAGCCCTTTCGGGCTAACACCTTAAAGTGCCCCACAAACCTGGGGCGCAGCTTATTGCGCAACACATTTGAAACTGCATGTGTAGGAAGATTTTAGCGTTTAATAAAACACTTTCTCCTACTTTCTATACCTTTTTGTTACGCCGCCCCTTTCGGTCAGCTTGCTCCTTCTGCTTGTCTTGGCTTTCCGCCATGGCATCGCAGACGTGTCGTAAGACACTAAGGCGCGTCGATAAAAACTTATCGATGTGCTTTCGCACAGATACAGGGATGACATCGGGGAATCCTCCCCCCTCAAGCCCTGGGCCACACACACGTGGCGTTAACGGAACCCTCGGATTCACCAATCCGTTCACGTAAAACGGGGTAAACCTCGTAGATGCATGTACCGAATTGTTGATAGCAAATTCAACCATCGGGAGCATCTCACTCCAACTCTTTGGAGAATCCGGACATAAACTCCGTAGAATATCCTCCACAACGAGATTAACGCGTTCCGTCTCACCGTCCGTCTGCGGATGATCCGCAGTGGACATGAGGAGGTTGGTGCCTAGCAATTTAAACAACGCTCCCCAGAATTGTCCCGTAAAACGGGGATCCCGATCCGACACAACGGAATCGGGTAGACCATGCTGTCGAAAGACACGGTCTAGGAACACTTTCGCTGTTCCTTGTCCATCTATGGACTCTGGCACCGCCGTCAGGTGAGCCATCTTGCTCAAACGGTCTACAAAGACCAATATTCCGGTGTTCCCGGCCTTATCCTTCGGAAAACCAAAGATAAAATCCATGCTAATGGATTTCCAACACTCCGTTGGAACCGATAAGCTCGCCAAAGGCGCAGCTAAACTTGCAGAGGGTTTAACCCTCTGACACATCTCACAGGTGCGTATATACGCACCGACCCACTTATACATATTGGGCCACCAATACAAAGCGCTTAAAGCGCTGTAGGTCTTATCCCGACCTAAATGACCCCCGGTAGGGGCATCATGTGCCTCAAAGAGGACTCTATACTTCAGTTCCTCATTATTAGTAACTACCACCCGCAGAGTGTCCTCCGCGCTCGTGCTATAAAATAGCAGACCGTCACAGTACCTGTAACGGTGTAAACGAGCTCTAGCTCGACTTGACAGGATTGGCTCAGACGAGCCAAGACCCTTTTCACCTAACGCGTGGATAAGCGTCGTACACTGTGGGTCTTTCTCATACTCCTGGCGTATGAGATCCACCACAGACGTGGTGAAGAATGTCGCGTGAGAGAGCTAGTAATCGGGGCGACGCGGCAACGCGTCTGCAAGCACGTTTTGGTTGCCAGGTTTATACTTAACCTCGAAGTTGTACTCCGCAAGAAGAAGAGCCAACGGGCCATCCGTTGCGAGAGATGAGGCGACTTTGTCGCTGTCCGTAAGGACGCGTGGTCAGTATAAACCACGAACGGCTTTGAGCCGAGTAGGTGAGTAGGTGAACCCTAAATTTGACAAGAGCATACTTCATTGCAAGTAGCTCCTTGTCATGAACAGGATAATTCCGTTCTGCAGATTTAAGATGCTCGACTCAAACGCGATTACGCGTTCCCTTCCTGCATCGTCTGCTTGTAACAAAGCACATCCGATTGCAAAATCGGAGGCGTCGCAGACGACACTAAATGGTTTCCCAGAGTCTGGGAGAGCAAGAACAGGAGCTTTTAACAAGCTCCCCTTAACCTCTTCAAAAGCGTTTTGGTGTTCAGTTTCCCAACACCAATCAACATCGTTCTTAAGAAGGTCGGTCAATGGCTTCGCCATTTCAGCGTATTTCTCGCTGTACTTGTGGATATAGTTGTCCAATACAAGCCACTTCCGTAAATCTATAAGATTTACAGGCGAAGGCCACTCCATAATGGATTTCACCTTCGCGGGATCCGCCGCACTCCATCCTTACCGATGAAGCATCCGAGG
Source organism: Peronosclerospora sorghi (assembly GCA_026184515.1). Lineage (NCBI taxonomy): Eukaryota > Oomycota > Peronosporomycetes > Peronosporales > Peronosporaceae > Peronosclerospora > Peronosclerospora sorghi. The sequence goes on along the minus strand of CM047587.1, from coordinate 7,978,163 downwards.
AAAGGAATTTCCTCAGCACCAAAGATACACTTGGATTCGTTTGCATATAACTTATGCTCTCGCATACATTCGAGCACTGCTTGAAGGTGTATCAGATGCGTCTAAACATCAGACGAGTCGCCTTCCGCACGACTATGGACGAATATATCGTCGAAGTACGTCTGAGCGTACTTCCTATGAGGGCGGAAGAGTTGAGTCACCAAGCGATTGAAAGTCGCTGGTGCATTTGAAAGCCCTTGTGGCATAACAAGCCACTCCCACAGAATGCCACTAGGCGTGCTAACCGCTGTCATCGGAATATCGGACGCTCGCATGAGCACCTGATAATACCCGTCCACCAGATCTAAGGCACTGTACACAGTACAGCCCGCCATATTGTTCTGGAGGACATCCTTACGAGGAATCGGAGTCTTCATGGGTACAGTAGCTGCGTATAGCTTGTTATACGCATGAACAATGCGCCACTTTCCGTTCGGTTTACGAACACAAAAAGTAGGAGATGAGTGGGGAGACTTACTCTCCCGTACCATCCCTTCCTCTTCTTTCCCCTTGAAGAATGCGTCGATGACGTCGCATTGTTCCTTGGGGAGAGGCCACTGCCTAGTGACGCAGTATTTGGTTCCAGGAACCAAATCAATTTCATGTCGGACTCCCCGATCCGGTGGTAACCCTATCGGCGGGTTGTCACTAATGACATCTCCGAATTCCTTTAATAAGGAATGGTAAGGGTCCTCAGGATCCGCGAGGATCTTGAGGCCGCTTCGGGCATTTAATGCCTGTTTGGTTTTCACCAAAACTGACTCCTCCATCGTGGATGAGCATTTCAACTCCTCTTCCGGACGCAACACGACGACCTCGTCGATTTCATCTGCTTTCAAAGCAGTCTCAAACTCGTTGAAGGACATCTCCTCCAACGACAACAGTTCGCCTACCCCAGGCAACCGTTCCAGGCTTACGCCTTCTGTGACAACACCTGTCACACTATTCAGAATCCTGTAGGACTGCTGACTACTTGCCTCGGGATTCATCCCGAGACCCAGATGGGGGGAGTCAATTGCCCCATCTACTGGAAGCGCCACGCGCCTATCCACATAGGTATCTACCTCTACCACCGGTGACTCGCCGGTCTCACCTATAACGGCGTAGTCGGAATCATTTCCGACGTGCGAAAGAGACGAACTAAGGGTCACTTCGCTTGGAAGCGCCTCGCGCTTAACCATAGGGGTCTCTACCCTTACCACTGGAGTCGTCTCAGAGGAATCCACCTCTGTCAATGGCGACTTGCAAGTCTCGCCTATAGCGGCGTGGTCGGAATCATTTCCGACGTGCAAAAGATACGAACTACGGGTCTCTTCGCGTGGAAGCGCCTCGCGCTTAACCACAGGGGTCTCTACCCCTACCACTGGAGTTACCACAGGCAACTCACCAGTCTCGCCGTTCACGGCGTGGGGATTAACCGCCGAATCCCCCTCGTTAAGGAACTCTTCCTTAACGCCATTGGGAATGATCATTTCAGACATCCCAATCTCTGACATCTCACGCCAGAATCGCTTTTGAGATCGAGCAAAGGTGGGTTCATGACTCGCCAATGCTTCACCCGACCGCGGGTGCGTTGAGCCAATGGACTTAGACTTCCAGTCTATCCATGGCTCGTGGCGTTCTAGCCCCTTCATGCCCAGAATGAGGTCATACCTCGAGTCCAAATCCAGGACTAGGCAACGTTCTAAGCTGTCAAAGTCTGCAAACTTCAGCTTAAGGTCAATCGAGACCTTGGGTATAGAAACCTGTACTCCCGTCGCAAGACGGACCGGGACAACATCACGAGAACGTGCCTCTAGGGCCTCGGCATACAGCCGACTCTTCTCCACAGAAGCCCGTCTGACATAATTGTCAGACGCTCCAGAGTCTATCAAGACTCTCCAAGGCTTATCAAAGCCTTTCACGTCCGCAAGGACTACCAGCAAACCTGGCTGGTACACCAACTCGGTGCTAGAAAGCACCGCTTCCCTCGGGGATTTGTGCTGTCGTCCCCTACCCTGGGGATTAACAGCACTGAGGGGTCCCCCAGTAGGGCGCCCCGCACCTACTGGGAGCCGTCGTTTCCCGACGGCTTGGACAAGGGCGTTTTCCCCACCCTTGGTCCCTTGTAGCGAGTGTCTCGCTGGGGATTTTTCGGACATCTGTTCCTCAGATGATCCATGCTCCCACACAGGAAGCATCTCAGCGGTCCTTGCCTCTGCAACATAGCAAAGAGCTCTGCCTCGAAGCTCTGTGAAAAAGAGTCAGAATGACTCTTAGCGGGAGGTTTCTCCTCCGCTTCGACCTGACTCAGGTTTATGGGTTTGTGGTGAAGTCAAGTTAGAAATCGAAAACATTAGCATCGATAACCTGACTACCACCATCGCTCCCAGCCTTCCAACTTTCGGAGGGGGTACTCCGCGGACCACCACTCGAGATCTGGTCCGATAGTCCGCTGCAGGCAGACGACCGGTCGTCATCAGAACCCACTTGGTCCGATTGTTTAGTGTCTATCTCACCTTGTGTACCCGATGGAATGGGCTAGTTACACACTCGGTGGATCGGGATCACAGATTGGATCGAACCGGTCTTAAATATAGAAGACCGATCTGGGTAGGTATCTCTGGGGCGGAACTCTTCACCCCAGACACAAAAAGACCAAAAACACTTCCAATATATAACTTCCAATAGGTCGATCGTCCAAACGATCAAGACCTGACCAATACGAAATAATAGAGGGTAGACCGACCGTTCCGGTCTAGCCCCTGACCAATACGAAATAAGACCAAAACCGGTCTAGTTTCCAACCAATATTAAAACAAGCCAATATGTCCGCGTAAAGACCCAATATTCTCGTGAAACTCCACAAACGATATCTCCACGCCAAGACCAATCCAGTGAATAGCACGTTACAAACGTACTTGAGTTGAGGTGTTGAGATCGCCAAATCGTACTCCCGTCGAGGGACTTCCGGTGGGACAAAGTGCGCGTGCGGCGCGTCCAGACCGGGTATAATGGGCGAGAGGGGATAATTCGACGCTCTTCCCCCAAACACTCCGCGGCGGGCGGAGGCTACTAGTGTACGAAAAGGGAAGAACGGTGACCCCTAGCTGTGGTGTGAACCAGGACCAAAGGACTTCTACTTAGAAAAATCCTGCAACCAAAAGACTTCTACTTTTTTAGGCAAATCCACAACTAAAATACTACTACCCTATAGTCCCTAAATGTACCCACACAAAAATATGTAAAATACCCAAAGTCGGGTGACTCACCAAAACTTGCGTTCTTGACACTTCTTGAGTCTGATAGGCTGAAAAGCCCCCCTTGTTTAAACCAATCCGAAGTTAGACCAAATGCCTTGACAAAACTTGACCAGAAGTGTGCCAAATTTTGGGCACGGTTCTCCACAGCCGCCCCTGAGTCAGACCGTGTCGCACAACGACAACGTCTGACCTCGTCCATCAAATTCAGTTGAACCTTGGTCATTCAGACTTTTCCGACATGGAGCAACCATCTTCTTCATCCGTTCCAGGTACTTGCACTGCTGGACTTGACCTTCTTGTATTTCCTTAACGACCGTTCTTGTAGGCACCTCGCATACCACGTAATCGCATGTCACTTCACCCGTCCGGTCGGTCCGGTCTGGCAGCCCCCATCGTTCTACTGCACCTCAGACATCGGCAGGGCCTCAGACAGGGACCGTCGCGCAGTTGCAAGACGCACTTGAAGATATCGCACGTCTCCAGGAGCAGATTGCTCAACAGGCCCCACAACGTAAGCATGCATGTCCGGTCTTCACCTTGGACCTGTTCTAACCTTCGTTTGTCTTCAGCCCGTATACCTCCGGCCCGTATACCTCCTGGCATCAGCAAGGCGATCAATGCCCTGCTTGCCGCCGATCGTCAGTCGAACACGCATGACCTCCAGCTGCGTCATATTTTGACCAGACTAATAAACGCGCGCAATAGGTTGACCCGCTTGGAGGCTCATCAACTTCATCTTCGGGATCAGCTTGTGCTGGTCCAACAGCAGCAAGCGGAAGACCTGCTTGACCAGACCACGTTGAGCATTCAAAGCGACGACCTCGAGAGGCGTCTCACCGAGCTCCGAATTTCGATTCAAGACCAGACCGAGGAGCTCCGGTCTTGTGAACGCAAGTCGAACGATTGGACGCAGGCAGCGAACGGTCGTCGGGCGGTATTAAAAGAATGTCATCAGCGCTTGGTTGACATGTTGCGTCCTCGTCGGAATCCGGTTGCTGCCTCCAGCGTACACCGGTCTGCGTCGGCTGCCTTGGTGGACCTACACCGGGACCAAGACCAAGGCCGTTCATTGGCCGAAATTACCCAGCCTGAAATTGCACACAAATCAAAGAAGCGCGGAGACGCGCCGGGTAGCTCGAGGGAGCGGGGCATAGCGTGCGACCCCGAACTAGGTGGGAAACGTGCGGTGCCCAATAAGCGAGACAAGACGCAGGCGCTTCTCGTGGGTCCAAGCTTGGACGTGGATGACGACAGTAACATCTCCAAAATCAAGCGCCCTCGACCGCCGGTGCTGACCGTGCCAGGTATTCAGAGGTCTCGTACTGGGATGACTCCGGCGAAGACTCCGGTGATTCGGAGTTTGCTGTCCCCATCCCAACCAAGTCGCGAACAAGTCCACATGAAAGTTTTGTTCAAGTTGCATCGACTTCGGAGCAGACCAAAAAGACAGGCCCGCATGGTGGCGTTCCAGCACCTCATGCATCGACAAAGTCAACACCTACGGTCTTGCCTGGGACGTCCAAGCTCCACAAAGATGCTTTGTTGGCCAACGTGGCAATCGACAGTTCTTCCCTTCCGCCACGAACGCGTGAGGATACTTTGCCGTGGTCGCCAGGGCAGATCGGTTGTTTACGCCGGTCCACCCTGACCAAGCAGCTCCTGGCCCGGTCTTTCTCTCGTCAAGACCATTGGCTTTTCCCGCCGGCGAAGAAAGTTCCCGCCGCGTCTGAATGGCGGCCGGACTTGATCACGTCGGCACAGATCTCCTGCTTGTACGCTGACGAGCCGTGGAAGATTTTCGAGCATCCCAAACTGGGGTTCATCTTCCACTCTACTCGGTGGGCCAATGCTTTCATGAGACGGGTGAAATATTTTAACAAGACTCACGCTCAAGCCATCTGGGAGGCATCCCACTATCTGGTGCTTCCCCCGGAACGAGTTCGGCAAGACCCTGGCTTGGCGACCATCCAGAACAAGCGCAAGAGGCGTCGGATCAGAGCGGGTGAGGCCTGGCAGTCCCTGTGCCAATATGTTTTGGACGGGATGCTGGCCCACGAGTGCGACGTCAATGTGTTCTTATATCCAGTTGTACTTCATATGCCGCGTCGTGGCGTCGAGAAGACCCGGCTGATGGCTGACGGTGGCACATGGTACCCCGGTCTTGGGTGCACTACACCGGTCTTGGACCTCAAGGATGCTTTGGTCCAACTAGACCAACAAGAACCTTGGCGTAACCAGTACCAGGACCAAGTTGAAAAGCATCCGTCATTGACCGTCGGCCGTCTGTGGGGTGATGGCGAGTGAGGTCGTAAGTAGTCGACCAGATAACACTTAATATATATCATCGTTCTTTTTCATATGTTCGGTCATCAAATCACTTGAGCTAATTCCACCACTTTCTCCAGAGTTGTACTAGACACGTTATCACCAACCGTTCCACTTACATCGCGAAAAACAATCCACGTTCGTCACTCCACTATTCCAATTCGTCACATATTCACAATACACAATACACAATACACAAGACCTTTCACCTCTTCACGTCTTCCGGGAAGACCGATGCTATTTCATGCCTTGGTCTTGGTCTTCATGGGTCTGCATCACTGCGAAACGGTTCCGACTGACTCGGTCCCGTTCGAATTCTCGTAGTAGTGCTCCACAGTTCAGGTCGGACTCATCGATCCAAGTTGTTTCATCATGGTCCTTCCATCGAACCATATATTCTCGGTGGGTCCGGCCGAACCTGGTCTTCTTGACCGATCGGACATCTAAGACCTTTTCCACTTCAAATTCGTCCTTCTCCAGCGGTCGTTCCCAACTGTCCTCCGGCAGTAATGCTTCATCGAAATCAAACCGTTCTGCCTCGTCTACTAGACAGGGCATTTTGGGACGATCAGGAAATTCTCGGACCAGTTTTAACTTGGACACATGTACGATCGGGAAGACCTTGTAGTCCGTGCCGGTTGTTACTAGACGGGCAGTGTGTTCACCAATCAGCTCGGCAACACGGAAAGGACCGTGCCACATGTGAGCCAGCTTCTTCGCATAGCCCTCCTTCACTCGGTCTAGGTACAACCATACCCTCGCCCCTGGTTTTATACCGTGGGGTTGGACCTGGTCGTTGTTCCGGTCTGCCCGGTCTTGTGTAGCTTGACGTAACTTTTCGTTGAAAATTTCTCTTGCATGATGGTAATGTTTCTGGACCTGCATGCGCCAACGTCGAGCATCACGATCGCGGGTCCGAGTGCAGCCAATAGGTATCGCGGCTTCAAGAGTGTACCGGGGGTCCCATCCATACGCAAGATAAAAAGGCGTTTCTCCTCGGACCCGATCGGTCGACGAGTTGAGTGCAAACACCAGCCTTTCTGCGTATTCGTCCCAATCGCGCTGGTCTGGATCGGCAACGTACATCTTGGTTGCTCTTGTAATAGTTTGTACCATACGTTCTGCCGATCCATTCGCTTGCGGACGATATGCCATCGTCGCGCTCTGTTTCTGGCCCAGCATGTTATTGAACGACCGGAACACCTCGGCCATGAAACCGGGTTCTCGGTCGTGTCTGATGACCTCGCTGGCGCCGAACCTTCGGAACACGCATTCTTCGTAACTTTTGGCGATCTGCTCGGCAGACCGGGACGCAGTTGCCTTCGCAATAACTAGACCGGTGAACAGGTCTACCCAGATCAACAACTCAGTATTGCCATATGTAGATTTAGGTAGCGACGGTATATGGTCCATCGCTATGACCTGAAAAGGGTAGGTAGCTTCGATATTTCCGGGCGATCGCCCCTTGATTACCGGTATACCCTTTCCGGTCTCGCAATCCGTACAACAACCCACATATTTCTGCACACTGCGGAAAAGACCTCTCCAGTGGAAGTGGGACCTGATCTTGTGATAGGTCCTGCCTATACCCTGATGTCCCCCTTCTAGACTCACGTGATAGTGATGAAGGACATCCGGCTGCAGCAACTCGGGGATCACTAATTTCGCCAGTCGGTCCCTGTCTGCACTGTCTTGGTCGGCATCGCGGCAGTAATACAATAATCCATTATGATCCACTTCGTAGCTATCCGCGATCTTGATGCACTCTTTCGCTTGATCGTTCTTCAACTTGGACAGTTCACCGCGCAGGTAGGTCTTCAAATCCACAATCCATTCTTCTTCGTCCTGCGCCTTGAGGATCCGTTCTGCCCTTAGTAGTTGCACAACAGATTCACTCAACCGTTCCTTCGGGAACGGTTGGTGGGACTTCTGAGCTTTCGGTCTAGTCGCGACCATCACATGCACCTGGTCCGGAGAGTTCTTGGTTCCGATCACCTCGGGGAGCCTGTTCATATTCATCAATTCATCAAGAACGGCCTCCTCGGTGATCGTAGCCCCGGTCTGGTCTCGCATGGCCTTGGTCGCGAGTTAGTAGGCGCTTCTGTTCCAGTCCCGTTTCACGTGCAACAGCTCGTGGTTGGGATGTTCTTTCAATGCCTTTATTACCCGATCATTTAAGGACCTCAGCCGTGGAGCCTTGCAGTCGATCTCTCCGGCGATCTGCCTGATCACTAGGTTGGAGTCACCACATAGGATGACTCGCACCTTCTCTTGCGACGACAGCAGGTCCATACATAGAAGTAGACCTCGGTACTCCGCCTCGTTAACAGTAATGTCCGGCGTGAAATCGGCAGCGGCTGCAACTATAGACCATTGCGGCAACTTCCACAATATGGCACTATAGGCGCCGACCTTCTTCTTCACGCTTGCCGATCCGTCAAAACTTAAGACCAAGAGCTCTTCATCATGGTAGACGGTCGGTGGCGGTATCGAAACTGACTGCCGAGGTTTCTTCCTCGGGGCAATCGCTATCAATGCCTCGTCCACTTCAGACCGAGGGGTGATACTGGCAGCTAATGTGCCCAATATCTCTTCTTCGCCCTCGGTGCACTTAACGACCTCGAGGGTCCACTGCGACAAGACCGCCGAACATCTGCCTAGACGTCCGTCCATCCCATTGGCTGATAATAGCCAGGCCAAAGTAGACCGTCTTGACAGGACCTTTATAGGTCGGCCGACCAGTAGGTTGTAACACACATCCAGAATTCGTAGCAACGCCAGAACTTCTTTCTCGACAATTCCATAGTTCACTTCATTTGGTTTTAGCGTCTGGCTTGTAAACGTGACTGGATGATACACACCATCGTGATCTTGCACTAAAGTGGCCGAGATAGCCCACTCACTGGCATATACAGTAATGGTAGGCACATTTTCGGGACCGAAATGCTTTAGAATCGGTGCCGTCGCCATATTAACCTTCAACATACCAAAAACAAACTTTGCACGCTTCATATGATCTTCGGCCTCCACTTGCGGACAAACTGCAGCAAGACCAGAGTCGGCGCCCTCCTGTAAAGTTGACCGATCTTCTTCGCGCAACATATGATAGTCAACTTCCCGGAGCTCGTACAGCACAGCCGCGTAGATAGCAAAGTATTCAATGAATCGGCTATAATAATTCAATCTTCCCAGGAAGGACTGCATTGCCTTCAGCGATCTGGGGAACGGGAGGTTACTCAGCGAATCCAGATCCTTGGGATTAGCCTCTAGACCATTGTTCGAGACCATATGGCCTAAATAGGCGACCTTGGACATACCCCAAAAACTTTTCACGGCACTGATAGACAGGTTCCAGCGGTCGCATGTCTCCAACAATCGTTCAACCTTCTCGCACAGATCGTTCCATGACGAGGCAGGTATCAGAATGTCGTCGATGTGCGACCCCCTCCCTAGAACGGACGGTCCTCTTTCCCGATCGGGTTCACCCTCTGTAAACACATCACAACTTTCGGCAGGGTCCCGATCGGTCTTGATTTTGAAGTGTCCGTACAGTGCGTTGTCTATCAACCTTTGATAGATCTGGGGTGCGTTCTTCAGACCGAACGGCATACGGTTCTACTAGAAAAGACCAAACGGTGTCACAAATGCGGAAATATCACGGGCTCGATCAGTCATCGAGACCACCCAAAATCCACTTGCCATGTCCAGCGAACAATACCACAAGGTCTTGTCCAGGTCTTCCAACAAATAATTAATCAGCGGCATCGGGTACACCATAAGTTTAGTTAACCGATTTACCAGCCGATAGTCGATGCACAGTCTAATGTGAACGCCGTTCTTCTTGATAACAATTACGATCGGCGAGGCCCATGGCGAGGTCGACGGTCTAATAATCTTGGTAGCCAACAGTCCTTTAATGAGATCAGAAAGCTTTTCCCGGTACTGTGGCGCCACGCGTCGACATCGCTGAGCAATCGGCTTGGCATCTCCAACGTCAATATCGCAAATCGCACCACGGGCTGCAGGTGGTAAGGCGTTGCCCTTTCCGATCAGCAGATGTCTTTTCTTCCATATGATATTCTTCAACTGCTCGATCTGTCTGGACTGTTAAGGTCTTGATCACCCACTTGTAAATCATCCATTGTAACTTTGGGAGAGTCGGCAGACACTTCAGGGAGGACTGCCATTTGTCTTTCCAGCTCCTGAATGTACTGTTCTCCGCCTTCATGTATACAGACTTGTTCATCTTCTGGGGTGATATCACCTAGACCATCTGGACCGGCTGAACGCCCCTGGTCTTGATCGACGGGCTGTCCTTCACTGATATCGGTCTGATTAGGAATACCGTCATGGTCCGACCTAGCAACTTCATGTTCCCCTTCTTCCGTTTCTTGCTCCGCTGTCGCCTGGTCTTGTGCTGACACCATGTTGACTAGCCTCGGCTCGTCTACTTGATGGTCCACCGTTCCTGGCGACTGCGGCACCTTTCTTCGGACCAACATCTTTTTTGGGGTAACATAACTTGGTCTTTCCACTAAAGGTGATGTATCCTCTTCCACCGACCCATCATCGCTGATAAGATCGGTGGTCGATTGGTACGCCAGGTTTTGCCACTCGACATACCGCCTCGACCCAATCGAGACGAACCCCATCTTCCTTGGTACCTTTCCTTCTTCTAACCACATGCCGACAATAGTGTTATTGTCCAGTGTCAGCGGCTTGTCACCGATATTGGTAACACGGACAAAATCACGTCGACTAGCACTCTTTACGAAGGTCGAGACCCACGATCTCCCCTGGTCAACCACAACTTCCTCGAACGAAAACCTTTCTCAACCGGGGTATCGGCAGACCGACCAACTGGGATAGTGAGGTCTTGGTCCCACCGGACCAGATCGGTATACGAACCATACAGAGGTCTTCGACCAGCCAACTGTACCTGGACCTCATCCGGGAGCGTAAGCACTCCATGTGACAGGTCTAGGCGATTACCAGCTGGGACCATGAAATCCATTCCTAGTAAAGCGTCTTGACCAGCCAACTTGCCAACCCAAGCGCTGAAAAAGTAGACCAGCGATCCCGACAAAGTAATTTTCACACGCGTTCTTCCTTAGGTCATAAAAGAGTTTTCGCCGATCCCGACGCATTCTTGTCTCTGGGTATCGTCTATACGACATCCGACCTTACGAGCAAAGGCGGAGTCGATTATCGATACTTCTGTGGTGGAGCGGCTGATCGAAGTTTTTGAGACTTGATCAGGCGGACCACGATGCCCAGACTACCGACTAACGAAGGGGGTCCTCCTGATGTCTTCGACTGCTTGTGTTCTTGCTCACCTTGTGTACCCGACGGCTAGGCGTGGGTAGCCCCTCAGGTGGCGGGGACAGCGCACAGCGAATTCTTAGTGCAAGATTGGATTAACTAACTTGTTACGATACAACCGATGCGATAAGGCGTGACCACGTGCGATCAGGTGCTTAAACCACGTCAATTAGCCGCGATCAGGCTTGATCAAGTTTGGGCCGATGCTAATAACCGACGATCAGCAATATTCCGTCTGGATCGCAAGTGCGATCAGGCGGCAGTCCGACGCGATCAGGCGCTGAAACGATGTAGATCAGTGGTAATCAGGCTTGATCAGGCTTTGGCTGACGTTAATAACCGTCGATCAACAATATTCTGTCTTGATCGCAGATGCGATCAGGTGTCTTGATCGCAAGTGCGATCTGGTACTGAAAGGCTCGATAAGGGGCTAAAAACTGCTGCCCAGTCGTAATATACCTTGCCCAGACTTGATAAAGCACCGGAAGTCGTTCAAGTAGCAGCTGGCGCGATTTGCGATCAGCGATCACGGTCACGATTCGCAAAAAGTGTCGATCAGGTGTTGATCGGTAGGGGGGGGGTACTTGATCAGGCAGCGGAAGTCTTCACTGCCTGATCGCGGAGCCTCTAAGCCGTCAAACAGCTAAGGAACGCCCAAATCAATGCGCTCCTAGCCTAGACTATATGAGAAAAAGGTATTTATATTAAAATCCACATAGAGTTCCCGTGGGGCGCTTAAAGCAGCCGAACTCTAGGGGCCAAACGTTAATTTCACGGGGAAGAGGTGAGAGCACTGCTCGATCACGTTCCCAAAACCAAAAACCTTTAAACGAAGAACCGCAGACACTGCGGGCGGAGTTGCGGGGTGAGTTCTCACACTCTACGCCAAACGATGGGCCAAAAACGAACTTAGTACTCCCGCCCGGGACGTAGTGGTTTCAATAAGGTGGGGGCGCAAAGGTGCCTTCCCAAAAAACGATCAGCGCGATCGTACGCAAAAGGAGAACTATATTAGCAATTAAACCCTTAGATCTACCCTGTTACTACTTTTAACCAATCCGCATCGTCCATTCGAAACGCCTTCCGTCCATCAGTCGACCTGATTTTTCCGCTTGTTCCTTGTTTGTTCGCTGGTGTCCGCCGCGTACCTGTAAGTAATCAGCACATCTTCTGTGTCCCTTCTATATCCTGTCTATGTCCACCACGGTGGTACGTACTACTGTACCCACCGTGGTACACATGGCGGTACCTAATTATGTACTACTGTATCCACTATCTGTGTCCACTATCAGGCCCCTAATTTAGGTCCTAATATTAGTCATAATATTAGGCACCCTATGGGCCTGATAAAATGTCCAACATTAGGCCCTATTTTAGCCTAATAAAAAGTCCGCTTTACGACAACCGCCCCTGAGTCTCGTCCCAGCCGTACAGCGGTTGGGGCGAGGGTCGATCATGCCGTTGATTCTGGGAATCATACTGCCGTTGGAGAATGTGTCGTTGCACATCGATCAGGTCACCATCCAACTGTCGATCATCACCCATCATCCGCCCCTTCTCCCATCAATCAAGCCCAATTCCATCAGGCGGTTACCGTTGGGTCTGTCCACTGCGATCTAACACTCGACTGTGGCCAACCGTGACAACTGCGATCAGGCTGTCTCGATCAGGCATTCACAGTCTGCTATGCCATCTTCAACGGACATCTTGTCACCCCACATCACCAACGTTCCTGCCTTGGATAAGGCCGCAGCTGATCAGGCGATCGCTGCGATCAAGCAGGCCTGCGATCTGCAAGAGGCTCTCCGTGCCAGCAACGAGCAGGTCGCCTTGTTGTCTGGCTCACTCGCCATAAGTGAAGACACGGTTGCGATGCTTCGTCGGCGGCTCACTCGTACCCAACGTGACGCGGCGGACCGGAAGAAGGAAATCGAGGGAAGCCTTAAAAAACTGGAGCCCCTGCGCGATTTTATCAACGCTGCGGTCAAGAATCTCGAAACCCAGTTAAAAGACGCCAAAAGCACTATCGCCGATCAAGAGCAGACCATATACGATCAGGGTGTCCAGATCCGGGAGCTGGAGTGTCGCAACGACCGTGAACGTTACCTGCGATCAACGTTTGACGACACAATTGCATACGGAACGAAGGAATTGGAGCAACTCGAGCAGCTTGTATCCACGTTGCAGCACGAGCGCGATCAGGTTACTTCCCGCAATGTGCGCTTGGTCCAACGGGCGGTAAGTCTCACTACCGAGGTGGAAAAGTACTAGGATCAATGCGATCGCCTCCAGAAGGAGAACGAGTCTACTCGCGCATTGATGGACGATTACACTGCCATTATGGACCAAGCACAGGAGATATCGGATCGGGTTGAAGCGGAAACTCACTACCGCTCGACGTCACCTCTATCAAGTTTCCGCGGACCGGGACACATTGCGTGATCGGCTACGACAGGCCCAAGGCGAGGTTGCGCGGTGGCACTCTCATCAATCGAATATTCAGTCCGCACTGACGGCATATATCTGCAGCTTCTGTCCGGCCCTGATCAGTTCCCATTGCCTGCTAGTCCCTCGGCTGCTTCGACGACCAACTCGGTAGGCAGTACCACTCCATCGTCCGGAAAGCGTATTCGGCGTTCCCGATCTTCTTCTCCGTCTAATCGGCCACGCTTTCTCTCTCCAGCTTCGGAGGCGAAGACTGCGGATGATGATCCCCCTACTTGCGATCAAGACGTTGAAGATGAGGACACTGGCCCGATCGCCTCCATTACTTCTACTCCAACCATTAGCGAGTTCGGGAGCGAGGGCCAGCCTGATCACGACCCGACCTTGTCTCTTTTTCCTCGCACGGGTGACTTCCAGACCTCGATCGCGGTTCCTGATGGTACCGCTGACGACGATATCGTGCCTTGGACTCCGGATCAACTCGGCATGTACAATTTACACAACTTCACGGCCCAAGTGGTTTTCGACTACTTGACCCGCCCTGCTGGGTGGTTGTTCCCGCCTGCTGCGTTGGCCCCTCCTACTAGTGCGTGGTCCGGTCATTTGATCACCCAGGCAGAGATTGAACATTTATACTCCCAGCGCCCCTGGGATATTTTTTCGACCATGTTGCCGCCTCTTTCTTTTCGCTCAGCTGGCTGGTTCGCTGACCTGGAGACCAAGTATCTCACGTTCCTCGATCATCACGCATTGGCGATTCGGGAATCAACCCACTATCTCCCTATCGCGAACAATCTTCGTGATATTGATGACTTCTTCCGCGATTATTACATCAAACGTCGCCAACGTAGAATCCGGGCTGGGGCGACCTGGAAACGTATCGTGGAGCTCATCTTGCGGGGTATGATCGACGGGAAATGTGATCTCGACATCTTCTTGGACCCTTCGATCACCCATTGTGCCCGCAATCGCCCGCTGAAGTTTGCCCCGGCCGATGATGGAGCGTGGTACCCTGGGTTTCTATCGGACCCGCCACCTCAGTGCCTACAAGAAGCGCTGGCAGATGTCGACGACCGTGAACCTTGGCGGGTTCAATATCGTTCCTGCCCCGAAGATCACCCTGGTCGTAAGATTCCTCGCCTTCGCCGTAAGTTCTATGGGTCTGAATAGTCGGTCGATCACGTTTCTTCAATCAATATATTCTTTCGATAATGTCATTTTACTGTTGCCCTTTGTCCTTAAATGCCAAATATAAATTGGTAGTCCGTCGGCTATTCTGCCGTATCCAATCACCATACCTCGCAACACCCATCGTAATCACACCACTACAAGTCGTTCATTGTACCTCCATTAATCGTGAGTTTCATCAACCATTTCTTTGATGAAAGATGTTTTCGATCGTGATTCCTGATCGGTACGTCGATCGCGCGCTAGTTGGACTCTTCATCCACTTGCATGACGTCGAAACGATGTCTGTTCACCATGTTCCTTCGATATCCTTGATCAAGGCATCACAATTCAAATCTCCTCGTCTACCCACGACGGCTCGGAATACCCCTTCCAGTAGACTTGATATTCTCGTAACATCCTTCCATATCTAGTCTTTCGACCCGATCGCACATCGGTAATACGATCAACTTCAAATTCATCGGGATCTAGCGTCCTTTCCCAGATATCTTCAGGTAGCAAAGCTTCGTCGAAGTCGAAACGATCTTCTATTCCAGCTGCTAGCACAGTAGTGGGACGATCAGGAAATTCCTTGACTAATTTCAACTTGGACAGTTGTACCACTGGGAACATACGATAATCGGTGCCGGCGGTGACCAATCTCGCTGCATGATCGCCGATCACCTCCTCAACTCGGAAGGGTCCATGCCACATATGCGCCAGTTTCTTCGCGAACCCTTCTTCCACCCGATCAAGGTACAACCAGACCTTTGAGCCAGCCTCTATCTTGTGCGGCGTCACCTGATCGTTGTGTTTCTCAGCCCGATCAACCATCGCTTGGTGCAATCGAGTGCTCACTTGATCGCGGGCATATCGGTAGTCTTTTTGCAACTTATATCTCCACCGACGAGCGTCTCGATCTTTACGTCGAATCCCGCCCAGTTGTAACGTTGATTCCAACGACGATCGTGGGTCCCACCCATACGCTAAATAGAATGGGGTTTCCCCGCGGATGAGATCATGGGTTGAGTTTAGTGCGAATACCAGGCGTTCTGCATACAAACTCCAATCTTTTTGTCCAATATCCGACACATACATCTTGATCGCTCGCGTAATCGTCTGCACCGTCCTTTCCGCCTTGCCGTTCGCCTGTGGTCGATATGCCATAGTGGCACTCTGACGTTGTCCCACGATTTTGTTGAACGCGCGGAATACTTCCGACATAAAACCAGGTTCTCGATCATGTCTGATCACCTCACTAAACCCAAACCGTCGGAACACGCATTCTTCATAATTTTCGGCGATTTCTTGCGCGGTACGGGACGATCCAGCTTTCGCGATCACCATACCCGTGAACAAATCTGTCCAAATCAGCAGTTCCGTATGTCCATCCGTTGATCGGGGCAGCGATGGGATATGATCCATGGCTATCACTTGGAATGGGTACGTCGCCTCGATATTTCCCGGCGACATGCCCTTGATCGTAGGCTGGCCCTTCCCTGTTTCGCAATCCACGCATTGCCCGACAAATCTTTGTACGCTTCGGAATAGACCACGCCAATGGAAATACCGTCTGATCCACTGATATGTACGCCCTATGCCTTGGTGTCCTCCTTCCAAACTCACGTGAAAGTGGTGGAGGACATCTGCGTGCATGGTCTCGGGTAGTACCAGCTTAATTGACGATCGGTGATCATCTTGATCATCCTGATCATCCCCGGTTTTCCTTTTAGCCGCATTTCCACAGTAAATCAGTAATCCTTGTTCGTCAACATCATAGTTGTCAGCAATTTTCGCACACTCTTTCACCTCGTCTGCGCTAAATTGGATAACGTCACCGTACAGATAACACCGCAAATCGTGGATCCATTTCTCTTCATCCTGTGCCTTTTTCACCCGTTCCATTCTTATTCCGGCTACTGGTACATCGGTCCATGTTGACGGTCGTGGTTTCCGGTGGTTAAGTGATCGGGTCGTCACTAGCACTTGCGGGGCGGATTGATCTTCGTTCCATGTGATTACTTCGGGTAGACGGTTGAGATCAACTAATCCTTCCAGCTTTTTCTCATCTTCGATCTCAACTCTTGTTCCACCCTGCATAGCCATGGTGGTAATGTGATCTGCACTCCTATTTCACTCTCTATGACATGTACCAAATCATGATCACTCCACTCGCGTAGGAGGTTAAATGCACGCTGCTGTAGCACTTGTAATCGCGGAGCTTTGCACTCCATTTTTCCTCGCATTTGCCGGATCACCAAATTAGAGTCCCCACACACGATCACCCTTCTTTTGGGATATCGTGCCATCAAGTCCAGACTTGAAAGCAACCCGTGGTATTCTGCTTCATTCACCGTGATATCCGGTGCATGATCGGCGATCGCGATCATAATCTTCCATTCCGGTAACTTCCACACAATGGCACCAAATGCACCCACACGTCGCTTGACACTTGCCGATCCATCAAAACTGATCACGTAAAGTTCTTCACCTTTTTTAACCGTGGGAGGTGGTACTTCGATCATCTGCCGCGGTTGTTTTTTCGGTGCGATCGCGACCAACGCTTCATCAATTTCGGTGCGAGGGGTGATGCTTGCGGCTAACGCCCCTAGCACCTCCTCTTCTCCATTCACACATTTCTTGATCTCGAGTTCCCACTGTGATAGGATCGTAGCCCATCTACCTAATCGTCCATCCCACCCATTGGATGTTAGTAACCACTTCAATGTAGATAGACGTGATAAAACGGTGATCGTATTTCCGACCAGAATCGAGAAATAAACATCCAAAATTCGTAAAAGCGCCAGAACTTCCTTTTCTACGGGTCTGTAATTCAGCTCACCGCTTTTCAACGTTCGGCTAGAGAATGCGACGGGATGATACACTTAATCGTCTTCTTGTACTAGAGCGGCGGATACTGCCCATTTGCTAGCGTAAACCACGATCACCGGCGTCTTGTCCTGGTCAAAGTGTCGCAGGGTTGGAGCTGATGCAATCTTCGCCTTCAGCATACTGAATGCCACTTTTGCTCTAATTAGTCGATCTTCCTCGTGATTTGATTCCGCCTCACTATGTGATCGTTTCTTCAACTCTTGATAATCTATTTCCCTCAATTCGTAAAGCACGGCGGCATAAATTGCGAAATCTTCAATAAATGGACGATAGTAATTTAGGCTTCCCAAGAACGATTGCATAGCACGTAAGGTGCCAGGGAAAGGCAAATTGATCAGATCGTCCAGGTTCTTTGGATTTGTTTCTAACCCGCGGCAAGAGACGTGATGTCCTAAATAGGGCACTTCGCTTCGCCCCCAGTACGATTTAGCCACGCTGATCGACAAATTCCATTGATCGCACTTTTCCAGCAAGTGACGCACCTTATCGCATAGGGTGGACCAAGTAGGTGCAGGGATTAATATACCATCGATATATGATCGCCGTTGCAGCACAGACGAGCCCGGCGTTTGGTCGGGTTCTCCTGCTGTAAATACGTCAGCTGATTCATCTGCACCGTCTTTGACCCTAAGATATCCATATAGTGCATTGTCGATCAACCGCTGATAAATTTGCGGAGCATTCTTGAGGCCAAAGGGCATCCTATTCCACTCAAACAATCCAAATGGAGTGAAAACGCCGAATTTGACGTGCTCGATCGGTCATAGACACGACCCAGAAACCACTCGCCATATCCAAAGAGCAAAACCACAACGCTTTATCCAAATCTTCGAGTAGATCGGTGATCAGGGGAATTGGTTACACCATCAAACGCGTGAGTTGATTCACCGCGCGATAATAGATGCATAGACGTATATCGACCCCATTCTTTTTCACGATGATCACTATAGGCGATGCCCAGGGTGACGTTGACGGCTGAATGATCTTAGTTGCTAGCAACCCCTTGATCAGGGCCGACAACTTCTCGCGAAATTGTGCGGCCACTTTCCGGCACTTTTGGGCGATCGGGCGCGCATTATCCACATCTATATCACAAACAACTCCTCTTGCAGCGGGGGGTAGCGCGTTTCCCTCCCCGATCAACAGATGTTTTTTCGCCCAAATTATTTCGCGAAGTTGATCTATCTCCTCCACTGTGTTGACTGTGGGATCTCCGACTAGCAAATCATCTTTGGTTACTTCTTCGGTACTTGCAGACACTTCGGGTAACGTAGCAAGCTGCTTCTCCAATTCTTCCACATACAAATCTCCACCTTCGTGATAACAAACCTGATCGTCAATAGGTGTCACGTCGAATTCGCTGGGGATAACTGAGACAGGGTGATTACACGCATCTTGAGTAGGTGTATCGCTTGAAACAGGCTGTTCAACTCCATTATTGAGGGTCGGACCTTTCACTTCCGGCCCCTGATCGCACCGCTCTTGCACCCCTTGCACCTTTTGCGCCCCTTCGGTTACCAACGCTACAGATGCGACGATCGTGTCCGTGGGACGTACTAAGATACTTCTAGGAGTTGGATACTCCTTCTTCTCGACTAATGGACCCTATCGACACTTTCTCGATTGTCAGATACCAGATCGGTGGAGGCTTGATATGCCAGATTTTTCCACTCTTTGTAACGGTTGGACCCGATCGAAACAAATCCGGGGCGGCGGGGCACATCATCTTTGTTCATCCAAATACCTAAAATAGTCTCTTCTTGAACAATGATGGGGTGATCGACGATGTTCGTAACACGTAAATACCTCAAATTGCCCGCGCCCCTAGCGATAGTGGGGACCCAATCTCTTCCACGAGTAATCCACAACTTGCGAGATCGCTGATCGTAAATTCGTACTTCGGCTGATCGACCTACTGGGATCTGTTCATACTTATCGAGCTTCATATAATTACCGCTCGACCCATACAACTGTCGAAGTCCCTCCAGTGGGATGATCACTTCGTCAGGTAAAATTAGTGCGCCATGAGCGATATCTAATCGAACACCAGCTGGTATCATGAAATCCATACCCAATATGGCATCTTGACCAACAAGTTTGCCCACCCATGCCTGGAAATAATAAACCAATGATCCCGCTAGCGTTATCTTGATTTTTGCACGTCCTTCTGTTCGGTAGGCACTTTCTCCAATGCCGACACATTCTTGTGTTTGACTCGTGTCAATCCAACAACCCACCTTACGAGCAAAGGTTGAGTCGATGATCTACACTTCGGCACCAGAATCAAATAATATCATAGCTCGCTCGTTATTGATTTTTCCACTCGCCTTGACTTGCTTTAACCATTTCTTTGGCGAGTGATATTTCCAATATCCACGTGATTCGCCTGGAAGTAATTCGACTTCCATGATCACAGGTGATCGAGAAAACTCATCAATATGGAAATTAGTCAAACGTCGTAAATCAAGCTGATCGCGTTTTTCCTTATCTCTTGTTGCTACTTAATCAGCCCTCTTCTTATCCACAAATGCAAAAATACACGAACTAGAATGCTCGTTTCGTACCATATTCCAACCTGGCGAGCGTCTTAGTTTAACAAATCTTCGTCTTCCTTGGGCAACAGTTGCATGCTTGGTAGGGTTATACCACTGGCTGATGTGGTTGTAAAATTCTTCCATAGGGCACTTCCCCGCATCGTGAATCTCGCCGCATGCTCGGCAGACGTACAGGCATTGATCGGTGGGGTGTCCTTTCTTGCCACACTTCAGGCAAGTCAGGCGCTTCCAGCAACGTAAGTTGTCGTGTCTGATCGATCCACAATGACTGCACTTCTTTATCGCCCCTTGATCGACTACGTTGGAGTCGCTTCGTTTGCCTGATCGTGACTCGCCAGGCTGATCGTGCGCCCCTGGTTGATCGCGCATAGTAGCAATCATATAGCGGCGCTGACCGCCATCACTTCCACTATCATCAGCACTTGATTCTTCGCTCCCAGACGTTACCTTGATCGCACGTACGCCCCTAGGCTTTCGCGTCGCGGCCGGTGCTCGATCGTCGCCGGATTTTTGGCGGAATCTGCTGGTTCCTACTGCCGCTGTTGGCTGATACCACTTGTTGCGTGCGTATGCCCGCAACGTTTCTTCCAAGTCCGAAGCACGATCCAAGCGTAGGAGAGCCAGCTGATCGGCGAGTTCGCGATTGGCCAGAGTGTCCAGAAAATGTTGGACTTGTTCGCGCAGATTTTCGGGCGGTCCATCTCTGATCGGTAACTTAGCTCGCGGTCCCGCCACATTCAGTCGGTGCAAATATTCGATATAACTTTCTTCTGATCGCTGCTTCATATAATAATACTGGCGGGATAACGATTGACCGGTTCCACAGTATTGTACTTCGAATTCATCCACGAGACTTTTCCAACTTGATCGGGTGGTTCTACTCAACTGTCGATGCCAGTTGCGCGCTGGTCCCTTCAGTAAATCGCCCAGGATTAGACACTTTTCAGGATCAGAAGCTTGATCGCGCATAAATGCTGACTTGAGACGACTGATCCAGTTCCTCGCTTGATCTTCATCCCCTTCTTTTCCCGAAAATTCTTTCAAATCGCTGATCGCAGACATCCGAATTCTGGCAATTGGCTGCTGATCAGGTGTCCCAGTATACGCGGATGCCACTGTGGCTCGCCGTGGCAGTGTGATCGGTTCATCAGGGTCGACGTAGTCAATTTGAGACCGTTGATCGTGAAACGAGTGCACGGATTCCATATCCACATCTTTTACCGTCGTCGACCTATCTGGTTTCGACTGCTGA